>CM054179.1:104474374-104814374 GCA_028829895.1 Sinotaia quadrata | reverse complement strand
AAATATACATAATGTCTACAAAGAGTTAAACAATAGTGTTTATTAAATCTAGTAGGAATAAATTTAGTAGGAATGTATGTGGGTAAATACCATAAGTAAAAGTGATTTCATTAAAACAGCACTGTCCTTTCTTAAGCTAAAATTTACTACAAGAGACTACAATCTCTACAGTTGTCATCAGTAATTTGCGGAAATCTGAGTTTTCAAAGGCGATGAAGTTGTTCACACAATCATCGCACTTGCACATACTATCTTGCACTTGTTTACACAGTATGGTGTTTGCTCTCGTTGGTAAAAAGAACCAAGAACCAGATATAAAAAGAGGCAAGATCAGGCTCAGTCAGATGAATAGTTGTCAATCACGCGCCCACTATTTAAACTTGGCGCACTTGGCCGTAGTAATCTTTTCTTAAATAATAACCGTTGGCTGTCAGAACGTATTATTGTACTTAATAAGTAACCATCTCGTGGGCTGTCAGAACGTATTATTGTACTTAATAAGTAACCATCTCGTTGGCTGTCAGAACGTATTATTGTACTTATAACTAACCATCTCGTTGGCTGTCAGAACGTATTATTGTACTTAATAAGTAACCATCTCGTGGGTTTGACACTTCGCGAACGTATAGGGGAACTAATCTACACCTTAAATGAAGTCTGCAATCTGTTTTAACTTTTATTTCTCATTGTGCTCTTGGGAGTGGGGTGGGTTACAATTACTACATTGGGTCATCTTCCTATTAATGTTGTAGTCCCTGCTTTACATATTCGTATTTATCGCCCCCCCCCAAAAAAAAAAAAAAAAAGCAACGACAAACGTTTCAATACTTTAAAACAAAAAGAATAACAGCTCCTTTATTTGATAAGTAAATAGTAATAATCCAGAGACCCTGGAATGAACTTGGAATGAATTAGCAGATTAGCAGTAAGAAGACTGGGAAATGAAACCTCTGAGTTTGAAAGTTGCCTGAAGAAACTGCTAGATACAATAGACTAGCCCCACGGGTTAAAGCAACACTCGAGGAAAGTACCCACATTCTCTTTCAAACCTTGAATCTCCCAGAATTCTGGTAGGATTCCGAAACTAAAGTTCACAGCCGACAATTTACCGACGTCGTGAGAAGAGTCCACAATAATAATATTTTTAAAACTGATATTATCATATTTATTTGTGTAATTTTCCTTTTAAAATAGTCAGAATTAGGTCGCAAATGTATTTATTACAATGAGCACGTGTCAAATAAATAACAAAAGCTGAAAATATACAGTCACAAGTGGTGTAAGGAAGTAATAGAACACTAACAGAACACAAAAGCCACACACATTTGTACTGTTTTAGACGACGCAACTCTTAGCATACTAGATCACCTTGATCTTGATATATTCAAATACCATACACATTTGTACCGTTTTAGACGACGCAACTCTTAGCATACTAGATCACCTTGACCTTGATATATTCAAATACCATACACATTTGTACCGTTTTAGACGACGCAGCTCTTAGCATAATAGATCACCTTGACCTTGATATATTCAAATACCATACACATTTGTACTGTTTTAGACGACGCAACTCTTAGCATACTAGATCACCTTGATCTTGATATATTCAAATACCATACACATTTGTACCGTTTTAGACGACGCAACTCTTAGCATACTAGATCACCTTGACCTTGATATATTCAAATACCATACACATTTGTACCGTTTTAGACGACGCAGCTCTTAGCATAATAGATCACCTTGACCTTGATATATTCAAATACCATACATGCCAAACAGTCGAAATATAATTGAAAAGTTTTCTTTCAGTCTGCTTTAAGATGCAAATTCACTGATTAAAATTTTGAACCATATTCTCCACGTGTCGTCGTTACGTCCACACAGATAATCTGAATGGGAGTTGTATTTCTTAAAAATTATCATGTCCTTATATGAATTCTTACTCACACAGCAGTCATTCTGGAATATAATATCTTAAATTCTATTTTAATTTTATTGAAATAAAATAAGAAACGTTGACCGCTATCATTTCTTAAGGTCTTAAATTCATCACTAAATGTCTTGTGTTGCAGATTACATAGCACAAGTGATGACGTCAGACCGAGGAAAGGCTGTTTCGACTTTAATGCATCTCAGTCTTTATTTTATGAAATGTTCTTCAGTTGACAACGATGTAAATGGTAGCCTGTTTAAACAATATTTCTTCAATTCATGACAAATTACTCTTCTTCATCATTTTGATTCATTAAGACAATAAATGATGTGTCTTCTTGAAACATAACTCTTCTTAATATTATAAGAGTGACTTTATAGAATAGAATGTATTTTTACGTCATGTGTGCCACTTTGAATCTTTGACCTGCATTATTTTACATATGTATTTCGGATTGTAATTTATTTTTCTTTTTAAGTGAGTATCCTTGTAAAGTCTGAACGGCTGACACAACAATTTCTCAAAACAGATGGTGGTTTTAATTTTAACACATTTTTTATGTTACAGTACTTTAGAAAAAGATAGACTCTCGCAGAGTTCTTGAAAATAGGGTCATGCAGCCATCATGAACAAAGCGGAAAAAAGCTCATTTTCAAATTTTAAACAGTGAAAGAGGTCAAGGCCACTCGCTATTAACACTATTTGTACCTATAACATTGTGTACACGGGTCTAAAACTTAGCATGATATAACGTAAGAGTTCGAGGTTATGCAGAAGTATATCAGGTATTGCTTCAGTTCACGACCGTACTAGAATGCATTTACATCTGTTTATGCTAATTAGTTCAGTGGTACGACTTGAATGTGTCCGACAACTAAAATACTCATAGAAAACACAAACTAATGAAACAAACTAAACTAAACATTTACCTCAGACAACCAGCAAGAACGAGTGAGTCTATACGCACAATTCCACAATACGTTTGTGATTCACCGAGAGCTTTACATCTGTACCCAATACTATTTGCACCCGTTGTGCAAACCTTGACGAAGATACAGTAGATCCAAGCGCACCGAATTCCGTTATGTCATAGAGGGCATGCGTCCTAATTGTCCGAACGGTTTTGAGCCATTATTCTCACATCCAAGTGCATGTTTAAGTTTTAGACAGTGGCACGTGACGTCAGTCTTGTCTCGATCGATTTGCTTATTCCGGTCGGCGTTTACTTTACGTAATTCCATTTGGCAGTAGCCTTGGCGACCGCTCTTGGAAATCATAGTAAACACAGTTTGGCAGATGTGCAAAGTTTGTTTATGTTGTTTGGCAGATGTGCAAAGTTTGTTTATGTTGTTTGGCAGATGTGCAAAGTTTGTTTATGTTCGATCAACGATATGATTAGATGTGTTCGAAGTTATTTTATAATTCACCTCCTGAATTTCAGATACAATGTGGACAGATCAAACGAAGTTCGCCAACTCTTGTCGCTTGGTGGAATGCAGAAGCAGTGGCGAGTTGGTGTCTATAAATATTCACGAAAAAATATCTGGCATTGTTGTTGTCAGCTTCTTGAAGCACCAAGAGTCTTGTTTTACTTACGATGCCTTTGCGAGCTGCAGTGTTGATGCACCAAAAAAATCAGTTACAGTAAAAGCAATCATTGATGTTGCGAACAGAGCGGGGGAGTACAGGTGTAATATAACGAGATCGGTGAGCGGTAAAAACGCAACTGTCAACTTAACTGTCAATCTCGGTGAGTATTTTCATGTCTATCTATCTATCTATCTATCTATCTATCTATCTATCTATCTATCTATCTATCTATCCATCCATCCATCCATCCATCCATCTATCTATCCATCCATCCATCCACCCATCCATCCATCCATCCACCCATCCAACCATCCATCCATCCATCTATCTATCTATCTATCTATATATCTATCAAATGTCTGTATGTATGTCTGTCTGTCTTCTATCTATCTTTCTATGCATCCATCCTTCCACCACCACCCCACACACATTAATCAATCCATCTATTTATCTGTCTGTCTGTCTCTCTCTCTCTCTCTCCCTCCCTCTCTCTCTCTCTATATATATATTTCAATATATAATATATGTATATATTTATATATAATTTATGTATTTTGTCATTCATAAATATATGCATATTTGAAGAAAATGAACTATTCTCAGTTTAATGCTGTCTGTCGGTTTCTTGTAATTTGCAGGACCTCCTCAGCCAAGGAACGTTCTGATAGGTCTGTTGCTAGGTTTCACTGATTTATATGTTATAGTTTTATTTATCTTATTATATTTATTTTCTCTGCTCTTAGTTTCCTAAATCTTGTGTAGAATCACAAAAATAAGCACTTTAGTGGGAATGCGTATTATTATTACATTAAAATAAAATCGAAATTGTATTAAATTATTAACACTTACCGTCTTTTATTTTAAATTCATATGATGCACATTTATTTTATTAAGTTTAGATTAAATTTTAAAAGAATTATTTTTTAAAATAATAAATGACATGTTAGAAGTGAGAAAGAGCAAAAAATATGGTATATTAACGTTCAGTACTAAAGCTGTTCAGTACTGAATAGAAACATTTACTTACAGTAGAGATTGAACAGTGTTTAGAAGCACCTGTAATACATGAGACAGCAGTACAATCACACTCACACACAATAATAATTTCCTTTCCACATTACTCTAAGCCCACTGCAGGTGTCCAGTAGAGACCGACACGTCTCGGTTGATGGGATGGTCACATGTAGAGAAATATATAATTATGTGAGTGTGTGTGTGTGTGTGTGTGTGTGTGTGTGTGTGTGTGTGTGTGATTATTATTTATGTATAGCAAATAAAAAATTTAATTTCATAATTATAATTTTTCCAAGGCAACTGAATCTTAAGCAATTTTAAAACTTGGTTTTCACGTCGCTATGATTGTCGTGTTAGACTAACCAGTCTTGTATTCTTTCCTGAAGGTGGAACAGTAATATTTATATCTATTGATATTCTCGCACATGGCTGCTTCCAAATAATTTCTTTTATGAAAAGAAAAATATGTTGATTCTGAAAAAACAATTTTTCTTAGTCTTTTGAAGGATAACTCAATCTAAATAATAGTATGCAATAATATAATCGTATAGTACAAGTACAATGGTCATAAGACTGTCAGTATACGACATTAGATACGTGACATAAATAACACCCACCCACCACAAACACACCATTGCACTACAAACATGCATTAGCTTGTCAGAGTACCAAACCCATGGACTCATTGACCTATAAATCAGGGACAGCAATCCCCTACATAGGCAAAGAAAAAGTAGTTTTCGACTGCCTTACCCTTGTTTGTATTATCACTTTTCCTAATCCCCCCCCCCTCAAACACACACACACACACACACACACACACACACACACACACACACACACACACACTATCCGTACATAATTAATTAATTAATCATACAAAACTAATTACAAGTGATGAGAATCTTAATTTAGGTTATTAATAACTCTGCAACAGACAATCACCTTTCTCTCTCATTTGGCAGATTTGTAAATGTTTTCTCTCTGTTCCACTGCGTCAAAAATAAACGTTTATGGTCACACAATCTTACTGTAGGTGAAAATTTTCTTACTAAAGGACAAGACACATCCGTCTTTAATCTATATTTAGCGAACCCCTATCTACCCACTTTCTTCTCCAACATAAGATTATCAATATGTATAAAAATGTCAATAAATTTATTAAATCAACAATCAAACATACATATGACAAATACAATGAAAAAGATTACTTGACATTGACATTTCCTTGAAACCACGTTCGAATAATTTAAACAATTCACAGTCTTACGCCTAAAATACAATTCAACAATGGTATCAATACAAATCACAGGATAGTTCTCATCAGAGAACAGAAATAGAGTTATTAGAGATAAGCAATAAAGCTTCTACAAAGCCTTGCATAGAAGAAGCCACAATTGTCTCCCCCCCCCCATCAAAGAATGCTTTTGCAATTGTGTCACACGTTTGTTGTCCACATCAACATATGTCTCTCTCCACACGTCATAAACATTGACACGCTGTTATTCTCCGAAGTCAACCCTAGACGCTTTCTCCCTGCCACACCAGCTCCCTCAAGCAGAATAACAATTACAGCAATTCTAGTACTTCTTTATACCAGAATTTGCTCATGTAGCCAGCATATCTTGTCTCCATACATCGATGGAGTGTAGTACACTCTCCACACGTACACACTTCTTCCCGCTTCTACCACGGTCAATCGTAGCAGTTTACAATCATTAAACCAGGAGATTCAAAGAATAGAAAGAAGAAAGTAGAAAATAGGAAACGCTGCTTTACCTGAAAAATATAATCAAGGAGCAACACTAAGTTTCTTGTTTATCACTTTATAATTTCATTCTTTCCTATATTCCAGTCTTTACTTAAATTTCCTGCAACAGTTATTATTAGCCCGATACACGTACATAGCATAATGAATACAACATATCAAAACAATGTCAAGATTTTAACACATTGTATTCTGAGTGCATTTGCTACTGCCTTAACCACCTTTAGGCTGCCATAACCTTATTTTTAATCATCTAGAAGACTATTCATTTCAGTGACATTGTTTCCGTTCAATATCGATCATTCTACACTGGTTTGTTTGCTTGCGAACTGATAGGGTTCATCTGTAATTAGATTTACTGACATAATATGATGCTGCTGTTGTGCACACACACACACACACACACACACACACACACACACACACACACACACACACACACACACACACACACACTCACACACATGCATGTGCGCACACACACACACACACACACATGCGCGCACGCACACACACACATATATATACATATTATTATTATTATTTGTCATTGGATATATGCATATATATACAAATGCTATTTAAAGCAGTAAATTGCTTTCATCAACAGGTTCTGGTGAATTAGGTGCATGTAGTCACCAAAATGACGTATCAGTGGAGGCTTTCCTAGCAGTCATCACACTCATGATGATCTTGTTTATGGGCAACGTCATTTTTGGCTTAATGTTTTACAGATCTTACTCCGGGGGTTTGTTCTTGTTGTGCTTGTTGTTTTACAGATCTTGTGACGTTTTGCTGGGAGATGGGCAAGATGTTAATTCTCCACTACCCTGGGTCGCCCATAACCTAGGCTAATCCCCAAAACGCACCGTCTGGCCACGTGTTAGAAAGATGAACGATAGATAATGTAGAATAGAAGAGTGATAGTTCTAGAGATAGCTCGAGCCCCCTTATACATACAGCCAGGATAGTAAGTAATACAGGTGACAGGCTACAACATATAACATGTAATTGAGTCATGCAAACAAGAGTGATCTATGTAAAAGCAATAATTGCATTCAACAAGAAATAACATAAGACAGCATGGTTAAATATACCTAATAATTCAACAGTTACAGTTAGAGTTTATAAATGTTTATAGCTCAAATCACGACCATGTAGTGTCGAAAGAGAGTGTTCGAGTCCTTTGGCACTGTAGTAGTTATTTGCTTCATTTGTATGAGCAAACTATAAATGAGTTTATAAGAGAACACTGAATGTTTCTGAGTAAACTCTAAAATACTGTGATAGCTTGTGTAACAGATCTCACTCCGTGGGTCTGTTCTCTTTATGCTCGTGTTTTTACAGGTCTCACTCCATGAGTTTGCTTTCTTTGTGCTATTTGGTTTACAGATCTCACATCACAGGTACTGGTAATTTTACTTACTGCGACAGAGATGATATGCAAGAATTCAGTGGTGATTCATCCTGATATAGTTTAATGAAATTGAGATATAATAATAAGTACGAATTCGGTGGAGTACACCCTCATATGGTTTATGAAATTGAGAGATAATTAATTGGTGATGCAACCTGATATAGTTTAGTGAAATTGAGAGATAATATATAGAAATTCACTTTATGATGTGAGTCAGTGAGATCCAAAGACTCCTAGTATCCTGCCAATATGTACAAATACTTTTCCTAAAATACTACTTTCACTTTGCCAGAAATAAATAAAAGTATATTGCTTATGAAAGAAAACTAATACTCTGTTTTACATTTCTCTTAGTTTCTCTCAAAAGGTACCTTATTGAACTTTCTCTCAAAAGGTACCTTATTTTACTTTCTCTCAAAAGGTACCTTATTGTACTTTGAGGGAAGGAAAATTAACCCTATTTCACCTCTCTATTGTCATTGACTTCATGTAAGGCTTAAAGACGTTAGTTTACTTTGACTACAAAATCCCTTGTTTAGATGTAGTTGAAGCTCAGATTATGGGGACTCGCCTTACCTTACCTCATACTAAGCCCTTAACTTAGAGAGCTGAATGTCTTAAGTGGTTGTGGAATTAATTACCTACTTTAGTCATTTGTGCTGTAAGAGTGCTAATGCATCCATCAGTAGGGAGACAGTTATTTACTGGTCATTTAAACATAGGTTCGATTAACGTTAGCTGTTTAGACTGAAGAAAACTTTCAGCTCAGATCCAAGACATTAATATGAGCGAGACGATTTTCACTTACGAGACTCTTGACAAAACGAAACAACAAATTCTTAAACCCCTGAACATCACTATCTGACTGGTGAGATTTTTCTTTTCTCTCTTAAGAATCACATTACGATGTCTGGAATGCAACACACGCACGCACACATGCACACACACACCCACCACACACACACACACACACACACACACACACACACACACACACACACACACACACACACACACACACACACACACACAACTGTTCGAAAAAGAATCTTCTGTCTCCGAGAAGCATCGAAACAGATTATACGAGTCTGCTTTGGGCATGCTTTGCTGTCTATTGCGAAAGTTCGCGGAATTGCACACAGCAGACACCTTTTTCTGTAGTTTATAAGACTTCTTCAAAACCCAGACACATATCGGAGGCTCGTAGACTGACTCCGTGCATAAAACAGTCACGTTTTGGTAGCTCTAAAAATAGACAGATAATTTTATTTTATAGCTCACATGACTTTGTGAACTAGATGCCTTTCTCTAATGCGGGACTGTTGATCTCATTTACTAAATCACACATTGTTTCGATATGTAAGGATATGAAGTACAAATGAAAAATAATTCAAATCATCAACTACATTATTAATATTAATGTTGATTAACTGTGGAACGGGCTGCATTTCTGCAAATATCAGACATCAAATTGTCTAAACAATGACAATCACATGGTTTTGAAAGAAATGAAATTCAATAAAATTATCTTTTCCATACCTGCATACTATATATTAGTCATTAAAGGCTAAGCGTAAATAATAATAACTAATTTGACTCCCCAATGAAATGTATTAAAATATCTGACTTGCTCGTATATACTATATTACGAGAGAGAGAAAGAGAGTTATCAAGACTGTAAAGATTGGGTTTTGCCCTCTTTTAATACGTCATTCCCCAACCCCCACCCCGCCTGTGCGGTGATCTCATCCCCGTCAACAAAACTACAAAACTATGATAACTTTTAAGTCAAATAGCATCGTTTCCACAACTTGAACTTTGAACTTTGTCTAAACGTTTAGCAAATTTTAAACTTCCAATAAATATGAACTATTAAAATGAATACACATATCTATCTACCTCTGTCCATCCATCCATCCATCTATCTATCTATCTATCTATCTATCTATCTATCTATCTATCTATCTATCTATCTATTTGTCTGTATGTCTTTCTGCCTGTCTCTCTCATATATAGATAGACAGATGTGTGTGTGTGTGTGTGCGCGCGCGCGCGCGCGCACTTAGTATCACTTTTTCCTTACTAAGTTTTATATTATAATTAAGAAATAAAACATATGTGTTTTCCAGCAAACTACTAATAGAATTTAAATGCATTTCTATCTAATTTGAAAAGACAATCCATTTTAGTAAACCTTAGAAACTGAAATAAAGTTCTAAATCCTTGTTTACTTAGCAATTCAACATTGAGAACGTTCTCTGAGAATGACATTGATATTGAAAGTATTCACAACAGAAATATAGCGAATACTTCTTCTACCACATTCTACATATTTCGTAATTGAAATCTCTTTTTTTTTTATGACGTTTCTTTTTTTATGACGTTTCTCTTTTTATGACGTCACTGAATTTGTAAAATAGAAACTGCCATGTCTGTATTGTTAGAAGTTTCCATTACAAAACATAATGACAAATGTATTGATATACACTATTTGCAGAATCTGAATAAGTTTTTAAAATGAATGTTAGACATCATAAATCAATACTCACCAATATCGTGGTCAAGATGGTTGAACTTTTTGGGACCGACATAATCTGATTTCTGGAAATTAATAGAAATTCACAGAATAGAGAATAAGTAACTAATCAGTTTCATGCTATTAGCTGAATGGCATAGCTAAGTGGCGTGTCATGGCTATTAGTTGAATGGCATAGCTAAGTGGCGTGTCATGGCTATTGGTTGAATGGCATAGCTAAGTGCGCGTGCCACCACAGAACAGTCTGCGCAATGTCTAGTTTCACGTCTTCAGTTCATTTGATAAATTCGAGTAGTTATCATAAATACAAGGGTTTCCATGTTCCAACTATTATGTACATTTGAAATAATTCTTTTAAGTTGGGGCACTGACACACCACTGTTTTGGCTATTTTTCAGGCAGAACCAAGAGAAAATATACTTTACCCCTTCCTCCCCCGATCCATCGGCGATTATCTTTGAAGCAACGTTTAGAAACTATCCCTGAAGTCGAGATAGAAGATGGTTCTTCATTTGCATCCGACACCAATCCTGCAGTAGAGAAACCCCCATCTTACATCAATTAACCATTTGTGTTTTGTTTGTGCGTGAGTCTGTGAATATTTATTTTGAAAATGAATGGAAGTGTCTACAAGATAATTCAGATTGTCAGTCGGTATTCCTTTCCGCCACCCCAACACCCCTTGTGTTAGGAATTAAGACATTGGTTGTAAGACATTGGTTGCCTGTAAAGGAATTCATCGACGGTCATCGTCTGCATCATTACTTTATTAATATCTTGTTTTAAACTCTTATGAAAATGAAAGTGACATTGATGAAATTGGTTGCTATGTGTATATATTCAAACTCAAAGAATAACTCTAAATTTCAAGGCACAATGCTTAATTAATATAGGGCTCTATATGCTTAATTAATACACAATGTTTAATTAATATAGGACTCCTATACGTAATGTTTAATTAATATAGGACTCCTATACATAATGTTTAAGTAATATAGGACTCCTATACACAATGTTTAATTAATATATGACTCCTATACACAATGGTTAATTAATATAGGACTCCTATACATAATGTTTAATTAATATAGGACTCTTATACAGAATGGTTAATTAATATAGGGCTCTTATTAAAAAATATCAAACTTGGTTTCTTGCCAAACAATCCGTATTTTACTAGTAAGTGTCCCCTTTTCTGCATAACGTGCGAATTTGGTTAAACTTTTGAATAATATTCTCAAAATATCTTCATTTTCCCAAAACATAAAGGTGATCAAGACTTACTTACCTTAGATTCTCATATCCTTACATGAAATCTCATTTAAATATAAACAGTTCTGGAATGTTGAAAATATAAGATTTATAACTGAATTTAACTGTAAGCCCGTGGCATGATTAGCTAGAGAATTATAACATATACGCCTTTGTGTTACAATTTGTGATATATCGCGTTGCATCTATAATAAAATACTATGGGACAAACAAGTAAAATCTCTACTTGCCATAGGGAAATAGCAATAAATAATTTAGTAATAATTATCCTTACATGATCTGCCTTAGCCTGATGAACTATTCAGTCGACATGCTTAATGATAGGTGTAATATATTTGCGGCTATGCCAGCCTATATATGTTACCTCACTAATATGTAATACTCACTAAAGATGAACATATGTGCCACTGCCTTAACGCCGTGTTTTAGATATGTCAGAGTAGAGGGCAAGACATATTTACAAAATTGGAAAGCGACTGATTTGGTGTACTTTTCATGAAATAAAAATCTAACAAGGTGTGTGACTATTATAAGCAATTGATCTTTCTTATCTGCGTTGTTAAAATGTAAATTTAAGGTGACTCTCTCGTTCTCAGCCTTTTTCTCTCTATTTTTCTTATTCTATCCATCAAGCCTTTTGTCCGATCTCTGTCTTTCTTTTTATCTCTCTTTCTTTTAGCCATTAAATCTTCAGTCTGCTTATTGTTGATCTATGTTTGTGTGTGTGCGCGTGTACGTACGCTTTATCCATTAAATCGTCAGTTTGTTTATCGTCTTGTCATTGTTTTTCTTTCTGTGCGTGTGTGTGTGAGTATGAATAGTGGAGGAGCGTCCTTGTTTTAAACTGGGCAGATCTTTCACCAGTGGGTATGTGGTTTGATCCAGGACGTCTTGCAGTTGGTCGTAGAAGACCTCTATTTCTCCATCATCATGGTACGTAATTGGAGAGTAAGCTTGCATAATACTGATATTGAGTAGAGTTGCCCTTAAGCGTATGGTGATAAGCCTGCTGGAGACTGGCCAACAACTCATGACAGTGTTCACGATGTCTTTGTGGACAAGAAATCCAACACCATATTCATATTTATCATCTCTGCCAGAGTAATATAGTTTATAGCCGTCCTGTGTTGATATTTCCCAAAGGTTCTTCCATCGTACTTTGCACAGTCCCAGGATGGTCCATTGGTATCTGTTCATTTCCTGTGTCAGTTCCTCTACCTTTCCTGGCATTCTTAATGTTCTGATGTTCCACGTACCGATGCTGATGTTGTTTCTGGCACGGAATTTTGATGGTGATGGTGCACCAGTAGCACTCTTAACACCTCAACCCTGGTGCAAGACAGAAGGCGTGGTCCTTGTTCCGGGTGACGACTGATCCAGTTTGGTTTGAGGTAAAATTATCATTGCATGTGTGTGTCTTGGGCAAATGAACCTGATGGAGCCCATCCCTCTCCGGGCTTTAGAATACAGCCGAAACTCCACATTACTAGTGGCTTGCCTTGGTCCTGGCATATGGCCATTGAGTCCTTCTTGGGACTCCTCCGCCCTAGGCGGTGACCCCAGTAAGGAAGTCCATACACCCAATCAGGTACTGTGTCAGCACCCTAGCCTTTGGTTATCCAAAACCTATACTGCAAGGCATCATGGGGCTCGTAGAGGGTGGGATCATCTATATCCCTGGGACATGTGAACATCTGCCAACTAACCCTAAATCATTTGATTCCTGTAACAAAAGTGTATGCGGTGTCTATGTTTAGAGTGCACGCATGTGACTTTTAAAATATAAATATATATATATGTGTGTGTGTGTGTGTGTGTGTGTGTGTGTGTGTGTGTGTGTGTGTGTGTGTGTGTGTGTGTGTGTGTGTGTGTGAGTGTGAGAGAGAGAGAGAGAGAGAGAGAGAGAGAGAGAAAAAAAAAATGTTTAAAGTGAATGTATGCATACAAAATTTAATCCGTGATGATGAGTAAATGAATAGATCACCAAAAGGGGGGCTTGTTTACTCTGAACTATGTTTGCATAATAAAAGACCCCTCTCAACTCTCAAGGAATTTAGTTAATTGATTTGTTGTTCAAATATTGTCCAAATGTCAAAGTTAACATATTTAATTTTGAAATGGAGAGAGTAAACATGAATTTTTGATATCCATCCATCCAACCATCCACCCATCCACCACCCAACCACTCACCCATCCATCCACCATCTATATATCGATCCATTATAGGTAAAAACTTATCTTTTGTCTTCTCCTATTTATATTCCTTGAGTGCTCTTCTCCACTCCTGTTTTTATAGTACTATCCCTTGTTAAAGGGTGAGCCTTTCTTCATATTTTGTTGTTATCTTTTATCATTGTTCTATGTGTTGATGTACTGTCCCTTGCTGCTGGGCGAGCCTTTCTTCATATTTTGTTGTTATCTTTTATCATTGTTCTATGTGTTGATGTACTTTCTTAGTGTTATTGTGCGTGTGTCGTAGAAAGATATAATACACAGGCAGCCTTGGTGACGCACACATTTTCTTTTGTTTGTTGGGGGGGGGGTATGAAAGCTATGAAATACAGTACAGAGTTGCAGTACTGACCCTTTAAATCTATTGTTCGTCCCATGTTCGATACAAGCCAGTAACTTGAACACAATAGTCAACTACATATAAATTTACAGCATTGAACACTAAAAGACATTGCAAGTGAGATGAAGTAATTCTTCGCTTGAAAGTACGGAACTCAACACATGTACCACTCAAATGAACAGAAGTGACTCGATGACTTTATGTCTTGTTCTCCTGGCCAGCCGTACATTTAGGATTCTTCCAACCGCGGGTTCCTGAACTATTTTGTAACGTCGTGCTCAGTAGCTCACGAGCAATTGACGCCTTTCTATAAATAGATTTAAACTCACTGATCTGCACGAGGTACTCGATACCTAGTCGACCGCGCATTGATTCTCTGGTCTCAGTGCACTAAGCGTCATTAGTTGTACGTCATGAAGAAATTTACGTCATCTGATGTCACCAGTATTACTGATGTGTGGAGAACTGCTTCGCCCGTCTAAATATTTTATTGTCTAAATAGTCACTTACGAAGACAAATCAGAGGTAAAAGGAATTATTATTCTTTCAAATAACTTTTAAGTTTTTCTTGCGGAATTATAATTCAGTTTGTAAGTTTATAATCTAATCTATCTTTCAAGCTAATTCAAAAAGATAATAATACAAAGCAGTTAATTTAACTGTTGTTTATTTGACACGTAGGATGTACCATTCCCCTCAGAGAGGGTTTTACTTTTAGGCAGTAGATAACTCTTCATTGGATCATTAGATAACTCTTCATTGGATCATTACTATACGAATGTTTTTTTATGAACTAAAATATTGGATGAAATGCAATTTAATGCGAAAAAATATTGAAACAAATGCAATGGCCAGTTCACAACATACTGCTGTGGTGGATTAAATTTGCTTATCAGAATTTCTTAACTTAATTGCTATATAAATTGCTTAACTGTTGAAGTGTCCCGACCTTGGGCACTCTAGTGGTATGCTAAACACTTGACATTGTTTCTAGTAAACCCTCTCATAAAACTATTATGTTGTATGCGTGTATCGGGCTAATAAATATTGTTGTAGAAAACTGTAAGTTGAGACTTGAATACAAGAAAGAATCGAGTTAAAAAGGAATGAACTGGAAACTTAGCATTTGTTCCCTGATTATATTTTTACTGGGACAAAACAACAAATCCTTGTTTTATTTGAATCTCTAATACACTACACTTTGTTCATGCATGGTGACAAGGAATACTGACTACATTGAGCAATTTCTGGTACTTTCTGCAATTATTGTTCTGCTTGAGCAAGGTGGTACCACAAATGAGGATCCAGGTTAGCTTGAGAGAATAACCAGCAAATCTGCACTTTTTACAATCTGAGGAAACACATGGAACACGTGGACAATGAACTTGTGACTTTGATATGAAAATTCAAGCAATTCAAGTGTGTCTTGACCACTCCTACATTAAACTGAACAATTTTCAAACGCAGTGTGACGCCAACGCCAAAGCCACTTAGTTAGTGGTTATTATTATTTTTAATTAATTAATTATCCATACGCAAAATTAAAGATAAACATTTACCGTCACATTAATATTTCCGTAGATTCTTACTAAAGAAGAAAACAAATCCGTCTTTAATCTAAATAAAAGGAAGAAAGAATTGTACATTGTAACTAGAATTAAGTGCAATAATATTTCGTTTGTGATGATTGGAAATATTCTTTCTCTCTATCACTGCTCTCGCTCCTCTTGTGCATATATATATGTAAATGGATGTTGTATGTGAGTAAGACTCTTGTGCATATATATGTAAATGGATGGGTGTATGTGAGTAAGACTCTTGTGCATATATATATATATATATATATATATATATATATATATATATGTAAATGGATGGGTGTATGTGAGTAAGACTCTTGTGCATATATATATATATGTAAATGGATGGGTGTATGTGAGTAAGAAAGGTTAACGTATATCTCAGCAGCATACTTTTGTTTCCAGATGCTGCAAAGATGCCTACCCGTGATGAAGAATTATAGAATTTTCCTTGCAATCATAGTATTCGGTATATATCTGCTCATCCCGCCAAGTTGTTCTGATGAGGGTGAGCGATAGTTATTTCTTTCTATCTTTAGCAATTTGTTATGACGATTGTTTCCCCTTGTCTGGCTACGTACAAACATTCGCTCTACTGTTGTGTCTAAATTGTGAAGTTGTATGTGCTTTCCCACTCCAAAAGAACAGATGTTTAAAATGACATTGCAAATAATAACTAATAAACATCCATATGCCCTGGCAAATATTTTTAAGTGATGAATTTAATAATAATACTTGATAGACAAACAGCCACTCTCCTTGATAGTTAATCCATACAACATTGGCACTCCGTTATTTTATATGTTTCTTACATTTCATCTCCAGTGAGATAATAACTATTTGTAGAAAGTTTATTTTAGTTGGTAAATATTATACTAGGATCGCGTATGGGAAAGGGAAAAAAATCAAAAACAAATTTACTAGCAAAATTTTGAACTATTAAACATGCACACTCTCCATATAATTTTAAATCTTTTTTCTCTCTCTATTTTTCACTCTCTATCTGTTTGTTTCTCTCTTTCTCTCTCACTCTCTGACTTTCTCTTTCTAATAACTGTGTCCCATTTCTATTTAAAAGTTATTAAGCTATATAATAGAAAGCGAATTAGAATAGTCTTTTCTGCTTTGTCTGTATGTGCTGCATAATGCAGTTGTCGAAGAGCAGCAAAGTATTTATTTTATTTTAAATTCATTATTTTGCTTTATTTGAAATAATTTGCAGAAGAGATCAAGGAACTGGTTTATGCCGAAGGCAGAGAACGCATTTCCTACCTCACTTGTAATGCTATCGTCAATGTAGAAAAAACAACCATAACTCTTTACGAGGTAGCAACAGGCGCGGCTTTAGTGATCTATTATTTTCGAAACACCACCTGCGATAGACCCAATCAAAAATCGGTTTGCTTGGACCCAATCATCGAAGGCACGACCAGAAACGTCACCCTCACAACATATTTGATCGACAGGGCAAATTTAATTGATTATGGATGTAGAGTTTACATACAATATCCTAATGGCACAGAGACGACCACAGAAAGGACATTTAGGTTACTGGACAAAGGTAAGTTTCATCACGACTTAATGTCCGCCTAAAGTAATTCTACATATATATATCCGTCACTCCTCCTTCCCTCTATTAGATAGATAGATAGATAGATAGATAGATAGATAGATAGATAGATAGATAGATAGATAGATAGATAGATAGATAGATAGATAGATAGATAGATAGATAGAGACGGATGGATGGATGGATGGATAGATAGATAGATAGATAGATAGATAGATAGATAGATAGATAGATAGATAGATAGATAGATAGATAGATAGATAGATAGATAGATAGATAGATAGATAGTGAGATAGTGAGATAGTGAGATAGTGAGATAGTGAGTGAGTAAGTGTGACACAAATGCCAACTAGTTAATGGTTATGATTATTATTATTTAATTAAACATCCATTACTAATTACAAATGATGAGAATCTTAATTTATGTTATTAACAATTCTCCAACAGACACCACTCGTCTCGCTCACTTGGCAGATATGTGGGCACTGTAAACATTTTCTTTCTTCCACAATATTAAAGACGTTTACTGTCACACAATAGGTGGAAAGCGTACTAAAGGAGAAGATAAATCTATATTTAATCTATATGTAGCCACCACCACCCCAACCCACTTTTTCTCCAACATAAGGTTAGCAATATGTAAGAAGGTCAATAAATTTAACAATAAATTTATTAAATCAACAATCAAATATGCATATAACAAATACAATTAAAAAGATTACTTGATATTAATATTTCCATTAAACTACCTTTGAATAATTTTAATATCTACAGAGTCTTATATCCGAACACACAGTTCAATAAATTAGTGTCAATACAAATCACAGGGCAGTTCTTATTGGAGAACAGAAATGGATTTATTAAATATTAGTGATAATAATTATCATATAACCTTGTATAAGTGAAGTCTCAGTAGTCTTTTCATGCTCTTTTCATAACAAAGCCACAAGTTTATTATTTACATTATTAATGTCAATTTCACATGGTTCATTTTTCACATTTTTAAGCACTGATTTTCTATTATTCTCTCAATGCTAACATGTGTGCTCCTTCATGGTATTAGCTCCCTAAAGCAGAACAAAAATTATAGCAATTTCCAGAAATTCCTTGATGTAATCAGCACTCCGTGCCACCATACATCAACGTTGTTTAGTGTATTCCTTACACTTACACACTACAGTAGATACTTCTTGTGTCTACCAAGGTCATAGCGGTTTATAATAAATAAACCAGGAGATTCAAGTAAAACAAGGAAACCTGCTCTTTATTTGTAATATTATGAATAAACACTAAGTTTCCCGTTTACTCATCTTTGTCTCCTTTCTTGCATTCAAGTCTCAACTTACAGTTTCCTGCAACAGTATTTATTAGCCTGATACACGCATACAACAATACAGCATAATAGTTTTATGAGCGGGTTCATTAGAAACAATGTCAGGTATTTAGCATCATAGTTCACAATTTTAAAAAAAATAGCCTATTCACATAAGATATTGCTACGTAAAACACAAGTATAACATATCAATAGCAAAATGCATGAAATATTTCCAAGTCCATTCTCTCTCAATCAGTTAAATCACCATTAAGCTAATGGCTCCCTTTCATGACCAGACTTCTTGCCACTCCAAATTCAAGTGATTAGACAAAATTTCTTTACAGCATTTAAACAATTGATCTCAGCCCATTGATGTTTGCGGCAGATAGATGATCGAGTGTTTGTTGTTTAAGCTG
Source organism: Sinotaia quadrata (assembly GCA_028829895.1). NCBI lineage: Eukaryota > Metazoa > Mollusca > Gastropoda > Architaenioglossa > Viviparidae > Sinotaia > Sinotaia quadrata. The sequence continues at coordinate 104,795,382 of CM054179.1, read as the reverse complement.
CATGATCAATGGCCCATATTATTGTGGCTTTGTCTCCACTTCCGGTCTGGCATAGTGTTGCCTTGCGTCTAGCTGAGATGATGGCAAAAACAACTTTGACACATCATGGCACATTTTGTTGCGATAACTCATGCATGCAGTTGGTCAGATAGTAGGGTAAATAAGAAGATAAAATATTGTAACTTGACATACAGTAGTTGGCCAAGTTATGTAATCACTGTTGCAGTAACCAAGGGTGCAAGCCCGTCTCTGTAAACTGGCCAGTAACTTGTTTCCTTCCGCAACAAAATAAATTAATTGAGATAACTTTTCGTACGCGTACATTTACGACAGTCTATAATCGTACGAAATTAATGAAGAGGTAATGGTGTCAATTACTTTAATCGTACGAAATTAATGAACATGTAATGGTGTCAATTACCTTAATCGTACGAAATAAATAAAGAGGTAATGATGTCAATTACCTTAATCGTACGAAATAAATGAAGAGGTAATGATGTCAATTACCTTAATTTCGTGCAGCATTTTTCCAACGTAAAATACGTAATTTATTCTGCAATTCGAAAACTCACTGCTTCCTACCATGGCAATAAAATTGTCAGTGTGAGGAGGAGTGATCTCGAATGGTCTAGAGGTAAAATGACTTACCTAACTGATAAATGCTTTTGTATTAACCTCATATGCTGGTGCAGTAACTTCACAATTAAGCATGCACGTTTAGTGGATCATGCAGTAACTTCACAATTAAGCATGCACGTTTAGTGGATCATGCAGTAACTTTACAATTAAGCATGCACGTTTAATGGATCATGCAGTAACTTCACAATTAAGCATGCACATTTAATGGATCAAGCAGTCATCTAGTTTCTGTCCATCCTATCACATTTCAAGAACTTTCGGGTGACGCAATCACCACAATTAAGATTATGCAAATTAACAAAACATCTCGAGACCCCAAACATTACCACACAGTGAGAAATAATAGAGTAAACGCTCAGAAATAACCACTTATTGTTTAGATTAAATAACCACTTATTGTTTGTGATTGTAAAAATTACAAGTAGAGTTTACTTTGTTATTCGAATATAACAGTTTTCTTCATCTGTTGTCGTGATTTTTCTTTCCATTTTAATGACTGTTGTTCTCTTAAACATTTTAAACTTTACAGTTATAAAATTCTTTTAAAAAGATTTCCCCAACGTTTGTGTTGTTTTAAATAGATCATACTTAATATTCAGATTTTATAGTAAACATAAGATTTTACTCGAAGTGAGTGGAAATCTTTTTTCTGTTTTGTAATACGATGCCTTGCATTTAAACTTCCACTACCAATAATACATAAACATTCAAGCAAGCAAACAAATAAATAGTTTAATAGAGAAATAGCTTACAATTAAAAAAAAAAAGAAATATGTAGAAAAAGGAGGCTGGAAACATTAGGCATACGTTTTACTGATTATTCACTGAATACAATAGTGATCGTCATAATCTATCATGTCTTCCTTGCTTAGTTTTAGTATTATTTTTAAATAATTATTTATTTATTACTTTCTATATTCACTGATATATTTTAATACAATCACAGTGGTGTGTTTTTAAACTCTGAAGTATGTTCGCTGTTAATAACAGGTTCAAATATCAAACGTGTTCATATTTCAATAACTAAAAGGTGAAAGTATACGTATCAAAACTATTGTTGTTTAATTTATATCATAAACTGTTTTCATAATTTTGAACTTGATCAATTTTTATTATTATGAATATTACATAAATTTTGTTAATATTATGTTCCCACCTAGAAACATATCATGGCTCTAATTTTGTTTTTTTAAATAGTAAATCACGTTTGTTCGTTTGTTTTTCTCACTTGCTCTGCCTTTCTCTCTCCGTTCTCTTTCTTTCACCGAAGGCAAGACGCTTTTCATAGATTTATTACAATGTTCCCCAGGAGCGCATTAAAAGCTTCTAATGAATTTGATATTTATGATTTTTTTTTCACTCACACACAAACACACACACAGACACCCACCCCCATTCTATGACTATTCTTTCTTCTTTCAAAGAAACGTTGTACTCGGAAGAACAATTAATATTATTCATGTTTATGTATAGACGTGTTGGGTTTTCTTTCTTGAACTTAGATGAGGGCCTGATACGGTGTATGGATCCGGGCTCGTGCTACACTCCAACGCCCAAACAGGAAGACGAGAAGCATACACCTTGCTGTGATTCCAAATCCTGTCTGCTATCCCCTTCTCAAATTCTTAAGTTTCCCAAACCAGAGTGCAAGAGATGCAGAGGTAAGGAAAGATAAATGAGTTATTAAAAAGAAGGCAAAAATTAATGAGCTAATATTAGTAATAATAATCAGGGAAAGATTAACGAACTCATAATTAGGGAAAGATTAATGAATTATTAAAAAGAAGGCAAACATTAATGGGCTAATAATAATCAGGGAAAGATTAACGAACTCATAATTAGGGAAAGATTAATGAGTTATTAAAAAGAAGGCAAAGATTAATGACCTAATAATAATCAGGGAAAGATTAACGAACTCATAATTAGGGAAAGATTAATGAGTTATTAAAAAGAAGGCAAAGATTAATGAGCTAATAATAATCAGGGAAAGATTAACGAACTCATAATTAGGGAATATTAAGTTTAGAAATAGGGATAGGCAAATGTATTCTGCCACACACTCATTATTTTATAATACTATCTAGAATTGTCTTTCTATCCTTTTTCTTCTTTTGAAAATTTTTTGATTAACCTTTTGATTTAAACCATTGATTGTATATTATATTGATACATGTATTACCATAAATTCTATTTTTAGAAATAGAAATTCTATTGTTATATTATTTGTGCATTTTAAGTAACTAGATTTAAAGTTTATCAGTTGCTTGAATTTATTCAAGGAAAGACATTGAAATTCTTTTAAATGGAACGTTAGCGAAGGATTAAGTATGTCAAATTGATGGTTAACCAGAGCAGGTTCTGATATAATTGTGAAATAAAGGGTTAATAATTCATTACTGACTTATTATACATGTACTTAAGACTCTCTCACAAATCAAATATATTAAACTGTATTTTTGAGGGAATATAGAAGTATGTGTATCCTATTAAATTTTTAATGAACATTATTTATAATGACATACATTACTTTCATTTCTCAGACTCCAATCAAGTAACAAAGTCATTGTCAATGCCAGGTGAGTCTTTTAGTTTCAGAACTGTTGCTGTTGGTGATGTTTATTTCTGTTCTATTTCAAATAATGAACTGAGCATCCGTTAATGCCAGATTGTTTGCCAATTTTGTTTTATTTTGTTTGTGGCAAATTTTCAGGGAAATGTGCATGCTGCTCTGTTGATAAAGCGGTATATACTATTATTCAGTATTTTTTATTTGTTTGTGTCTTATAGGCATTTTATTATTCTAAGTATAAATATTTTATTATTTTAAGTATAGTTTTTATTTGTTTGTTTCATTTGCATATTTTACAACTCATTAATGTTTGCTTATTTCTGTATTGATTTCTTTATATTTTAAATATATTTTATTATTCAATAATATTTATTTAGTGCAGCATAATTATCTAGTTGTTGTTTCCTTTTCAATTTAACTCTTTGTTGGTTGGAAAGAGAGGCCAGAGCACTGCTTGTCCTTCTTAGACAGTTTATGATAATGAACAGTTAAATTGTTTGTAACAAAAGTACAAGATGCCTAGAAAGTGCAAAGACTTCTGAATCATAAAAGATCCCTTCTTATACAAATCTGGTGTAAGCAAAAACAGTTCGCTCATGTTTGTTTATGGATCGCGATTCTTGAGGTAAAGGCTGCGAATAAACGATACTACTGCTTCAGTTCGAACTCTTCAGTACGCCTTAACTACTAGGATTAATTATTAATACAAACAATGAAAATAGCAACAACAAAAATCAGGATTTAAAAGATAAATATTCTTTCATTTCCGATTCGATATTAGATTAGTGTGTGCGCTAAACAACGTGGCTTTTAATTATTACAGTTTGTTTTTCTCTCATTGTAATTTGTTTCTCCAGAATATCTATCACCTCTGCAGGGTTAACATTTCTTTGGCCAATGTGGGCACAGTCCTACTTTATCAGCCAAAGCGACGTTTTGGGCAGCGCGCTAAATAGGAAGGTTATCTATTACGTCTGCAAAATCACCCTTTCTTTGTAAGTGAGCACTGTAGTCAAGCTTTTCCCGCAAAACGGTTTATAAGCTGGTTCAGTGATTTAGTGGCAAATCGCTATTATTGCACTGATTATTCTCTTGGAAAGAACACACAACAGGACCAATACTAATGTATACGTTCAGTGGTTTAGTGACAAATCACTATTATTGCACTGATTATTCTCTTGGAAAGAACACACAACAGGACCAATACTAATGTATACGTTCAGTGGTTTAGTGACAAATCACTATTATTGCACTGATTATTCTCTTGGAAAGAACACACAACAGGACCAATACTAATGTATACGTTCAGTGGTTTAGTGACAAATCACTATTATTGCACTGATTATTCTCTTGGAAAGAACACACAACAGGACCATTACTAATGTATACGTTCAGTGGTCACCATTGGCACAGGCTCGACGTTATCAGCACCTTGCAATGTGGACAACGGGGATGATATGAACTGTTATTTATCTGTTGACAGATTGTAAACTTGACTGGTTCAAATTTGTATTGCTCGTGTCATCTTCACTCTCTTTGCTGTTAAGGATAGCACCATTGTAGTAACTGTATTGATCTGTTCTAAAAAGACTACGTCTTTTGCATCCCCTAGGCCGGACTTCTTTGGCTTGTATTTTTTTAATTTGGATAGCTGCTTCCTGTTGGCGAGCTAGAAGGTAAGCAAGCAGTTCCCACACATCTATTGTATTCAGGTACTGATGTTACCAATTTATTTTGAGTAAAGTTAAATTATTTTATATATTGCAATTTGTTTCAAATACTAAAAATTAAACGGTTAGTGTTACAGGTGAATACTTAATTCAAGATATTTAATTTTGTCAATTTCAATTGCTTGCTGTGGTACGCAAGCACCTAAACGGGTGACGGGGAGCGGGGAAGAGGATTTCAGTTCTAGAAAGCTTTGATATAGAGCCTTAGAGAGATTCTGTTGACAGTTTGAGGGTAAAGTATTTCTGTGTAATTATATATGTGTTACCACCACGTGCAAGGATCAGCATGAAATAATGCTGCGTTCACTCTAGCTTGCGAAATAAATTCAAATAACACATTTCCTGGCTGCTGGTTCTATAGGACAGATCACCATGGTGAACTCTATTTCGCTGTACAGGAAAACTTATTTTCATTTGCTGCAGTCAATACATCTATAAGGTTCCCCCCCCCCCCCGACAGCAAAGATTGTGCACAAAAATTTTACCCCCTAAAACGTGATGATTTCAAACTTAAATGAAATATTTCATTGCTCTAAGAAGAAAACGCTTAAATTATATTTTAATTTAATCATTTATTTTTGCAAAATTAAATATGGTGTGAACTAGATATTCCTGAAACGTATACAGGCCAAACCAGAAATAATTGATTTCCACTGAACAAGAATGCTGTAGGGTCTAGTGTAAAAAAATAAAACAAAACAAAAAAAAAAAAAACAAATACAACCCACCAAATCTTATTAAATATGAGAGTTTTCTGTTATTACAAAAATAAATATGAATCAGTTTTAAAAGTGATAAAAACTACGGCTTAAGTAAGTTGTTGACGATGGCTTATATTATTATTTGTTGGAAGTAATTAGTGATAAATCTCGAGATGGATTGGAGCTCGATAACCATTGAGTCCCGAGGAATTTACGAATGCAAACTTTCAAAAGTCCACAACTTTCGGCTATGAAAAGACGAGACACCATACTTTCTTAACTTCTTCAAGGCTTTCTTGAAGGAGAGATTAGTGCTCTATTTTTGAGCAGGCTCCTGACTGCCTCCTTTATGAATGGTTGATTCAATTATGCTTATAGCAAGCGTCCACTGTAAATGCAGTGTTCAACTATTTCCTAATGAGTTTCTGTCTGTCATCTGCATATGCTAATTATTGGTGACTGACGAGAGCTTTTTCATATGAGATAAATTTGTATACAATCTAATATTTTCATTGTCTTAGTCGCTGATATTGATTATGATCGATAGCTGTCTGGTAATAGATTTTTAATCATTACGCCTACTCTTAGAGGGTAAAATATAAGTAAATAACTTACCTGAATGAAAGATGGGTATTTTCAGGTGAAATTTATTATTTGATGGCAAACAGTTTTCGTTGGTTCTCTCGTAATTTTAAAATATATGTTGAGGAATTTCATTACTGTCATTCGAGAGAGATACAATGCATGTAAACATAATAGTAAACCTAGTAAGAGAGAAGAATAAATTTGATTAAACAAAATTCATTTCATGGGAAACGAATGACTTCTGACTGATGTATCTTTATGTATCATTTGAGTTTTTTCTGCTCTGTGAAGTGTGGTTGTCTACTTAGTTTTCATTTGTTTATTGGCTGTAGTCGTTCATGTTTTGCAGAATTTTGCTCTGCACATAAATGTTTTGGTATGACTTTTTAATTTTACCTTATCATTTAAAGCGAACGTGAAGTCGCCAGTAACAAAGAATTAGAAAGTATAATTTAAGAGTAATTAACAATAAATCGTGTGGGTATAATCTATCTATCCATCCATCTATCTATCTATCTATCTATCTATCTATCTATCTATCTATCTATCTATCTATCTATCTATCTATCTATCTATCTATCTATCTATCTATCTATCTATCTATCTATCTCTATCTCTCTCTGTCTCTCTCTATCTATCTATCTCCATCCATCCATCCATCCATCTATCTATATATCTATCTGAAACACACTTTCTACATTTCTCTCTCTCTATATATCTATCTATCTATCTATATATATATATATATTATATGTGTGTGTGTGTGTGTGTGTGTGTGTGTGTGTGTGTGTGTGTGTGTGTGTGTGTTGATTATTACCATAGTGAATGTTCCTTTGAAAGAATCAATGATTCAAAATTATTCAAGAATAGTTTTAAAAATTAAGCAATCATTTTATTATTATAAACAAAGACATTCCGTTTATCTTGCAGTCTTTAAATGTGCACCCTGATTATATAATACACTTTTTTATAAGGACAGTGATTTCATATATAACGTTTGTATGACACCCTACTTAATGGTTATGATTATTATTATTTAATCATCCATAACTAATTACAAGTGATGAGAATCTAATTTATGTAATTTTCCGGGAGTCACCCTGGTCTCTCTAACTTGGTAAATATGCAGGCGCTGTAAACGTTTTCTCTCTTCCACAACATTAAAAACAAGCATTCAGTTTTACACAAAACTTCTTACCATAGGAGAAGATAAGATAAATCCGTATTTATTCTATATTTAGCAAACATCCCCCCACACACACACCCACTATCTTTCCAACATACGGTTATCAATATGTGTAAGAAGGTCAATAAGTTTATTAACAATCATAATAATATACATAATATAGCAAATGCAATGCAAAGATTACGTGACATCAATATTTCCACGTTCTAATAATTTCAATGCGTACAAAGTCTTAGATCTGAACACATAATTCAACAGATTAATGTCAATATTCATCACACGATAGTTCTTATTAGAGAACAGAAATGGAGTTATTAGAGATAAGCGATTTAGTTTGTGCATAACCTTGTCTAGGCGATGGCACGCATTTGTAACAGTCACAAGTTTATCGTTCATACCTTTGTCACGTTTCTCTTGCAGATTGTAGAACACTGCTGAGCCACTATTCTCTCGAGGCCAGTCTGTGTGCTCCATCAAGCAGAACAACAATGTAGAAATTCCAGTCTCCCTTGCACCAGAAATTCCATGATGTAGTCAAACATAATTTACCACCATACTCAACAGAATGCACTGCATCCTTACACTTACACACTGTGGTAGATACTTCTCGCATCTACCACAGTCGTAATGGTTTATAAATCAGTAAACTGAGAGATTCTGGTAAAAACAAAACAAAAAAAATCCTGCTTCTTCCCTGTAAAATATAATCAGGGAACAGATACTAAGTTTCCAGTTTATTCATCTCTAAATCCATTTTTTCTTACATTCAAGTCTCATCTTACAGTTTCCTGCAATAGTAATTATTAGCCCGATACACGCACACAGCATAATAAATACAGTATAAGAGTTTATGAACAGGTTCACTAGAAACAGTGTCAGATGTTTAGTATACTACATACAAGCATCATAGATAACAATTTGTAGAAATAATAGACTCACATTATAAATCTCTACGTAAAACGCAAGTATAAAACATCACTACAAACTGCATGAAATATTTTTAAGTCTCTCTCAGTCAGTCAGTTAACTCACCATTAAACTAACGGTCGCTTTACATGACTAGACTCTGCCACTCCAAATTCAAAGTTATTAGAAAATAAATTCTTTTCAACAGCTAAAGTTTGATCTCGGCCCATTCGCTGGTCTCAGTCTTGTAAATCTTAACCATTGGTTAATAAAAACTAATCATCCATCTAAACCGGTTTAGATTACATCAGCAAGTTTCTAGCACATTCTCCACCTGAGTTGTTTACTCCAAAAATATCATATAAGCGGTGCCCAAGGTCTGATCACGTTAACATTGGCAACAAGGATATCATTATTAAGTACAGGAATAGGGATAGGCAAGTTTACTCGCCCATTGTTTGCATTACAAATATTTAACAATATTAACATCAGTTAACTATTTTAAAATAACACCTTTCCCAAAGTAATCAATTTTAGGCACAACTGTTAATAATAAGCTGAATGCATTTTAGATGACATTACTAAGTCACATATACTAAATGAAACTATTTACTTTAAAAAGAAATGTTAAATTACATAGATGATATAGTGAATTAATTAATTATATTTTGTTTTCAGGATCGTAGAGTTATCAATGTTTCAGTTAGGAAAAATATTATGTTTTTTTGCACAGCTATTCACCGTAAAGGGGCATATTTGTTAAACATTTAATTTATTAGAAAAATATTTATTTATTTTCACTCATGTAAGGTATTTTTTCATGTGCTTTTTAAAAAATTTCTTTATAAATTAAATTATTATTAAATTATTAAATAAGCTTAAAGTAGCATTAATTGGTATTTACCTTGAATGAATAATAAATACTGCACTGAACTCTATCCCTAAAAAAACAAACAGGTTATGTGCCAATAGAAACGTTCTACACTGTGGCCGGAATGGCACTCGTCGCCTTTGTCATCACTGTCATTCTCAGCATTGTGCGTTTAATTTCATCTGGTATGTTCAATGATTGTCACCTCTTATTGCATTAAAATCGCCTTTTGTCTGCGTATTCTTCACTATACAGAAAAATGATAAATGTGACAGCAAAGTAAGATGTTTGTGCGTGAGATTTTTTGTGTAAATGCATAAACATTGCAAGTTTGAGTATATGTGTGTGCGCGCGCGAATGTGTGTGTGTGTGTGTTTTTGTTGTTGTTCTTGACATTTAACGAATACACTCAAATAATACAAATTAGTTCTTCTCATTACTAAGTGATTTTGTTGTGTTCCCTTCGAAAACAATTAACTTGTTCCTGAAAATATTCTTTTTTGAAGGTGAACCCGAGAAATGATCCACTGCATCATCATTCTTGTCAACATCCAAATCAGAAATAACAGTGAAAGTGAACGTCGGTATTGAAGAGAATCGGACCACCACGTTCAAGGTTGCACATCACGTGATGTAAATAAAACCATCCATAAAAAAGCGGTCATCTTCCCGAACACACAGCATCATTAAATACTATAGTTTAAGGGATGGTTATGGCCCTACAGCCTGGGCGATCAACAGGAAACATATGTCAATAAATTTTAATATCACACATAATTTTGAATATATATAATGTTGCAAAAAATGTTTTACCACCATACGTTCACTGTTACAGACATGTAGAGTTTATGTTTGAAATGCGTACTTTGAATTTATACTCTGGTTCATTAAATAAATTTTAAAATATTAAATTAATAGAGGAACACGTGTTCAATAAATGTAAGTAAAGAAGCTTGAAAGACACTCTCTCAAATTTTCGTTTTAGCACTTGATTCTAATTTACCGCTATGGTTAGAATTAATATGATGTCACCGATTTAAAAGGGATATTTTGAAGAAAAACACATTTTTTTTTTGCCTTAGAAAGGTGACGAAAATACTCTGTTTGAAATCAGTAAAGTAATTCAGTAAAGACAGAATAGGTGTAATCTGCTGTGTTTTTAGACACGACAATATAATAATTTATTGTGAAGTGACAACTATTTAAAATATGTACGTATCATTAGGCTGTAGGAATTTTTAGGGAAATACTCCAGGTTGTTCGTTTTATTTCAATATATCCCTATTCAGTATTGTGAGCAGGTGACACTACACTAGAACTAAAAGAATGACATTTTTATGAGTATATCTCCCCATGCATTTTGTCTCCAAAGTTCTATGTGTGTCGTATATGTAGGTGTATCTCCCCATGCATTTTGTCTCCAAAGGTCTAGGTGTGTCGTATATGTAGGTGCTTCATATATGTTGATACAAACTCTGAAAGCTGAGCCAGACAGTTCTTTTGCTTAAATTACGCTACACTGTTTGTGACTGTTATAAAATCAAAAATGGCAAACATATTTTTTTTTAATCTCAAGAATTTTGAGAAATCTTTAATGAAAATCAGTGCTGGACAAAACGCTAGTAAAAGTTAATAATATACTTTAAAAATAGAAAGTAGTATCCGTTTAATAGCTTATTTGAACTATGTGCATATTGCCGCTTGTTGAACGAGTTATTGGGAAGGAGTCACTTCCCTTGTTTTCTTTTTTCGTTTTCCGTTTTTGTTGTTTCTTGTTTTGAAAAAAACCCCACAAGTATGATATTTACAGCAAAGATATTTACTTCCATTTATTCCAGAGAGATAAATCCACTAAGTTGTTCTGAAATCGATTGAGATCATATTACGCAAGAAAACAAGAGGGCTTACATATACCAGTATTGATTGTTGATCAATAAACAAAACCCGAGCCTAAATTTCATGCTGAAAAATATATTTATTTTCCTATATCTTTAAAATGTGTAATCATTAAGAGTAATACATTATTTTTATTCACCTCCGCATGGTGCTGCTTGTCGTTAACATCGGTATCAAAAATAACATAATTTGTAATGATTTATTTCCCATAATAATATTAGCCAAACTGATTTATATTGGTGACTCATTTTGTTTTGTTATATATTATAATTATTACTTCTTTCTATATTTGATGGGATTAATGGAGAGGGAAAAGAAATGGGGAGAATCATATGATCTATTTCAAAATACGTATGTCTTACATGTAAATGTTGACAGTCGACAAAATCTGTTTTAAGTTTTATTATTACTCTCATTTTCCAAAATTTGTTTTGAGAGACGTAAAAACACGACGGCAATTTTAGATGTACTAGACGTAATAGTCAAATAAGTCTCTTCTTTCTGTCCATTGGTTTATTTTTTTCTTTCGATTTCGTAAGATTAGCTTTAATAGGATAGAAAACTTGAACGTCAATTTTGACACTTGGCCAAGGTTATTTATATTTAATTTGTAATTTCAATTCAATTATTACTTTCGTTTTTACATAACAAATTTATATTTGAAAATATGTCATGTGTTTGTGTGTAAGTCACTTCTATATTAACTAGTTTTGAAAATATACGTTATTGTTTAAGTTGTTGTTTCTTCTTTAATTGTTTGTTTCCATTTTTTCCCTCTTAATTCTTAATGAATTTTTTTTACCTATTTTAAACTTAAATACGTGTAATTAATTCTCATGCTAGTAAGTAGTGCATCATCCGTGTTTATTCCATAACTTGAAATCATATATTTAGAAAATAGGAAAGCACATTCTTCTCTTAAATTATATAGAAAAACGAAAGTGAGATAAATTATTTGTAAAACGTTTCATAAACTAATGTTTGATAAATTATTTGTAAAACTTGTCTATAAAACCAATGGTTTACAAATTATTTATTAAAGATCCGTCTTTAAAACAAAGTTACAGTCATTACAAACAAATCCTGTGAATTATTTTTTTTTAAAAGCATATTGTACAGCAATTAAAACTGATCACTAATGTTCATATTAATTTTTATAACTCGTTGTAAACTTTTGTATTTCAATAAAGTTTAAACTTCACTTTTGTGTGTGCACATGTGTTTGTGTACTTGTGGGTGTGGTGGGTATGCGATGCATATTTGTAGTAAATAAGACTGTGAAATATTGTACCTTTCTCTTCTCTTGCACCCCACAGTTCGAGTCACGTGCACGACAAAGCGACGAGGTTCGCCCTTTATAGGCATGTAGAAAGGGAGATAATTTGCACCTAATGAAGAGATCTGAAGAAAGATGTTCAAAGTTATGAGAGCCGTAGTTTAGCAAAATAATTCATTATTAATTATTCAATGTCCTGCAGCTTGGTCAGACAGTCTGAGAAAAAAATAATTGGCACACATCAAGCCCGTTTGCAGATCCTAACATTTCCCTCTTATATAATAGCAGTGCTACTTAATAAGACTGTCTGTAAGTTCGAACACATCTTAGAGTCAATGACAAGTAAACTAATTAACATAGCTCCTAGGATAGCCTATGAGTATATCCTCCTCTTAATTCATTAACACTCATTTATCCGAGATGTGGCCCATCCCAGCCCATCATATTAATAGCCATCCAAAGAATTAATTAAGATATAGAGAAAGATAACAACAATTTAATAATAGGAATAATTAAAAATAATATTTACAAATTGCATGAAAAAAAGCAAATATGCTTTATAATCCCCATTCTTTGGCATCCCTGTCGTCCAATTTGTTTGAACAGAATGTCTGTTGATTCACAAGTCCCGAGAGCTTAACTCTCAGTCAAAGATAGGAGTAGCAGACGCGTCTACAACGTGGCGTCATGCTCCTCGTTTCATCCTTGACTAGTGGTGATTATGTTTTCATCCTTGACTAGTGGTGATTATGTTTTCATCCTTGACTAGTGGTGATTATGTTTTCATCCTTGACTAGTGGTGATTATGTCTTCATCCTTGACTAGTGGTGATTATGTTTTCATCCTTGACTAGTGGTGATTATGTTTTCATCCTTGACTAGTGGTGATTATGTCTTCATCCTTGACTAGTGGTGATTATGTCTTCATCCTTGACTAGTGGTGATTATGTCTTCATCCTTGACTAGTGGTGATTATGTCTTCATCCTTGACTAGTGGTGACTATGTCTTCATCCTTGACTAGTGATGATTATGCCTTTATCCTTAACTAGTGGTGGTTATGTCTTTGCTGGCAGTCATTCTCAGGAAACCTTGACTCCCTTCTATTGCGACAATGCAATATAAAGCTGGCCATATGAATAAAAACTCCTCCGTGCTTAAAGGTTAAGGATTCTTTAGCATCGCTCCAAAAGCCTCCCACGTGCTCGCGGGTAAATCTGGCCATGTGAAAAAACCCTCATGCTTGAAGGTCAATAATGCTTTATCATTATACACAGATAGAGCTGGTAAACTATATATATATATAGGTATGATGTTACTTTAATCCAGAGGGGTGACTAGTTGTAGATCTCGACTGCAGTTCATAAATGAGAAACATACGGTCACCTATATGAGTGCAAGGAACAATACAAATAGTGCTAAGTGATAAAAGGCAGTATTTAGACATCATTATATTTTGGAAAAACAATTAACATTGCTATATTGTCCAGATTATTGTATAACATCCTTGTCTATTTAGATGCTATTGTTTACTAAATAAGTGTGAAATGGTGGAATCTCATAATAGATATTGTCATGAAATAAGAGGCAAAAGAAAGTAAATCAAATTCATGGACAGAAAACGACCAAAAATCTACACGTCCGATAAATGCAACTCATTGTCATAAAGAAGGCATAAATAACACTTTAAAAAATAATCTTTAACTGTTACATAATTGCTTAATGGTTAACCCAACATTTTGGAAGAATGCATAACTACCCCAGAGTCACAATTAAAAACTATTCTTAACTTCACATTAAGGACTGTGTTCTATCGTCTGTTAAACCTTTATAAGGGGACTCGTGCACAGAGCGACATACAGCATTCACATTAAGGTCTGTGACTTCACATTAAGGACTGTGACTTCACATTAAGGACTGTGACTTCACATTAAGGACTGTGACTTCACTTTAAGGGTTGTGTTCTATCGTCTGTTAGACCTTTATAAGGGGACTTGTGCAGAGAGCAACATACAGCAACGATTCAATAGTAGTGCGTGATCGCTTGCAATAGTTTATTTATAGAGATCAATCGAAGAGCTCATAACAGGAAGTAATAAACAATTTATTTACAAGAAATGAAGAGGAGCATAATATATCTATGTATATATAATGCACTTTATCAAACTTACAGATGTGTTAGATGTGCTTTAGTTTGTGTTTGGTGGGTGTTTTAAAATTAGAATATGCACATCGTTAGTATGTAATAAAAAGATAGAAAAACAACACGGAAGTAGAACCTCTCTCTCTCTCTAGTTATATATATAAAAGTATGTATCTTTGAGACTCAAATCTTTCAGCTATAGGTGTTAGATATTTATATCAGTTGATTAGGTAGTCTTGTTAAAGTCATTTACGTGTAGATAAGAAAAATGGCTTTTAGAGAAGAAAAATAATTTTGTGTTAGGCCTGAGGATCTCATCCTTTTCGCTTGTTTTCGTATTTGCAAATTTAATTATATTTATTGAATTATAACTTCATATTTATATATATATAAATGTAGTTGCCATAGACTCTACAATGCGCTGGTATCAGCAAAATGGCGGACGTTGGCACGTTGGCGACAGCGTATTTGCCCTTGTGTCCTCTCAATCTATAGAGCTCAGTGTAAGCTGTCAATCACATGACGCCAGTTGGCGCAAGAGAACTAAGTGGTATAAGATCTGACTGACGTCACTGAATCCGCGCTTACGACGTGCTTGCGTAATATATATGTATCTATTAGTATTACAGTCTGATGACGAACAAACTCGATTGGTGACGTAAAACTGCTCTCGATCACCACCACCACCCCTCCAGTACAGTTGTTTATGTGACAGATAGAAATGGAACTCAGACTAGTGCTTGTTTCTTTTTATAATATACTATCCACTGTGTAACATTTGGTGATGTTCGTAAACTTATTTATTTTCTGAAGACAACGATGGAACTCTCGAAATAAGTACTGAAGATTTGAAACTGTAAGTTAATCTTATTCTCTTTTATGTTTGCTTACATTTTATTGCCACCTATGCCTTTTCCCTCTAAATTGTATAGTAAAAATTAGTACTACTAGTAGCAGTAATGGTAGTAGACGTAGTAGTAAAAGTACGGTCGTCGTCGTCTTCATCATCATCATCATTGAGTGAAACAGAAAGATCAATGATAAAACACTCAAAATTACCACAAATTAGCATCGCAAGCAAAACGCTTAGTAGATAAGCAAGGAAAAGAAGACTTTGAAATTATTTACATTTACAAAAACTAATTGTGGTTTCACATCATTTCTTTTGTACCTCTGTTTACAGCTAAGCAAAGCGCTGATTTAGTTTTAACGACACACCAAAATAAAAACGCACTCGGTATATCAAGACAGTTGATACTAAAGTAGTTCGGTACAACAAGATAGATAGATAGATAGATAGATAGGTAGATAGATAGATAGATAGATAGGTAGATAGATAGATAGATAGATAGATAGATAGATAGGTAGATAGATAGATAGATAGATAGATAGATAGATAGATAGATAGATAGATAGATAGATAGATAGGTAGATAGATAGATAGATAGATAGATAGATAGATAGATAGATAGATAGATAGATAGATAGATAGATAGATAGATAGATAAATAGATAGATAGATAGATAGATAGATAGATAGATAGATAGATAGATAGATAGATAGATAGATAGATAGATAGATAGATAGATAGGTAGGTAGGTAGGTAGGTAGGTAGGTATGTAGGTAGATTAGATTAGATTGGGTTGGGTTGGATTGGATTGGATTTGGCAGACCAGACCAGACCAGACCACCAGACCAGACAGACAGACAACTAAACTCTGTTAGTGCAATCGGTATTTAAATGTTTTCCTTAGTTTGCCTGATGTGCGCAGAAAATGGCGTCAGAACGAAAAACGTCCGAGCGAAGGGTTATTAAGATGGCTTTTGTGTACACCATCATCTTTGTCTCCAAGTGTACCTCACAAACAGTCACAACAGAATGTGAGTTGATAATCAAAGACGCTATCGTCGGTGTGTGAGGTGTGCAAATAACTACGTTAAGAGAGGGGCAGAGACAATCTTATCGAAAGAAATAGAACGTTAGAAGACATTGTTTTGGGTTCATTTGACTTTCCTGTAGACCTCCTTTCTTTCTGCATGTATATATTACGTGAGTGTGTGCATGCATGTATATATTACGTGAGTGTGTGCATGCATGTATATATTACGTGAGTGTGTGCATGCATGTACTCGAATAGGGAATTTTTATTGAAGAGAATAAATGTCGACAGTGGTTGGTAGTCGCAAAAATAAACAGTAATGTTACAAAAACTGTAGAAATTAAAAGTGTTTTGACTTACCTTATAATAAGTGAAGATTTACATGTAGCAAATAGCAAAAAAATTCTTCTTCTTTGTATTCATATTTTTTTAACATTAGATTATTGAAACGATTTTGGTGTTTCCTTATGCATACATGTTTGAGAATGCGTGTGTGTGAGACAGACAGATTGGAGTATGAATAAAGTGAGTTTTGGTTCGTATCTAAGCACCGAAGCTGACAAAAATACACCCCTCGTCAAAACAGTGATAATTGTAAGCCGACACTTAAAAATATCCTCCTCGGTAAAACACATATAAAACCTCCATCATATCTAACTTCGACTGTCATGTAATATGTTTTAGATTTTTCCTAAGCTTCATTTTTCCTCTTTCTGTTTAACTATTTCAGCGTCATCAACGAAGCAAGGCGACGCCATCGTAACAACTACCCTTCCTACATGTCGTGAGATGAATTAACGTTATGTACAAAATAAATAATTATCAGTTAGTCTAGACCTCTTGCATGTGTGTGCGCGTGCGTCTGCTTTTGTCTGTGCATGTGTTTGCCATTCTCCATTCTCTCTTACACTCAAGAATCAACTTACAGTTTCCTGCAACAGTATTTATTAGCCCAATGCAGGCACACACCATAATAAATACAACAAAATCAGTTTTACAAGCTAATTCACTAGAAACTATGTCAAAGTAGAGATAATAGTCTACTCACATAATCCATCTCTATATAAAACACGTATAACATATCAATAGCAAATTGCATGAAATATTTCTAAGTCCATTCTCTCCCAATCAGTCAGTTAACTCACCATCAAGCTAACAGCCGCTTTTCATGACCATACTTCTTGCCACTCCAAATTCAAGTGATAAGATAATAGATTTATTTACAGCAGGTAAACTTTTGATCTAAGCCCATTGGCTTGTCTTGTTCTCATAAATCTTATCCATTAGATCAGGGGTCACCATCACGATGCCCGCGGGCACCAGGTCACCCGCAAAGATCGCATGAGTTGCCCGAAGGCCTTTCTAAGTCTTCACATTATTAATAAGGCAAACTAGAAGAGTGTATCAAACTGGTAGCCCTTCGTATAACCCAGTACCCATGAAGTAGCTCTCAGTATCAAAAAGGTTGGTGACCCCTGCATTAGATAATAAAAGCCACTCATCCACTTAGAACTGGTTTGGATTGCATCAACAATTTCTAGCATATTATCAACTCGAGTTGTTTACTCCAACTCTGACACTTACAAAACTACCATCATAATGAGTGCCCAAGGTTTCTTTTACAAAGTTTATAAAACAATTAAGTCTAGAAATAGGGATAGGCAAATTTACTCCACCACACTGTTATAGTAGTATTTATATTGATTAGTATGACCAACATATTAAATATAACTATTGTTTGTCTTTCTTGAGTGTTATATCTCTAAGAAAATGGTGATTTCATTCTACCATTGATACATAAAATGTAACTATTGTTTGTCTTTCTTGAGTGTTATATCTCTAAGAAAATGGTGATTTCATTCTACCATTGATACATAAAATGTAACTATTGTTTGTCTTTCTTGAGTGTTATATCTCTAAGAAAATGGTGATTTCATTCTACCATTGATACATAAAATGTCACCAGTTCATTCCTCCATATCAGTGCTATTTAAACTGCGGTCTGTGACTCCATGTGGCTCATGAACCAATTTTAAGTGACCCGCCAGATTTCTTTCATCTAATGTTAAAACGTTTCCATGCGTTATATTTGCCTTAACAATTAATAAAAATTTCCAAAAGGCTCTAAAATGCACCGAAGGCTGTCCTCGATCCTTTTGTAATAGGCTTCCTGCTTTCAGAGCTCACAGTGCCCACTTGGCTTGCAGCTCTCGTGTTCCTTAGTGCGGCTTAAAAAAAAACTTTTTTAGTGGCTTGCAGTATGAAAATAGTTGACAGCACTACTCTTTCTGCTCATGTCAATCATCTGCCTACAACTGTTAGGCGTGACTAAGTGTGACTGGAGTGAACTATATCTAACTATTGATCTTTCTCGTATGCGACCAATCATGTCAAATTATGATTCTGTCTTCGCCTAAACTGCAGGGTGCTTACGAAGTGAGTGTAGCACACAGAACCAACATTTATAGTCGCATTCATCCACCCATTTTCAACGCAGTAGATAATATTTTTTTCAATAATCTTAAAAAATTTATAAAGCAGAAAATATTTGATTTTGATTTCGCATTTTTTTTTAATAGTAATTTAGCTAATATGGTCTATGACGTTCCTTTATGATAGTTTGCAAGAGAAATATTTGTACCAGCATGCTAATTCTACGATTCTGTTTTATTTATTGAAATATCTATAAAAATAATGCCATCATTCTTTGTGCCTATGTCTTTTAAGCGGAAGATCCGAATCTGACAGATACTTTAAAAGAAGGTTGGTGATTTTTAATACTTTTTCTTTTAAAAAATGTGTACTTTTCAATTCTCATTCTACTCATTCTTGTTCCGTTTAAGGATACATTCTGAATGTAATAAATTGCAGAATATAAAGTCCGTTTGAAATAAACATTTTCATATGGACGTTTTGTCTTGTTATTGGTTTTCTTTCGTGTACTTATATAATAGTAATTATATAATCAATTGTTATTCATGCAATACATTCGTTCTCTGAATGTACTTTCATTGTTGATAAAATTAACACTTGGCCAACTGATATTATTATTATTATTATTATTATTATTCAGCCTCTTTCCATGACTTCTGTTTGACTGTCGGTTGTGATCCAAGGTCTCGGAATCTTACCAAGATTTTGGGAGATCCAAGTTTTACGGAGGATGTGGGCACTTCCAAGGAGCGCTGATTTTAGTAGTGGGGCACTTCTGTGATTTCCAGGGAGTTTATTAGATAGCCTTCCAACTCAGATGTTATGTTTCCCAAGGCTCTTATCACTACAGGTACCATTTCTGATTTTATCTTCCACAGTTGCTGGATTTCTAATCTGAGGTCTTGGTATTTTTCTATTTTTTTCATTTTCATTCGTTTTTATGTTTCTATCACTTGGAACAGCAACATCAATGATTGTTGCTGTTCTGTTGGACTTTTTAATGAGAACTACAATGTCTGATCTTCGTGCAGGAATCACTCGATCTGTTCTTATCTCGAAGTATTTTGACTTCTTCTGTTTTGGAGACTGCTTCTGGTCGGTGCATGCATGCACATTCTACGATTTTTATGCCATAGTTCTCACACAGATTTCTATGTATGTGTTTTGGTGCATTTTGTTCCAGCCAGAACCTGACATCCAGATAGTGTACATTGTTTCATCCATGGATTGCTAAGTCTGCATTTAAAATCATTTGAGATTTTCATGATTTTAGTTTTGTGTGGTTTTGTGTTCAGAGCGTGATCTTGCGCAGCTGTTATGAATGCTTCTGTTTCTGCTTTCAAACCTGCCTCTTTCAACCATTTGTATGTTGATTTTTGTGTTGATATTTCATCGGCTTGTCGTGCATACTGGCCATGGAAAGGTTTTTTTGGCTCTAGGTATTTGCTAGTGCTTGTTTCATTGTTTTCTTCCATGTTTCTTTGTCTGTTTCTGGGGAAGGGGGGTTGATATGGTCCACTCATCTTTACTCCTTCTGTCAGTGGCTCATCTTTGTTGTTATTTCAGGTGTAGTCCACAAAACCAATAACTTCTCCTTCAATGACATCTTTGATTTTCTTGAGACCTCCCATTTTTTCGAGATACATAGAGCCTGCCTATTTCTGCTTTTGGGTGTAAGGCTTTATGTATTGTGAGTAGTTTTCTTGTTTTTCTGTCCACTTTATTCATTTCATTTGTTGTCGAATCCAGTGTAACTGACTGCATCAAGGGTTGTATTTTGTTAGTCCCATTTAGCTTGGACTTCAGGACTTGTCTAACCCGTTTTTCATACTCTCTCTTAACTTTGAACTTCACTCTGCATTTTTCTTGATATTGTACTATCCACATGTATTGTTTTTATATCCTTTTTCCATTGTAACATATTTTCTGATGTCGAATTGCAGGTCCTCTGTTGTTTTGACCCCGCCTTTCTGGACGATAATTCTTCCACAATTCTCAAGGCTGAATTTCATATTAATGTCCTCATTGCAGATCTTGACATATTGATCGGCGATGTGATGTCACTGTAGAGCTTGAGATCATCCATGTACAGTAAATGGCTGATAACCTGTCCAGCTTTTATTTTGTATCCTTATCTCGTTTTCTTGATGATTTGACTGAGAGGATTTAGGGCAATGCAGAACAGCAGTGGTAATAGGGAATCATCTTGAAAGATTCCAAAATCTGCAATCCTCACATGCGATTCATGAAATAGGTTCTGTACTGATGGCGCTATTTTGTACATTTTTATTGTTTCATGTATCCAAGAATGTGGAACTGAGTAATTGATATTTTGGTAGTCAATCCTTGCCATTGCAAGATTTGTTCTTCGTTTCTTGCTGTCAATAACTATGACCTTATCAATTGACAATTGGTCCTTTGTACCTCTGCTACCTGGTCTAGCACCTTTTTGTTCACTGGTTATGAGTTTGTTTCAAGATGAATCATGATTTTGTCAAATATAATTCCTGATATTAACTTCCAGGTAGTTGATAGGCCTGTGATTGGACGATTTTGGGGGTTTTCTGCCTTTCTCTGAGTCTTTCATAATTAGATTTGTTTGTCTCTTCACTATCCAGGATGGCAGAGTCTCTGGTTTGTTTAATATGTATTGCAGTTGTTCAGCAAGTCTACCATATAAGGAGGTAAGATGCGTCACCTAGAATATTTGTACTTGGTCTAGGCCTGGGGCTTTCCAGTTTGCCATCTTTCTTACCTTCTTCTTGATGTCTTTCTCACTGATTGTGATGTTGCATTGTTCAGGTATTTCTCATCTTTCAGTTCCTTAATCCACCAGGCTGAGGTGTTGTGTTTATTTGGGTTGCTCCAAATGTTTTCCCAGAAGGTCTTGGTGTCCTGAATACTTGGCATTTATTGTTCTGTGGTAGAATTTCCTTTAAGTTCTTTGTATAGTCTTCCAGGACCAATTCAGAATGTTTTGTTCTGTTAGAATTGCAGACCTCTTGCAGTGAATCTCTTCAGAAGGTGATTGAGTCTTTGAAGTTTTTGCTTTGCGTCTTCTATTGCAGTCTTAATGTTTCTGAAATTGAGGTACTATTTGTTGACTAATGTTGCATTCAGTTATTTTGTGCTGCTGTTGTCATTTGGTTTATTTCTCTCCTAGAACACTCTATTTTCTTTTCTATTCTTTTCTTCCATGGTGGTACTGATGGTTTCTGTGTTTGTACTGTGTTTGACATTGTATATTTTTCAATTACTTTTGCAGTGGTGTATTTTAGACTATTGGTTTCTGTTATATCTTCTGTTGGGGGTATGTTTTAGTACTTCATTTGCATTCCTTAGAGCTTTATTTTTGCAGCCTCTTGTTGGGGTTCTGCCTACATGTGACATATCCATGAAACCTTTTATGTCTTCTAACAATCATTGTTGTTCTTCATTGAAGTCGTCACTTGGAATTTCTCCAGCGTGGTAGTCAATTGGATTTGACTGTTGTGATGTTATGGAAGTTTCATTGTCTTCTATTTCATTGCATCGGGTTGAGGTATTCGTTTGTTGCTGTTCTATCTTTTGTAATTCTAGGGATGTATGAAACCTATTTTGCACGATCGCTCTCTTCTGGTCCAGAAGCCGCTGTTCGCTGATAATATCATCTAGATGGTGTTTGAGCCAGAGTTCATGCATCGTTTTTCTATATTCTTTTGCTGTGGGTTGGCTTTGATAGTAAGAGACCATTATTTGTATGTTTTCCCCTCTGGTCCATCTCTTCCTAGCTTTCGCTTGCACTTCAGTAGTCCACTTTTCACTAGAATACCCGGAAACATCAGTGACTAGCGTAGACATAGTTAACTAGGGCGACGTCTGGTCCGGTTTATTATTATTATCATCATCATCATCATTTGTTTTATTATTTTAAAGTAGTTGTAGTAGCAATTATTTCAACTATCTATCTACCTGTCTGTCTATCTATCTATCTATCTATCTATCTATCTATCTATTTATCTATCTATTTATCTATCTATCTGTCTGACTGTCTATCTATCTTTCTATCTGTCTGTCTGTCTATCTATCTATCTACGTATCATTCCTGTTATCACCTAACCATCAAACTAATTCTTGTTCAAACAAGCGGGAGCAAAACTACTTCAGATAATATCACGACAATTAAGAGAAAATGTATGGTTGGTTATCACGACAATTAAGAGAAAATGTATGGTTGGTTTGGTGAGTGTGAACTCTTTTTCTCCTGCTTTGTTCATGCTCTCTGCTTCCAAAACACAAGTGTCTTTTGTTACTGGTCTTAACAGCTGAATTATTTATTTTCTCGTGCACTCGTGTTACATAAACGTGCTCTCATTCAGATGTTGCATACATGTCTTCCGTCCTCTTGAAATAAATCCAGAGATGGAACTGGTTTTTTGTTCAAATTAATAAATAGCTTAATCATGGCTCTCGTGTATGTTTGTGGCTCTCATGTGTGATCGTGGTTCTCGTCTGCAGATCAGGAAGCATCCTTTGAGGTCGCGTACATTATTGTGGTTGTGCTTATGTCAACGTTTGCGGTCACCATGGTCGTCGGCCTTTCTTACTGGAAGGTGTTAGGTCTGTGCATTTCTTTTCTCCATGTTTATGCATTTATATACAGTACGTTCAGGGAATGTGTGCATCGTTACATTTCTCTTGTCGGTTTCTTTTAACTGATGTACATCAGACACTTCTGAATATCTAACTATCTCAGTAATACTTTTCTTTTTTAAAAGTTATGAAAATACGCTGTATTCAATGTACATAGCACTAATGTTTCAATCAGAGGACAAGAACCGCTGCAGAATAACACCGTAAAAATTGTATTATTTTAAGATGTGTATTTGCCATAGTTTACCATATTGAAAATCTATGTTACTCTATGTGTGTGCATGTGTGTGTGTGTGTGTGTGTGTGTGTGTGTGTGTGTGTGTGTGTGTGTGTGTGTGTGTGTGTGTGTATGAGCGCACGCGGACGGGCAAGCACTACATGCGTGCGTGTTAGTCTGAATGTCTTAGCTCACTGTACGACTCTTAAGTAGCTCGAGTGTATAAATGTGTGCGTGCGTGCTAATCTAAATGCCTTTATTCAATTACTTACTCCCAAGTGCAAGGCCTGCGTGCATGCATATGTGTGTCTGAATGACACCGACGGACTCTCAAATGTCCTACTGTGTGTCTGTTGTGCAGAACGTGCCGATCTCAAGATGGAGTTTGCAAATATTGAGGCCGCTGAGGGCAGGACGGAAGCACAGTCACAGCAAATGTATCCTGACGATGAGGCGAGAGTTTCCGTGGGCATTAGATCTCGTCCAATAATTGAATATAGATCCCGAGCCTCCTTCGATACCTCTGTGTAGGACTATTAGATATAACATCAACTTTTTATTATATTCACCTTTATTGGAGAGAATTTTAAAAATAATAAATAGACAAATTAATGAGAAAGGTTCACAATACAATTTGCTTTAAATAACGTTCTTCGATGTGTTTTCTTTTCATTTGTAAATTTCAGGATTAGCGTTTTAAGATTAAAAATGATATGATGAAGAATATAAATAGTAGTTTTATTCTCAGCTATTATATGCAGACCTCAGGCTGATTGACATAACAAGCTAGCATATGCATAGAAGGTTACTCTCCAAAGCCGAAAACTTCCCAACCTGATTAATAGTTTGCTTTGCTAATAAACTATGTACTTCAAACACTTTATACAAGAATACAATGCCTGTTAAAATGAACTGCTAGTAGTTATTTTTTTTTGTATAATGGTTCCTGTCATTGCTGAAATAGTAGCAGTTATAAATACAGCTATTGATCGTATATTGGAGGAGTGTCAATGGTGGATTGCTACACATGATTCGTGTAAGATCTCATATGCTACTGATCGCTGTTCAGTGACAAATATATCTTTGTTTTGTGTAATGAGTTCAAGGTTCATTGAAATTTGTTGCGGTTTTTTTTGGATACCCTAGTAGTGTGATTAAATCTAATTAATTATATCGTATGAGAAGTTGTTTTTGTATCACGAGCCTAGCAGAAAAACCAATTTTGTTTTTAATTAACCAGTTTTTTTTTAAAAATAAAAATTGATGGCATTTTGATCTAGTGTTATTGCTAATTGTATAGAAGAAATTGTCACTAGAATAAACAAATGAGCTAAATGTTCCCTTACATTGATCTTCATAATATTGTTGTATGTTTTTATACAATTTATATATAAACTAAATACAGCAATCAATGTATAAATGGTTTTCATAACTGGATGCTGCAGTCACGATTTTGAGGAATTTGTTATGTTATCTTTTTTTTAAATTTTCGTTGTTACGAAGCTCACTGTCATTCTTGAAGCGGTTTTTTTTAATGATTCGAAGCATTCACCTTCTGTCTTTCTTTCTGTCTCTCTGTCTGTCTGTCTATCTGTCTGTCTTTCTGTCTGTCTGTCTGTCTGTCTGTCTCTCTGTCTGTCTTTCTTTCTTTCTTTCTTTCTGTCTGTCTGTCTGTCTTTCTTTCTTTCTTTCTTTCTGTCTGTCTGTCTCTCTCTTTCTTTCTTTCTTTCTTTCTTTCTTTCTTTCTTTCTTTCTTTCTTTCTTTCTTTCTTTCTTTCTTTCTTTCTTTCTTTCTCTCACACACATACATATTATTATTATACCTCCATCCCATCAAAGAAAGATGAAAACGTTTATAGGTTGGAATGATGACAAAAGATGATGTACAGTACTTTTTGTTTTGCTGTAACACCCTGTTACGTTTCCAGTATTTATTTAAAGACCCTGCTTAGGAAATTATAGAACTTTAATTTACTATTTAAATTAATTCCCTTTCGTTTAACCTAAACAGACTGGTTGCTCAAATCATCATTCGACTAAATTAAAAATGCATCTTTGTAGTCTAGATCACAGATTTACGAAACTGATAATTTGCGTACTTTAGCTAGATTGGAAATCGTTAAAAACTCTCTTAGATTCATATGCATTCATTACGTCATTCGTTTTGCTCAGACAGCCCCCATCCAATCCACGTCTTTTGGTCTATATGCATACAAATTTACTACAAAAAGAGGTTCTTAACAAAATGAAATAAGATTTAATAAGTTTAACAATTAACAGCAACGATTAATTACAACACGACGTCTTAATTCTACACAGCGTTGTTCTCTCATTTTACCGTCTCTGTTAAAAGTCTTAACGAGAATTCTCTTTTCTTTTATTGCCAAATAGTCACTTGATTCTGGACCCTAGTAGATATACTTAACTACACTCTTGGTCGCATGTGGGGTTCAACTGGTTAGAACTGGTCCACATCCTTTGGCTCATCGTCAGTACTGCATAGCATAACAGTCAATCGTCCACTCAATTACTGCATCGCTAATGTACTTGCGACGAATCGTTAACCGTAGTTAACGCGAGGTACTTCTGCATAGTTCACGTATGGGTCATGAAGACACCCGAGTCGGTGTACGACTCAAGAAGTACGAAGGTAGAGAGGAGTAACATAAGAAGAACCCGGCTGAAACAAAGGATTTTGGGCTCTGTAACTATTTGCGTCTATATTCGCAAAACCCAAGCACATGTTTCTTTGTTTAAGGTTCTGAATTTAGAATCTTTGACTATCGTGTCGTTTACAATTTAAATATGGTTATATTTAAATATACATTGTGGTCCACGTGTGTGTTACATATAACGTTACACGAACGTATGAATTCTCAAATATTTACAGCATTAAAAATTGGAATTCACACAAAGGATTAATTCAAAATGAAGCATGAATGCTTTACAATTTTACACGAAAAATTATATGCAAGAACAATTTGAATTACAAAGAAGAATTCGCCACGTGCACAGACATACTGGCGGCACTAGTGAATTTAAGATTTATATAAATTAAAGATAAGAGAAGGTTACAATAATTTATATACAATAACTTTTAGATTTGTCCCTTTACATCGAAACACGTGCTTTGGCTAAAATAGCGCTAAGCTGCACAAAATACATACATCAATTCAATTACAAAATACAATCAATAAATGCAATAGATACTGTAAGAAGTAGACGTGTTATTGTTACCTCTTAAAAGTAGATTTTACTGCTCTAGCGCGGGTTCATCTTCGACTCTCTTACGACTCTGGTATGGCGGCGGGACGGAGCTAATGTTAAAGCTGCCTGGTGTGTCTGCCGGTCTGGAAGTGAGTGAGGGATTTTGCGCCTTATGATCATTTTTATGAAACTGCATTGAACGCATCACGTGACCGCTCACGTGGTATGTTGTTGATCTCGAAGGTGCTGGACACTGGCCTAAAGTTATGCAACAATCTGACCTTGCTAGCGATACTGATGTATCACGGGTGAATTTCAACAAAGGTCCGTTCAAAAATTTAATTTTGAAACGAGCAATTGGGTCACGAGGCCATGACACAGAATTTGTCACAGATCGTCACACCCCCTTGCTTTTGAGGCGTTTATCTTACCAAAAGATAAATGCCTCCTACAAATTATGTGTTATAAAATGTAGAAGTGCAAATGAAGAAAAAATTTACAATTAAAAAATTTCAACATAACCAGAAATAATGTAACGCGGCAGGGAAATCAACTCTAGATCAACGGCACTCTCATACAATATTTCTCACTTCAAGAAATCAAAGAAAAATGATTTAAGAAAAAATCAAATAAAAAATGATTTAAGAAGAACGTTCAGTCTAATTTAATAGACATCCATCCAATGGAATAACATGTTCTGAAATTCTCACTATCTGTCCCAATAATCAATAGTTCACACACAACCTAGTTTGATCTAACCAGATTATTCAGAATAGAAATCCAACATCAACCAATTCCACTGAATACGTATCCAACAATAGTGTGATCAAAAAATTGACTTCCAATGAACAACACTATCAATATGCAGGTTATGAAAAGTTCCAGATATTTCCTGATTTCCTGTATCAACCAAATATCAGAGTTTATGAATTACCAACTCAATGAACCATCTATCAGTCTACCTGTCATATTCAGAGTTACAACACCAACACAATTCAATCAGTGTTATAGCTTGTCCCAAGTTTTTATGAAATGTCCAACATATTTACAGTAACAACCAACCACCAACTACTGTACAACAAGAAAATAATGAAATTCAAAGAAAGTGTCAAATCATTATTTCTACTGTTGCACTATCCTGCCTAGCACAATCTTCGTAGTTCTATCCCAATCCCAATACACGTCATCGTCCATGTGTGTCAACATGTCTACGGCATGACAGCTGTATTCTTTCTTTCTTACTCTGTTCGTCAGAACGTCACTGTGAGGTACAATATATTGCATGTCAAGTTTAGACTTTTCATTTCTCGTCCGGTAAGTACGTCCTTGAAGTGTTTTATCGTCATGATCTCTTTCAAAACTCTCCAAAGTACTTGTCAAGTTTAAAATGTTTTTGGTAGTGTCAGTTTCTGTATGACTGGTCTCTACCCCATCTAACAGTTTCAAACTTCTCGATACGTTTCGTATCATGTCAGTGTCACTGTGGCCTTGACTCTGCGAAGTCTGAATTTCAAATCTATCGCTCTTAGCCTTGTCACTGAGCTCACGCAAATGGAAATTTGCTCTCTTGGTGTTTCGTGCATTTGTAGTTACGTCATTGTGTACACATTGAACGTCTCTAGTTCGCATGCACTCAACGTCTTTTGTCGGAATGGCGTCAGATCTACTATGGGTCCATTTCGCATCTAGTCTAACGTCATAGGTTTGCAAATGTGTTCTGTCGCGGCTACCAGTCTCTCTGAAGTACCTGAATTGCAACATTAGCTTCCCCTCTAAATCTGGAGGTTCCGTTCTCCTGATCTTATCATAGACTGAAGTGAAATACCTCATCCCACTAGTTGTTTTCTGTTTTAACCCATTCACAACTAGGTGTTCGACTGTTATGTCTGTCAATTTGTCTCTCTCCTTGACAACATAAGTCCGTGTCTCTTTTGTGACTCTAGTCACTGTGTGGTCAGACTCACTGGCTAGCAAGTCAGATTCCTGTGGTTGTATGAACAAGGGTTCTGTCTTAAACTCTCCAAGAGTTATCGATTGTCTCCCCTGGACCATACCGTTTATTGAACTAACATAATCTGTCTCCACCGACTTAGTTAATTCAATGTGTCTCCTCATCAGGTCGTCAGAATCTATGATGGAAATTCTGTCAGTTTCAGTCACCAACTGGCAGTGAATGTTACCTGTCTCTAATACACTGAATAACATCACTATGTCTACTCCCTGTGTGTTGTAGGCTACACTCCCACTGTTTCCTCTATCATAAGTTTCTGCATCTGATGTCAGTAACAGCCCTGATGTCCCACCTACTCTGGTTATCAGTCCGTCACTCCGGTTTTCATTGTCTATCGATCTAGTTCTGTCACTCATTTGTACTGTGTCTTTGATCAATTTGGGATTACACTCCGTACTAATCATCAGTGAACCAAGGAACATATCAGTTAATGAAACCCCCTCCTCCTTACTTCCACTTGTCTCAGTTTTTGGTACGTACTCATGACATTCCTTTATCTCAACAGGTGAGTCAATAAAGGTAGTCCATGTACCGTGGCTTCTGTCTACGTCACTAATTCCGTTAAGTGATTTATCTGCAGACAGTTCTGCCATGTCTCTGACAACTGCGTGCATACACGTCAGTACACATGCATTATCGTTGACCGTCCCTGTACAGTTTTCGACTATATCTTCTTCCATGTCACGTTTGGAAAAGAACTCTGTCTCAGCTCTGACAACTGTCATGTCATCTGAAGTAAATGAATTTATCATAGGCACATTGTCTCCGTCTGTATTGCTACCTATGCTGTCATCTGGATCAAATACTTCTGTTTCCCTGGCTGTCAATGTGTTAGCACTCGAAACCTCGCATAACGCAATAATCTTGTGTTCCAAAATTACGTCATGACTCACGTCAATCATCGGAGATCGAGATCTACCGATGTCAGTCTTCGTAGCGAGCACATTCTCATGACTCCCTCTTAAACTAACAGTTCGGTCAGTAGACTCAGTCGATGCGTCACTGCCCTTCGACGATACACAACTGATAGAATCGGTTTCTATCTTCTCATGCATATTTGTCCTGTCAGAAAAATCAGTCACTGTGTTGCTAGAAGTTTCATCACACCTTAACGGTACACAACCGATAGAATCTGCCTCTATCTTATCATGCGCATTCAGTCCGTCAAACAAGGTGTCACACGTACACGGCGGTGTATGTGTTTGTCCAAATTCTACACGTGTTATTAAGTCCTTAACAACAGTGTCTTTTCTTGTCTCTGTTTCAAGATCAAGCTTTGGTGCGCTAACTGTTTCTGTAAACTGGTTAGCATGTTGAACTGTAATGGTTTCGTCAAAACAATTGTTTTTGTTTTCAATCAAACTGTCTACTTTGTCTGCTGTGTTCGGTAGCGCGACTAATTTCTGTGTGTCAGTCTCCACGCTCGCGGTGTTTGACCTCGGCAAGTCAAAGTTCACGGCTCGACCTTCCTGTCGTAATTTGTCAACAGTACCGTCCTTTTCCCCAGAAATTTTAGACTCTGTTTCGATTTCTGTCCACAACCATTCTAATTCTAGACTTTCTTTCCTTTCCATAAGCTTTTGCCTCTCTTTCTTCAACTTTCTAATCTCGAACGTTAGGTCTCGTATTTCAGCCTCCCCTTTGAATCGGAAATCTTTATCACACAACTGTTTTGCTCGTGAGCTTAATGAAGATCTAATTTCTTCCCTGTGTTCTATTTCCTTTTCATTGAGTGCAAGTAAGGCAAAATTACGTAGCTGTTCACTTTCGTATCTTAGTGATATGCCCACCTTCTGTTCTCGTTTTAGAATCTCCACGAGTTGTAAACTCCCTACACTATTCTTCCGATAGTTGATCCCTAGATTTATCAAAGCTATAATGTGATCATCTTCTATCTCTTCTCTTTCTATCTCTCTCTCTGCTTCCTCTTTCTCTCTCTTGTCTAGTTCAGTTCTCACGTAGTTCATTAACTCTTTTTCGGTTCGGTATCCGATCAATGAACCTATCTCTCTCAGATCCTTAATAACCTGTTCGAGATCCGAAATGTCCATCTTATTTATTTAGCGCGTCTGGCTACAATAAATATCTCTCGTGATTGTGTATCTAACCGTAGGCGATAAAACTCCGCTTTTATCCCACAATAACTTTTAGGCTACGACCTTACAAAAATTATTGAATTTATTCAGAACACCTTCCGAAATAAATTACGCGTTGGTTACACGTTCACCTGCTTGGCTACAATCTGTTGTCTCCAAGGCTTTCGTAATGTCACGGCTCCAACCATACAACATTACACATTATACTTAGCACCCTAAATATAATAGTCCGAAGTCTGTTACTACCGATAACTCTCCTAGCTGGCGGTATAACACGTCGACCTCTTACAATGAAGTATCCAGTAACACAATACTAAATAAATCATTCAATAGCTAACATAACATATTTAACTACGCTTAAATATATCAACATTAACTAACATGCACGCTACTCTGCAAAAGAATACATGCACATGTCACAACAAAAGCAAGATAAATATTTCAACAATCCTGAATCAATAGAATATTGGCAATTCTCAGATGTTCGTTTCCTAAAGATATGATGCGCCCTATGTATAAAAAATGTTACAATTTAATACATATCAATCCCATGACGAGGCCACACTTGTTACGTTTCCAGTATTTATTTAAAGACCCTGCTTAGGAAATTATAGAACTTTAATTTACTATTTAAATTAATTCCCTTTCGTTTAACCTAAACAGACTGGTTGCTCAAATCATCATTCGACTAAATTAAAAATGCATCTTTGTAGTCTAGATCACAGATTTACGAAACTGATAATTTGCGTACTTTAGCTAGATTGGAAATCGTTAAAAACTCTCTTAGATTCATATGCATTCATTACGTCATTCGTTTTGCTCAGACAGCCCCCATCCAATCCACGTCTTTTGGTCTATATGCATACAAATTTACTACAAAAAGAGGTTCTTAACAAAATGAAATAAGATTTAATAAGTTTAACAATTAACAGCAACGATTAATTACAACACGACGTCTTAATTCTACACAGCGTTGTTCTCTCATTTTACCGTCTCTGTTAAAAGTCTTAACGAGAATTCTCTTTTCTTTTATTGCCAAATAGTCACTTGATTCTGGACCCTAGTAGATATACTTAACTACACTCTTGGTCGCATGTGGGGTTCAACTGGTTAGAACTGGTCCACATCCTTTGGCTCATCGTCAGTACTGCATAGCATAACAGTCAATCGTCCACTCAATTACTGCATCGCTAATGTACTTGCGACGAATCGTTAACCGTAGTTAACGCGAGGTACTTCTGCATAGTTCACGTATGGGTCATGAAGACACCCGAGTCGGTGTACGACTCAAGAAGTACGAAGGTAGAGAGGAGTAACATAAGAAGAACCCGGCTGAAACAAAGGATTTTGGGCTCTGTAACTATTTGCGTCTATATTCGCAAAACCCAAGCACATGTTTCTTTGTTTAAGGTTCTGAATTTAGAATCTTTGACTATCGTGTCGTTTACAATTTAAATATGGTTATATTTAAATATACATTGTGGTCCACGTGTGTGTTACATATAACGTTACACGAACGTATGAATTCTCAAATATTTACAGCATTAAAAATTGGAATTCACACAAAGGATTAATTCAAAATGAAGCATGAATGCTTTACAATTTTACACGAAAAATTATATGCAAGAACAATTTGAATTACAAAGAAGAATTCGCCACGTGCACAGACATACTGGCGGCACTAGTGAATTTAAGATTTATATAAATTAAAGATAAGAGAAGGTTACAATAATTTATATACAATAACTTTTAGATTTGTCCCTTTACATCGAAACACGTGCTTTGGCTAAAATAGCGCTAAGCTGCACAAAATACATACATCAATTCAATTACAAAATACAATCAATAAATGCAATAGATACTGTAAGAAG
Source organism: Sinotaia quadrata (assembly GCA_028829895.1). NCBI lineage: Eukaryota > Metazoa > Mollusca > Gastropoda > Architaenioglossa > Viviparidae > Sinotaia > Sinotaia quadrata. The sequence continues at coordinate 104,762,535 of CM054179.1, read as the reverse complement.
TAGACGTGTTATTGTTACCTCTTAAAAGTAGATTTTACTGCTCTAGCGCGGGTTCATCTTCGACTCTCTTACGACTCTGGTATGGCGGCGGGACGGAGCTAATGTTAAAGCTGCCTGGTGTGTCTGCCGGTCTGGAAGTGAGTGAGGGATTTTGCGCCTTATGATCATTTTTATGAAACTGCATTGAACGCATCACGTGACCGCTCACGTGGTATGTTGTTGATCTCGAAGGTGCTGGACACTGGCCTAAAGTTATGCAACAATCTGACCTTGCTAGCGATACTGATGTATCACGGGTGAATTTCAACAAAGGTCCGTTCAAAAATTTAATTTTGAAACGAGCAATTGGGTCACGAGGCCATGACACAGAATTTGTCACAGATCGTCACACACCCATCCTCTCTGCATTCTAGCTTCCAAACATTTCTCTCGTTTTTTACTTTTTTTATATAAAATATTATCCTATCCACCAGGAATAATCTTCCTTTTCTTATATAAAATATTATCCTATCAACCAGGAATAATCTTACTTTCATGTTTACAAATAATTTTATTTATAGAAGTTTCCCTACGCAACTATATCTGCACTTAGCATGTACACAGATATATATTTGCAGTACAATTATAGTAATATAGTTATGTGACTGCATCTTTGTGCTAGCATAGCACTGATGAAATACTGTCCATTTTGCCACAGGTTAGCTTCGAGAAAATATCAAGCAAAAAAAAAATTTTTTTACGTGTGGAGAGAAACATGTGGAATTGGTGTGGACAATAAACTTGTGACTTTGACACAAAAAACACACGAAAAAGAAAATTGTGGCTTCATCTATACAACGTTGTGTAGAAGCTAATAACTCCATTTCTATTTTCTGATAAGAACTATCCTGTGATTTGTATTGGATTAAATTCTTGAATTGTATTTTTAGCATATACGATTGTGCAGTTTAAAAATTATTAGAACAAGGTTTCGTGGAAATATTGATGTCAAGTAATCTTTTAAATTGTATTTAAATTGTATATTTGATTGCTGATTTAATAAATTTATTGACTTTCTTACGTATATTCATAACCTTATGTTGGAGAAGAAAGTGGGTGGATGGAGACTCGCTAAATATAGATTAAAGACGGATTTGTCTTCTCTTTTAGTAAGACGTTTTCCACCTATGGAAATATTGTGTGACCGTGAATGTTTGTCTTTAATGTTGTGTGACCGTGAATGTTTGTCTTTAATGTTGTGGAAGAAGAAAGACGTTTACAGCGCCCGCATATCTGCCAAGTGAGAGAGAAGAGTGATGTCTGCTAGAGGATTATTAAAAACACATAAATTAAGATTCTCATCACTTGTAATTGGTTATGGACGATTAATTAATTAATAATAATAATAACCATTAACTAGGTGGCATTGGCGTCACTATTTCTAAGTCAATTCTTTCTTTATAAGTTACTGATGATAATTTCATGCATTTGTGATAGCAGACATTCATATTTTATACTGGATAATTATGGTAACAAACAATATCAGGGTCCTATAATAGAACAATTTAAAATGTTCATTGACAACTAGTTAAACAAATCAGTTTTTTTTTTAATTTTACTTCGGTTGTGTGAAAAGAACATATTTATGACGTCATTTTGCAATCTACAACAGGAAGGTGAACCAAATCATTATATCAGTGTTGACGGGAAGGTGCCATCACTTCACATGAACGAACTATAGATAACTCACTTGCACAAATACACACACATTCACACTCACACACACACACACACACACACACACACACACACACACACACACACACACACACACACATACACACCCCAAAAAAATCAAAACTTTAAAATGGAATTGAATATGTCATTAACAGTATTAATGGATGGACACCTCCCATCTCCGCTCGCCATTTTCGTCACTTCCCTATATACATAAGCATTATATGATAGAGAATGTGTATTCAGATATATGTAATACATATTATGAAAGAATGAGAATAGCCGCAGTGTATGATACTTAATTTTGATATTCATAGCAGTAAACTGATAGGAGAAGGAATAGAGAAAGAGGTACAAAATGTTAACACCTGGATATTTACTAATTGTAGATGTGGTGCTTAGGAAATTACATGTTATTAAAAATAATAATTGTAGCAATTAAGTTTCTTTTTAGTGAAGAACCATTAGGGTTTTTTTTAGTGAAGGATAGAAGGACAGACAGACAGAGAGACAGACAGATAGATAGATAGATAGATAGGTTGATAGATAGATAGATAGATAGGTTGATAGATAGGTAGATAGATAGATAGACTGCAAATCACCAGTGACATATTTTAAAGAATACATTCAAATAAAATTATATCCAAATGTTACTTAAAATTGTCCTATTACTAGAATTTACTTACCGGTTTCATGATTATACTGTTAGAACATATTTTTAATAATTAACATCTTTTAATTTTTAATCAAGAGTTAAATAAATTCATATTTTCATGACTTTTTCTTCTAGTCACATTTAAGAACTGTGTGAATTATTCTGAAATAGATTTGAGGTGGGTAGAGCAGATTTTATTTTCAATGTGCTTGTTGAAATAAATTACTCTTTGATTTCATAATTTATATCCAGACTAGACAAACAGTCAGTTCACATGCATAATGATCATGGAATTCAATATTTCGTGTGTGCAATAATATTCTGTAATGATAATGGTGACTTACGTGAGCGCTAATTCTTTAATATTCAAGTTATAAGCCCTTGACAATTCTAAAAAAAAAAAAAACAACACAGTAACACAAAACAAACATACACAGTAAAATCTCGAAGTGTTTAAATAAATGGACACACACGAAATAGGTGCAGATTTAGAGGTGAATCATATATTAAACACATGAAGTTAGAAATAAACAGATAATAATATTAGGAAGTCATCTTTTAACATCAGAATTAATTTGACTTTCTTATGGGCTTATTGACGACTCAGAAAAAATATCTATTTTGATCTGTAAAAACCAGGTTTTTAGAGATGAAATAAAGGAAGAGTGCCGCCATGTTTGAACGAATGACGTAATAGTTTGAATGACGTTGATAAAGTGTTCAATTGATGTCACGGAAGACGAAGATGGTATTTTTGTAATTATTATTTTTATTAACTAGTTCTCATATCGACACTAGACCGTCAGTCCAGTTGTAATAGAGATCAATGGTTTCCTAGAAATAAATTGGTGTTCTGGCTTTTTACATTTTGGACGAACAATTTAAAAACTAAAGTTAAATCATAACATTTTAGAGTGCTATCATTTATCAGGGCGTGCTATTTATTTAAGATCACATTAAATATGCGAGGCTACAGAGAGTGATGGCCCCTGGGTGACAACAGAAGGCCACTAATCTCTCTCTATCCTTTCTAACCGCCGATCTCATGTGTCTCAGTTTCATTTGCCAGAGCATGGATCTACAATCTAAATGAGTTTTAGTAGCGGTAAGTAAGTAAATAGTCCAGAGTCCTCGTTTCATCCTTTGTGGTCATTTTCAACGTTATCAAACTGCATTTGACTATGAGACATGATGTAATTTCAATTTTCTTTGGACAACGACAGAAATCCAACAAGCAAGTTCCTCTTGCAGTCACCTAGTTTTCCGTTGTCCTTCTACCAATCCTGGCACAGAGCACGTGACCGGACTTGTAGATGTAGTCCTCAGTAAGAGTTTTAAAATATATTATAACCATTACGACATGACTAATCTTTTGCAAGTGTCAGTTTTCGCTCTGTGGACAGGTGAGTCGTTCTGAATGACCGTTCTTGCATTTGTGTTTGTGTGTACATTATATAGTGAGTGCGCTACTGTACACGAATAAAACAGTGATAACTAGGGTGTAAGTGTCTGTTGTGTATGCTTACGTGTGCGCGCGCGTGAGAAGTGTGTATGTATATACTTAATTATTATCGCTATGAGTTGACTGTTGCAGCACTGGACGTGAATGGGAGATAGGAGAAAATGACTGACAAGCGTTTGCTGTGGAGACTTCTGATTCACCTCTGTTTTCTGGATTGGATAGTGTATTCTCAACTACAGCCGCAGCTCCAAGGTTAACAGGAACTAGATAACATTACCTTGGTAGTGTTTTAAAAGACATACACATACATATAGAGCCGACAGTCATATGAAGCCAAGAGATTGTCAGTTTTATAGAATGGCCCATGTAAACTTCCATATTCTCTGGCGGGAATGTGTTTTTAAAACTGTGCATTCATTTCTAGAAAATATTTTGTAATTTCGTGTCCTTTTCAAAATATTTGTTATTTTCTTATGAACGGTTCATGTTTTAAGCATGAGAAAGATTAGATGAAACTTTACCTTATTGTTTTATTAATATGAGCTTAAAGCTAGAGAGTTAGAAGTAATTTCATTTGGAGGAGTGGATAAATTGCTCTTCTTATTAACTCGAACTACTGCTGTTCTCTGAGTGTCGCGTGCCAACGAAAGTTAATGAAAAACGCTATATCAAATGTTTAGAAATGGTTTAATAATTTAGAAACCTGTGTCCATGATGTGTGAACATGAATTGTTCTAGTCTTAACGGCGCAATGACGAAATGAAAGGAGATAAGCACTCAACTGGGGGTGGGTGGGTATTCATTTACAAATTTGAGACAAAGAAGCATTGCACAGTTCATTTAAAACTCAAGTCGAACATACTACTGATTACACCATTGGACAGTTCATTTAAAACTCAACATACTACTGATTACACCGTTGGTGAGACTAAAGTTAGAGGAAGGAGGGGGGGGGATGTATGGAAATGAGTATGATATATTGAGAATGAAATTAGGTTTCCAAGACAATAGCATGCTTTACAGCGGGTGCGTTTGTCAGTAACACTAAGATACATTTGGTGCGGTATGAGATAGTAAATCAGTGTCCACGACATATTTAACTCAGTACAAAGGAAACGTTAAGTACAGAGGACATAACTTTGAGTTATAAGGTTCTACTATCTTATGTGACCTAAATCACATTTGAATTAACACGAGAGAAAGTGATTTTATATTTTTACCTAATAGAGCGCATTTAAGCAATTTTCTAAATCAGTTTCTTTTTTAATTATTTTAAATCTTTTTTAAGAGATTTCATTTGCTTAATTATGTACATATGGTGTGTATGTGTAAGTGCGTGCCTGCGTGTGTGTGTGTGTGTGTGTGTGTGTGTGTAAATCGGTGCCTTTAATGTGCATTTATCTATATTGTTAGCAGATTGCTGAGAACTATTAACACCAATATTATGTTCTGTGTATCTTGTATCTAGACACACTATGTGCACTCAGAGCATTAGCTATGGCAATATAATTTTCAGAACGCTTTCAACATTTGCCTGTACAGCATTTAAAATTCTTTGAATTGAAACGGTTCTGTTTCTGCTTGAAGATAAACATATGCCAATAATAATCCTCCATTCATTTCCCGTGACAAATATAGCACATTCTACATTTATTTCATGTTTATTCACAACTTGCAACACATCAGTTTAAAAAAAAGCCTTGTATGTGTGAAACTTGCTTTTCTCAATTATAATTTATTGATTACTATTGAGCGCAGGACATATTAATTATCTGATATGACATTTGTTGTCATCAAAGCAGTTTGCATTTCTCGTGAAAGTCATTCTAATGAAAAAACATAAAAAGGGAATAATCAAAAATAATTTACGTAAAAGGGGAATAATCAAAATTAATTTACGTAAAAGGAATAATCAAAAATATTTTTTTTGACTAGTGCAATGAAGTCAAAACAGAACTTTAGAGTTTCTTGTACTGCTCTCTCTCTCTCTCTCTCTCTCTCTCTCCACTATAATTACTATATCTGCTAATTAGTGAATTATAACCTTTTAATTATGTTTGTTAGTTATATAATAATTATGTTAATTTACTCATCCCTCTATCTATCTATCTATCTATTTACCTATCTACCTATCTATCTGTCTGTCTGTCTATCTATCTATCTATCTATCTACTACCTACCTATCTATCTATTTATCTATCTACCTATCTATCCATCTATCTATCATAGCTAGATTGTTAGCCTCACTTCCTTAATTATTAATTGTTGTCACTTGCCTTTTGAATCTTAATCCTTGGCCTGCGATAATAAAGTCTGTTGAAATTCATTTTATAGGTGAAGACTCTACTGTGATTTCTCAAAATGACGAAAAAGTGAGTTTCGTGAAATGCGGTGGATATTATGGGGAAGAACTGAAATCAATTAAAATTTACGATGTTTCTACAAGTAAAGTTTTAATGGTTTACCAAAATGAGTTTCAGAACTGCTCCTATGCTCCTTATTCGGAATGCAAAGTCAGTGGCTCCAAGAGTAACCGGTCAGTCTACTTGACCGTCATGGTTAAATTCGAAAGCACTGAATCTCCCAGTTTACATTGGTTCAACTGCACTGTAACAAAAGAGAACAAAAATGGAACACTGAGCGATTCGATTTACAGTTTGAACATCGCTACCAGTAAGTTGTGCTCAAAATGTCGTTTTTACCACTTTCTAATGTAATGTTTGTGGCAGTGTGCATGGTTGAGTAAGTATATGAAAGTGAGGCTTGTCATGCAGTGTGAGAATTTGTATTTGTGAATATGCACAATTGAGCGTGTGTATGTGAGTAAGAGTGAATATATGAGTGGGAATGTATGTGCATATATGCGTGTATGATGTGTCTATGTGTGTGCACGTGTGTGTGTGTGTGTGTGTGTGTGTGTGTGTGTGTGTGTGTATGAGTGAGTGAGTGAGTGAGTGAATAATAAATATCTGTTAGCGTGCATATGTAAATCTCGTGAGTCATTTTACTCTTTGAACTATAAAATAATTATGCATTATCCTATTAGTCTTTACAAGAACTTTGACTACTTTTAGATGCAAACATATTTTAATGTACAAGAACAATGAATATTTGTATAAAATAATTATGCATTATCCTATTAGCCTTTACAAGAACTTTGACTACTTTTAAATGCAAACTTATATTTTAATGTACAAGAACAATGAATGTTTGTATAAAATAATTACTATCAGTTATAGTCAGTGATAACGACCAGATACGTGATGTATATGCCAGGTGTCAGAGATGGTAACTGTTATAGTCAGTGATAACGTCCAGATACGTGATGTATATGCCAGGTGTCAGAGATGGTAACTGTTATAGTCAGTGATAACGTCCAGATACAAACGCTTTCAGTCTTACCACTAATTTTAAAGAAACATTTTAATATTACAATTAGTTGTGATCAAACATTTTCAAACATAACCACTAATTTAAAAACATACTAAATTACAAATATCGGTACCCAACATCCTACAGCTGTACCTTCAGTGTTAAAAGGTTCTATTACAAACAGTGGTACCCGATGGCTTACAGTTTTACCATCAATGTTAAAACGTTCTAGTATTGCAAACAGTGGTACCCGATGGCTTACAGTTTTACCATCAATGTTAAAACGTTCTAGTATTGCAAACTGTGGTACCCAATAAGACCACCATATTTTAATTTTAAATGTTACTTTTTAGACCCAAAACATAGTTAGAATACTGGTAATTTTCCTAAGCTTAGTCTACTCCCGAACACATTTTTGTATTTATCGTACTTTCTCAACTGCAAATCAAACCATACCTGCAAAGACATTGTCCTTATTAGATTATTTCCAAATTAAGAGTTTTGTGTTGCACGTTTTGCATAATTGGTTAGTTTTGCAATGCCTTTGCCAGTCTTATCCTCACGATTGAACATTTGCTCTCTTTAGGGGTTGTGACGTATCTTCTGTCAGGATGGGCGAGTACAGACAATAATCTCTAGAATGTTATTCCACATAACCCTTGACATTTCTGACGTCACTGTAATGATTGTAACTAGCTCCTCTCTACTGAAATAATAGATTGTGCAAGTTTGGGGGAGTGACAATCTGCAATTTATTATTTTTTAAGCTGTTAACTACAGTTAATGGTTTTAGACAACTACATTAAACATATAATAATCGAAGACAAAACAAGTCAAACGAACCAAAATCTGACTTTCGTGTATTTTTTAGGATGCGTGACAGAATGGAATATTTGCATGTCCAGAAATAATAACTTTTCCTATTCGTGAATTGTTTCTCTTAACTCTCGTCCGCGAAAACAAATTATTAAAAGAAATGTACAGTTAATATTTTCAAGTTACTGCCTCTCAATAAGAAATGTTTTCTTTAATTCAAAGTTACTGCACTTTTGTGAATAATAAAATGTATATTCATGAATATATAAGTTTAAATCTGTTTTGGGAATAATAACTTGTATATTCATAAATATATGTGTCTAAATCTTTGTGTGTGCAGCAAACACTACCAGTATGGGAAAAATGATCAGTGAGTGACAGTGCTCCACTTAAGATTGTATAGTCTACGTTGCATATGACAGATGGTTGTGCTCCAGTTTAAGTTGTATAGTCTATGTTGCATGTGACAAATAGTTGTCATCTAGTTTAAGTTGTATAGTCTATGGTGCATGTGACAAATAGTTGTGCTCCAGTTTAAGTTGTATAGTCTATGTTGCATGTGACAAATAGTTGTCATCTAGTTTAAGTTGTATAGTCAATGTTGCATCTGACAAATAGTTGTCTCTAGTTTAAATTGTATAGTCTATGGTGCATGTGACAAATAGTTGTCCTCTAGTTTAAATTGTATAGTCTATGGTGCATGTGACAGCTGATTGTGCTGCAGTTTAGGTTGTATTTTGAGTGGTGTTTGAACATTGCCAATGATTTCTTTGGAGGAAAATAACTCAGTAATCAGAAAATGTGAAAGGACGATGCCATAGTTAGATGATTTAACATAGTGATCATCAATATTTAAATCTAACAGTTGAAAAGAATGTCTTTGCTCAACGAACTTTTAAAAGTTTTATGCATAATTTGCCATATAATTTTTTTTTATTTAATACACAGGAAATATACATATTTGTGGGGAGAATCGGGGAGTCTTTCCAAGCAATAGTGACGGTTGAACAATTATAAATGTTGTATCATCTAGAGCAAGTCTGTGCTTCCAAGACTCATACGAACAAAAAGTCTGCTGACAAATACTTTATATTCCGTCTCACTTTCATACTAAAATTTTATAACGGACATTTCCAAAGATCATTCAGTTCCTTTTATAAATCTATCTATCTATCTATCTATCTGTCTCTCTTCTCTCTCTCTCTCTATCTATCTATCTGTCTCTCTGTTTGTCTATTTATCTATATATCTGTCTGTATCTGATTGATACAACCCCCCCCCTATACACACACACACTACTAATACTATCATATATGTGTGTGTGTGTGTGTGTGTGTGTGTGTTTGTGTGTGTGTGTGTGTGTGTGTGTGTGTGTGACTTATTTACAAGAGACTTCAACTATACAGGTAAGTTGGCAAATTTTCATTACTTAAGGTGGCATTCTTTTGAGATATGTGGAGGGAAAGAGAGAGAGAGAGAGAGAGAGAGAGAGAGAGAGAGAGAGAGAGAGAGAGAGAGAGAGAGAGAAATAGATAGATAAACAGACAGATGGATAGATCGTTAGGTAGATATGTTGTGTGTGTTTGTATGTGCACTTGTATGTATATTACAATTTTATTTTTCATATAGGAAATATTACCGGAAATGGTAGGTTTGTTTTGCATTCTTTAAATTTGTTGTTTGATTTATTGATTTTTTCATATTCTTTGTTATTTTATTTTATTTCTGAACATTATCTTCTGTACTTTATTCCAGTTATGTTTTCGTTGATACGTGAGAATACTATCAACTGTACTTTATTCCATTTATATTTATTTGTTGACACTTCTCCTCCTACTTGCTTGCCTCTTCCTCTCGAGGTGGCTTTTTATTTTTATATTTATTTTCTAATACATACAAGTTTGACTCTCATAAATACTGATTTCAATAAATAAATAAAATATGCTGTTTATTCGAATTTCATTATTGGAAATAGTTAAAATAATATTAACATTTGATTATGACGATCATAATAAAACACTAATTTGTGGATGACGACTGTGATACTGATAAGGATTATGACAGGTTTAAATTGTACTTATTCTACTGTTATTTTAAGGCGTTAATAACTGAAAAGAAATGAATAAGTTACAGAATACCGCTAGGTAAATAAAAGCTAAGATAACACTGTGATAGATGTCACAGGAAATGAGGGACAGAAATTATATTTTATTTCATTATAAAAAACCGCTAACAAAACTAATTGAAGTAACCCGAGTTTTGTTATTATTTTCGTATGTAGCATGTAACTTCCAGTAACGGTCACCTAAGATCTCTTTAGTAGACAGACGTTCGTGACGCAGTGTGTGTTAATTATCATATTGAATATATATATTAGTTTATGAAGAATATGTATATTAAATAAATTGGGACAACTGCGCAATACCGTCACATGTTGTTGACGAGTGAAATGGCCAGTGCGCATTAGAATTGACCACAGAAAAGCGTGCATCTCGATTACCACTATATATCCAAGGCAAAAATCATGTCACAGGACATAGCTTCTGGAAGTTTTGGAAACCTTCAGTGAAAGCTATATAAGGGACAAAATGAAGACTTTTACTCTCAATGTTGAAAACGTCGATTCGTCTGAAGCCAGTCTAACTTCACGTATGAATTATCTCATGTACAGAGACTTCATAAAGGAAAGCTGCAATAATCTCTTTCCATCCGTTTTTCCATCCGTCTGATGCCATATATTGAGTAACGAGGCAAAATTACTCAGTATAATTTTTGGCAAAGTGGAAAGTTCACTGTCCAGGAAAACCCGATGCATGCGACGCTGGTTGTATGCAGTTAACGACACGAGGGACCAACTTGTTCTCCCCCCTGTCTGAGAGTTCGGTTGGACAGATCTATCCCGCTATTGGGAGGCTAGCACCGAGATTTCTTACAGACATCCGGATTTCTACACTCAATGTAATGCGACGACACATCCCACTGGACGACTCCATCCGATAATGCTAAACGTCGTTGGGATGTCCGTTTCCACGACAACCGGTACAACGATAATTATCGAGGCTGACAACAGTCAGCTAAATTTCAGATTTCTCCCCAGTGATAATCTGAAAGTGGTGCCTAGATTCTGCAGAATCTTCACCTGTAATGCGACGCCTCAATTGCGTCCCGTCTTCACTTTGAAGTGCCGCTTATAAGTGACGTGTGAGATTACGTCATCTCCTTGGAACTCTGACATTAATAGTGAGTAATCATTAGCACGGCTAACGCGCACATACTTAACTCTAGAACTCGAAGAAAATGAACACTATTATATCGTTTGTAAAATAAGAACTCTAATGTTAAAAGTAATGCTTATTTTACATGTGAACTATTGTTAAAGCGGCCACATTTGCCGCATAAGAATTGTGTAATTAATTTTTATTTTATATTTTGAATTTCATCATTTTCATCTCCCCTTATTTCCCACAGAGTGTATGACATTGGAAAGTTGAATGAATGATTAATCACTGTGCGAAAGAGTAGTGCCCCTTTTAAATCGGGAATAAATAACCTGATTTAAACATCTTTCAACTCTCTTGTTATTCATAATTTTTGAGAGGGACGAAAGAATTTGTACTATTGTTTTGCACCGTTCGTCTGTTCGTCCATTTATTCACATTTATGATACACACTCACAACACACACCGCCAATAAAACGTTCCTTGGCATGACATTAATAAATTGGGCCCCACCCAAACATCAATGGCGTATGTCATGTGTGTCTATGTAACAACTTGACGCGACGTAGTACTGGCACACGTCACGGGCTTTTCTTGGAGGTGCACCGGAGCAGGCCAAAAATAGACTTCACCCCTTGCATCTCTAACTTCAGCTCGGGTCGGCTTGTAACGAGCCTACCCGTTTTGTTACCATCTGGTGACCACTGACCGTGATCTGACAAGGTAAATTGTGTCGTTGTAAGAAAGTGTCATCTCTTTCCTGCTTTTCTATCTCATCACCATTATGCATTGTTATTGCATGTTAGGGCTTTGCTATTGAGACTTAGGTGAACTGGATTTTGATAAGACTTATTATTGTGTTGAAATAAGTTTTATTATCTTTACGCTATTATCGTTAACGCGTACCGACTCGTGTTTAGACGTACATAGATCGATATTTTGTACGCTACATTAGCAACTGTTGTTTTGCTAATTTTGCTAACTTGGCAACTTTACGATTAGGATCTCTTTTATTCGTGTTTGTAATAATCCTAATCACGTGGTGGCTGGTGTTCATACGCACACCATTGCACCACTTGTGACCGACAGAGGTCAAAATCCCGCGAATATTCTAAGTCACTTTATCCATACTCGTGATAACTAGCAATTTTAAAAATGGCCGAGCTAGTAAACATAAAGAAAGAACTCATGGCTATGGGTAGAGAATTCGGGTATGAAAAAGCCGAGTTAAAGAAATACGTGGATGAGGAGATAGCTAAATGGTATGTTGTGAAAGAAAATGAGGCGAAAGAGGCGAGAGAGCTAGAGGATAAGAAAAATGAGCTAGAAGAAAAGAGACAGGTAGCTAAGGATCTAGAGATGCAAACTTTGAGAGAGTTAGAGGAAAAAAGATCGAAAGAGGCTATAGAGCTAGAAGATAAGAGACAGTTAGCTAAACAGCTAGAGATGAAAGACCTGAGAGAGCTAGAGGAAAGAAGAGCGAAAGAGGCGAGAGATTTTAAAGAGAAAGAAATCCAAGATATGAGAGAAATAGAGTTGTTAAAGATTCAGTCAGCTAGGGATTTAGAAGATAAAAGGCAGGAAGTAGAAGAGAAAAAGCTTAAGTTAAAAGCTAGAGCACATCAGGAACAGCTTGAATTAGCTAAGCAAGAGGTAACAGCTAGAGAGAAGTTGTTAGATGGGACTGCTAAGCAACAGGCCGAATTAAATAAACCCCGTACACGGCTAGCTTTCTTTAACCCTGAAGTCGAGACGATTGACGAGTTTTTGACACGCTTTGACAGTTTCATTGCCAACTTTAATTACACTGACATTGAAAAGAAACAACAACTCGGTCAAATACTCCAAGGTGAAAGCTCGCGCGCATTTACTGATCTAACGCGCGATCCCGCTATTACTTATGCAGATCTCAAAACGGGTTTGATGCGTACTTTTCAATGTACAGCAGAAGGCTTTCGAAAAATGTTTAGGAGAGCCATACCTAAAGCAAATGACACCATGCAAGCCTTCGGTACCCGGTTACGCCATTATCTTGATAGATGGATTGATTTGACAGACATCCGGAAGACGTATGAGGGCCTATTTGATTTGATATTAAGAGATCAATTTCTCCATATTGCTCCGCCTGCAATGACGACATATTTGCAGCGAAACCCCCCGGCTAACTTCAGTGATATGTTGAGGTTAGCAGACACGTATAATGATTACCCTGATCCGGTAATTACGAGGAGCGCACCACGCCCTCCTCCTACAAATCGGCAGAAGTATACACCGAAACCGAACCGACCAATGACGAAATCGGAAAAACCCGAACCGGTACAACGGACATACACTAAGTCACAAGACGTACGACGTCACACACGTGACTCCCCACCTATGACATGTTACACTTGCAAAGGGAAGGGGCATAGTTCTCAGAACTGTCCCAGTCCACGTGATGTAAAGGTATGCACTGAAACAGGTGCAACTCTAAAGACCCAACAGGCTACAGTAAACGGAAAAAGAGTCAAAATACTGGTCGATACAGGCGCGTCCATAAGCTGCATAAATGCTAAACTTGTACGCCCTGAACAGTATCTAAGAGGTAGTGTCCGCATTCGATGTGTTATGGGACACCTTAGTACATGTCCAAGAGCCACTGTACATGTTACGTCATCCGTATTTTCCGGTACAGTCACCGCCGCAGTAATAAGAGACATGCAGTTCGGATTCATACTATCGCCCGGGCAGTGTGACACACACACTGAGGGCATCTATCCTGTTCTCCCCGTAACCACTAGAGCACAACGGGAACGTAGTAAACAAGGACCCCCAGCTCTAAAGATAGTCGAGAATACATTTCCGCAGTTGACCCCAAGTCAACTCAGTCACCTGCAGCAGGAGGACAAAAGTTTGTCCTCAATGCTAAAGCTGGCACGGAAAAACACTATTACGTCCAGCAAGTACGCAACAATGACGTATTTCCTGAAGGACGGACTAGCGTTTCGGCGCACCGACTTTAAGGAAAATGATACTAGAAGCACCACGTGTCTATTTACCCCTACACCACTCAGACAGCTGATTCTTAGCTTTGCACACGACTCAATCATGTCTGGACATCAGGGCGCGCGTCGCACTGAGCAGCGAATTCGCGAGGACTTTTTTTGGCCAGGCCTGAGTAGGGATGTTCACTCGTACGTTCGTACATGTACGCAGTGTCAACAACATATTGACCGAGGGCGTGTCAGTCGAGTTCCCCTCGAGATAGTACCAACAGTAGAGGAACCATTCCTAAAAGTCGCAGTAGACATTATTGGCCCAATCATTCCCGCGGCCGAAGGAGGATATCGCTATATCCTAACAATCGTGGATTTTGCAACACGATATCCAGAAGCAGTCGCATTAAAGGGCATCACAGCGATCGAAGTCGCAGACGCTTTAATAGACGTATTTTCTCGTACTGGTGTACCTCGAGAAATATTGAGTGACCAGGGCACTCAATTCACCTCAGCAATGATGGCTGAAACAATGCGTCTACTAGCGTGTAAACAGTTGTTCTCATCACCATATCACGCTCAGTCTAATGGTGCCGTTGAACGTTTCAACGGTACGATAAAGAAAATGTTAATTAAAATGGCCTCGGAACAACCCGACCAGTGGCCACGTTTTCTAGCACCATTACTCTTCGCGTATCGCGAACTCCCACAAGAGAGTACGGGCTACTCACCGTTCCAACTACTATACGGCAGGCAACCTCGTGGTCCCCTTAAACTAATTAAAGAAACATGGGTCAAGGGAGACACTGTGACCGATGGTAAAGATGTTCACACGTACGTAGCCGAACTACGTCAACGTCTGACCGAGACATGTCACTTAGCACAGGAAAACATTCGCGAAAAACAACCCCGATACAAGCGAAATTTTGACCGTACGGCTGTGGAACGTGACCTCGAACCAGGTCAGCTCGTATTACTCTTGCGGCCCACGCATAACAACCGCATGCAAATGCACTGGCGTGGACCCTACCGCGTTATTAAGCGTGTGAAGCAGAACGACTACAGCATACAGATAGGAAATAAGCAGAAAATCTATCACATAAATATGCTGAAGCGTTACTATGAACGCAGCGACGAACAGATACAAAACGTGAATGTCGCACTGATACAATTGGAAGACTCCAATTTCAGAACAGACATGATGTCCGCCGAAACCCAGCCTAACTCCGCAGTTACAGTCGATCAAGTCGAGATTGACTCAAACTTAACGGTCGAACAGCGCGACGCAATGTCAGAGCTCTTACACAGACACGCGCGCATATTCACCGACCAACCGGGCCACTCAGATTTGGTTGAACACCGCATCAAACTTTTAAGTGACAAACCGATACGCTTAAAACAGTACCCACAGAAATATGAGAGCACAAAGTACATAGCAGAACAGGTGCGTGAAATGCAAAAACAGGGCGTGATTGAACAGTCAATCTCCCCATATTCATCACCAGTCGTCTTAGTTAAAAAGAAAGACGGTACGCTTCGTTTTTGTGTGGACTACAGACAGTTAAATGAGATAACTGAATTCGATGCGGAACCTATTCCAAATCAGGACGAATTATTCGCAAAACTAACCAAGGCACATTACTTTTCGAAGTTTGACATGTGCAAAGGGTACTGGCAACTGTCAGTTGCTATTGACGACAGACCAAAAACAGCCTTTCCAACCCCGCTAGGCTTATTTCAGTTTTGCCGACTACCGTTCGGACTAGCGAACGCACCCGCAACATTCGCGCGCTTCATGCGAAAATTACCGTTAGAGAGCGTTGACGCATTGAATTTCTTTGATGACATACTGGTAGCAACAGGAACATGGGACCAACATTTATCCTCAGTGGGTGGTCTACTTGACATTCTCGAGCGCCATAGATTGACCGTGAAACCTTCCAAAGTACGCGCGGGCTTTCGGGAGATTGAATTTCTTGGCCATATCATAAGTGACGGACAAATAGGCCCTAATCTAGACTTAACTGCAGCCATTCGTGACATGACCTTACCGACTACAAAGAAACAGGTCAGGGCAGTTCTGGGGCTAGTGGGGTACTACCGAAAATTTGTCCCAAACTTCAGTACGCTTCTTAAACCACTGACGGACTTAACTGGGAACAAACAACCCACGAAAATACGATGGACGGCAGAGTGTAGCACCGCCCTCGAAAAAGTGAAGGACATCTTGACCAGTAAACCCGTCCTACAGTTACCAGACTTTGACAAAAGATTTATTGTCAGGACCGACGCATCAGACGAAGGCCTCGGTGCCATACTTCTCCAAGAGACAGATGACGAATACCTACCGGTAGCATACGCTTCTAAGAAACTATTAGATCGTGAGACACGGTATTCTACGATTGAAAAAGAGTGCTTAGCAATCGTATGGGCACTCAAGAAATTTAGTGCTTATCTGTACTCTAAACCATTCATCCTGCAGTGCGATCATAAGCCGCTGACATATCTGCGCACTAGCATGTATGATAACGCTAGGCTAACTAGATGGACACTCCTGCTACAGGAGTATAGCTTCGTTGTCGAACACATCGCGGGCAGAGAAAATTCGGGTGCCGATGCATTATCCCGGCATGCCATAACCGCGATATAAACAAGAGAGAGGATAGTCTCTCCACAGATGCGCATAAAATTCCTGTGGGGACTATCGTGTGAAATAAAATTTTTTTTTGTTCCTATTTGATTTCCACTCTGTGAGCTCCAATCAATTTTAAGAAGGGGGTTGTCACAGGAAATGAGGGACAGAAATTATATTTTATTTCATTATAAAAAACCGCTAACAAAACTAATTGAAGTAACCCGAGTTTTGTTATTATTTTCGTATGTAGCATGTAACTTCCAGTAACGGTCACCTAAGATCTCTTTAGTAGACAGACGTTCGTGACGCAGTGTGTGTTAATTATCATATTGAATATATATATTAGTTTATGAAGAATATGTATATTAAATAAATTGGGACAACTGCGCAATACCGTCACATGTTATTGACGAGTGAAATGGCCAGTGCGCATTAGAATTGACCACAGAAAAGCGTGCATCTCGATTACCACTATATATCCAAGGCAAAAATCATGTCACAGGACATAGCTTCTGGAAGTTTTGGAAACCTTCAGTGAAAGCTATATAAGGGACAAAATGAAGACTTTTACTCTCAATGTTGAAAACGTCGATTCGTCTGAAGCCAGTCTAACTTCACGTATGAATTATCTCATGTACAGAGACTTCATAAAGGAAAGCTGCAATAATCTCTTTCCATCCGTTTTTCCATCCGTCTGATGCCATATATTGAGTAACGAGGCAAAATTACTCAGTATAATTTTTGGCAAAGTGGAAAGTTCACTGTCCAGGAAAACCCGATGCATGCGACGCTGGTTGTATGCAGTTAACGACACGAGGGACCAACTTGTTCTCCCCCCTGTCTGAGAGTTCGGTTGGACAGATCTATCCCGCTATTGGGAGGCTAGCACCGAGATTTCTTACAGACATCCGGATTTCTACACTCAATGTAATGCGACGACACATCCCACTGGACGACTCCATCCGATAATGCTAAACGTCGTTGGGATGTCCGTTTCCACGACAACCGGTACAACGATAATTATCGAGGCTGACAACAGTCAGCTAAATTTCAGATTTCTCCCCAGTGATAATCTGAAAGTGGTGCCTAGATTCTGCAGAATCTTCACCTGTAATGCGACGCCTCAATTGCGTCCCGTCTTCACTTTGAAGTGCCGCTTATAAGTGACGTGTGAGATTACGTCATCTCCTTGGAACTCTGACATTAATAGTGAGTAATCATTAGCACGGCTAACGCGCACATACTTAACTCTAGAACTCGAAGAAAATGAACACTATTATATCGTTTGTAAAATAAGAACTCTAATGTTAAAAGTAATGCTTATTTTACATGTGAACTATTGTTAAAGCGGCCACATTTGCCGCATAAGAATTGTGTAATTAATTTTTATTTTATATTTTGAATTTCATCATTTTCATCTCCCCTTATTTCCCACAGAGTGTATGACATTGGAAAGTTGAATGAATGATTAATCACTGTGCGAAAGAGTAGTGCCCCTTTTAAATCGGGAATAAATAACCTGATTTAAACATCTTTCAACTCTCTTGTTATTCATAATTTTTGAGAGGGACGAAAGAATTTGTACTATTGTTTTGCACCGTTCGTCTGTTCGTCCATTTATTCACATTTATGATACACACTCACAACACACACCGCCAATAAAACGTTCCTTGGCATGACATTAATAAATTGGGCCCCACCCAAACATCAATGGCGTATGTCATGTGTGTCTATGTAACAACTTGACGCGACGTAGTACTGGCACACGTCACGGGCTTTTCTTGGAGGTGCACCGGAGCAGGCCAAAAATAGACTTCACCCCTTGCATCTCTAACTTCAGCTCGGGTCGGCTTGTAACGAGCCTACCCGTTTTGTGACAATAGATAACTTTAAAATGATATTTTACACTGTTAAGAGGAAAGAATGATATTTGGTGAGATCATATTATTTCACTTTTTATGGCAGTTGTAAATGAACTCACATCACACGACCATTACTTTTTATGGCAGTTGTAAATGAACTCACATCACACGACCATTAATTTTTATGGCAGTTGTAAATGAACTCACATCACACGACCATTACTTTTTATGGCAGTTTTAATTGAACTCACGTCACACGACCATTACTTTTTATGGCAGTTGTAAATGTATTCACATCACACGACCAGTATTTTAATGGCAATTGTAAATGTATTCACATCACACGACCAGTATTTTTTGTATGAGAATGACGTTCGCAGACTATGGGCTTAGTCAGAATGAGTGAACACACTCACACACATTCACACACACACACACACACACACACACACAGTCGCACGCACGCGCACGCACGCACACACACACACACACACACACACACACACACACACACACACACACACACACACACACACATGAGTGAACACTTCAGAAGCAGTTTTCCTGTGGTTGTGGGATAAACAAAGATATATGTGCTATTTTATGTGGTGTTTACTCTTTTAGCCTTTCTTTTATTACCTGTCATTTCAAAACGGATTAAGTAGGATGTCTTTCTTGGCATTTATTTTATATTTATTACTGAGAACGGTGTCCAACTTTCATCCCTTAGTGAAGATGGTGTGGACGAAGACTGATGTAAGTACCCATTTGACCCTTAGTAACAGATTAGTTTGCAGAGTAATTAAAATTGACCCTAATACTTTTGCGCACAATTTTTATTTTAAAAATATCTAAATCTATTTCGTTTTCCGTATATTATTTTGTGCCAAGATATGGCAGTCATACTTCTGTTTCTTTCGGTTTCTATAGCAAACTAAGCAAGATATGTCTGTCGATTTCTATTTTATTGTCTGTCTCTGGATTTGTTTGCTCTGTTACATTGTGATGTTTTGCTTTGAATATTTAAGATTTATAATATTGTAAAGTAAGCAAGACACATTTGTCGATTTATATTTTAGTCTAACAATGTGTCTGTTTCATTGTGAAGTTTTGCTTTGAAAACGTAAGATTCTATTGTACAGTAAGCAAGACACTATCTATGTGTCAAGACACTATCTATGTGTCTGGTCTGTTGCATTGTGAAGTTTTGATTTGAAGATTTTAAATAATAGTAAACTAATTTTAATTTCCATTTGAATATTAGATTTAAAACTTTTTAATTAACTAAAAAGTAATAATTTCTACCATTTAGACAACACAATAATAGACAAAGTCGCTTTACTTTGGAATCCTCAATAACACTATGTCGAAATGATGGTTTGACTGAAATCAAGATTCAATACCTCTACTGATTATCAAATCGTTCAGTATATATATAAATATAAATAAAAATGCATATGTTGATAGATTGTTACTTTTTCTTTCGATTCATTTAATAATTATTATTTTGTTTCACTCATAACAGAACTAATTGCCGAAGATCAAGAAATTACAGACGAAACTAGTCAGTATTATTTATTATTTATATTCTTTTGTCCTTCCTTCCTTCCTTCCTTCCTTATTATTATTATTAGTAGTAGTAGTAGTCGTATTAAAATGAGAAAAAACTAATTATTTTGAAGAAATGAGCAAATTTTATTACTTTATATAAAGAAATACTGATTGGTTCTCTTAATTACGCCTCTCTTTAAAAGAAAACTTTCATCTGACTATTACATTTCGCTCTCAGTGAAGAAATCAGAATTTTATTTATTTATTTATTTATTCCCACGTGTAAAGCCTATTTTTCATAAGAACTTTTAAGTTTTATTACATTTGATATGACGTGTTCAAGGTATTGAAGATTCCGTTTCGTGTTTTTAAATTATATTTTCAAAGGTCACGTGGGACGGCGCGTTTTCAGCTTCATTGTTATCTTGATGTCGACATTCTTCATCACATCACTCGTCCTCGCTCTCCAGTACTACAAGCTCAGAGGTGTGTTCTCGCTCAGCCCGAGGAACAACGATGTCACTTTTGTCATCTCCATTTCCACATTTTAGTGATGGATGTTATGTCTTCCCCATTTACGGCTTCGTAGTATTGCATAGGCTAGAGTTTCTGTAGTGTGTGACCTCAGATATAGTACGAGCTAGAGTTTCTGTAGTGTGTGACCTCAGATAGTGTACGAGCTAGAGTTTCTGTAGTGTGTGACCTCAGGTATAGTACGAGCTATAGTTTCTGTAGTGTGTGACCTCAGGTATAGTACGAGCTATAGTTTCTGTAGTGATTGGACCTCACGTATAGTATCGCACACTACAGACAGTAAAGTATTGACTCTGCAGAGTTCCCAATTTATCCATAAATGATATTTGCTATATTTGATCATATAAGCTATATGACCTATGCATTATACAAGCTATATAACCCTATTTATTATATAAGCTATATAACCTTATGTATTATACAAGCTATATGACCTATGTATTATACAAGCTATATGACCTATGTATTATACAAGCTATATGAACTATGTATTATACAATCTATATAACCCAATGTATTATACAAGCAATATGATCCTTTGTATTATACAAGATATATAACTCTGATTTATACAAGATATAACCCTATGTATTATAAAAGGTATATGACCCTATATATTATACAAGCTATATGACCTATGTATTATACAAGCAATATAACCCTATGTATTATACAAGCTATATAACCCTATGTATTATACAAGCTATATAACCCAATGTATTATACAAGCTATATGACCTTTTGCATTATACAAGCTTTATGAAATATTCATTATACAAGTTATCGCATCTCTAGTGTTTAACAACATATATTGTACAAGCTATAGATTGTCCAATGTTTCGATACCCTAAGAAAGCTATAGTTTTCTCTAATGCATTCCGCGAAGGAAAAATTTGCAAGCAATGGCTGCACTAGTGTATATCCCAAAAATAAAAACCGTCCATAGCTTTCTCTCTTTGAAGCCAAACTTTATTGTGCATTCTATACTTTATCCATTTTATAAGTCAGCGTTTAAATAAAGTACACTTTCTTCAATATATGACCTAACCTATTGTACAAGCTATTGTTTCTTCAGTTCTTTATCATTCAGTATTGAGCAGGCTATACGTCACTCATTTATATCTAAACGGCATTATTCACATTTAATTCTTCAAATTTAAGTCCATATGGAATAAACAACCTATTGCCTGTAAACAAAATAAATCATACATTACTGTGAAGACTGTAACTGTTACCGATTTACAGCCTCTTGGCTTTGTACACGTTACAGTTTATTCAGTTTACAATCTCAGACTTGTAAGAATTTACCCTTTTCCAATATAAAGTCACACGGTATTATAAAAGGTTCCCTACCAATATGTACATCTATTTAAATTTCATTTAGAGATTAATAATGAGGTTTACATCCACATGATAACACACTAAGTTTACACCCACATGATAACACACTAAGTTTACACCCACATGATAACACACTAAGTTTACATCCACATGATAACACACTAAGTTTACATCCACATAACACACTAAGTTTACACCCACATGATAACACACTAAGTTTACACCCACATGATAATACACTTACACCCGCATGATAACACACTAAGTTTACACCCACATGATAATACACTTACACCCGCATGATAACACACTAAGTTTACACCCACATGATAATACACTTACACCCGCATGATAACACACTAAGTTTACACCCACATGATAATACACTTACACCCGCATGATAACACACTAAGTTTACACCCACATGATAACACACTAAGTTTACACCCACATGATAACACACTAAGTTTACATCCACATGATAATACATGAAGTCTACATCCATAAAGCTACAAAGTCACGCACTTTTATAAAAGCTGTAGTTTCTCTAGCCCATAGTTCCTTGGTTTAACGCCAAATAAACAAGTTCATAGTCTAATGTTTATGCAAATTAGCTTCGCTATAGTGTAAAGACTGTTTGCTTTTTTCCATTTAATACCCACTTCCATACGTCAGTGATACATGTTTATTAATAATGCTAACAGTAAATGCATAAGATGTAGGCAGTTATTTTATTTTTATACAACTTGCATTAGGTATATATTTTTTCAACAAACTTCTGGTACGCAAGAGAAAACAACTCTTAATTAACATCAGAGTATTTATTTAACCCCTAATCACGTGATTCCAAATCGTGTTTGACAGGAACTGCTGTTATTGTCTTACATTACTTACTATTAACCGCTAAACATGGATTCAAGTTGCGATAGAAATTAATTAAGATGCCTTTTAACAACATTTGTAAGATTTAAATATTATTCTTGTCTTAAATGTCATAATTACGATTCCAAAAATAAAAATAAAATCACTAATACAGTAACAACAACAAACCTAACCCAACATCCCAAACAGAAAACAAAATAAAATGTAGCTTGTATTCTATTATATTGAGCACAAAAATATACTGAGGTCTATAGTACTCTAGTAAAGTGTTGCTGATGGTAATTTGCATATTTTCCGATCTTACAAAGCTCGTTGTACATAACTTGTGAGAAATTAATCTACAGTCAAGTCAATTTTCAGTATCTCTTGCCAAACTGAGTCAAGGGATATCTCACAATATTAGAGAAGTGAGACTAACTAGTTAATAAGTGATAACTAATTAATTAACTACTTGACTAATTACGAAGTCATAACTGAGTCAGTAATATATTTTGGGAAGTGATACATTAGTAAACAATTAACTAACTTTAAAAAAATATATATATTTTCCAAGTAATAACTCATAATGACTAAATAAATGTGTGTGGCGATGGGGGGTGGGGTAAAGGATCGAGAAAAACATAAGAGATATAAGAATTGAATATAGCGGAAGTTAATTAATTAGGAAAAATAAATAATCCCTTCAAGCATTCTGAATATATCCTATCCCCACTCAAATACTTGCTTCAAAACACACACACACACATACATACACCTAAAGAGTTCAGTGGCTTTGAGGTAAAGACCTAGGCTCACATGAAGAAGTGCAGAAGTTCTTGACTTCAAGTCCAATTTTGGTCATTTGGATTTTTCTTTCGATTCGCACCATTCCCTTAGTTCTTGAATGTTCATCTTAGAAGTCATGGTTTTAAGTGCTAAGAGCTCTTTAGGGAATTGACAAATAAATGTGCATTAATTTTGTTATTTTAATAAAAGACTCACGTTTGCCATTTAATAGAGCGTATATCTAAAATCGAAAAGTCTGGTTTGCTCATTAATTAATAGGTATTTGCATGCACCTGTTCATAATTTAACTAGTGTGACTCGGCCATTATAATACAGGGGTGTGTCAAATATACTACATAACATCATTTTAATCTGCAGATGAAATTTCTCAACCTGAAGTGAGCGACCCCATCGAGAAGTTCCAAGAGCCAGCTTCTAATGCTACTTTGAGGAATCCAGAACCTATTGACACAAAACAAGAAAATATTGAGAGTAAGTCAATTTAAAAATACAACTTCTGTAGCCAAGGTCACTTTAGTTGAAATCAGCAAATGTCTTCTTGAATTCCACTTCTTTTACGAGAAGCCAATTATGAAAGAGTTCAATCGACTAGGGTGCACAACCTTTGTTTCTACAACCTGACCTAATTTTTAAAAAACTGAAAATCTGTTAAAGAATACAGCGTCTGTTGCCACAATCCATTTGATCCCAAATAAGTCTATTAAACAGTGCATCGTCTGCACCTACAGTCTTTTGACCCAATAAAAAAAGGTAAAGCTTTTAACAATACAACCCCTGCAGTTACAACCATTTGACCCAATACGAAAAGGTAAATCTGTTAACAATACAACCCCTGCAGTTACAACCATTTGACTCAATACGAAAAGGTAAATCTTTTAACAATACAACCCCTGCAGTTACAACCATTTGACCCTATACGAAAAGGTAAATCTTTTAACAATACAACCCCTGCAGTTACAACCATTTGACCCTATACGAAAAGGTAGATGTTTCAAGAGTACAACCACTACTGACACAATTTATTCTAATCCTATCTAATAAAGCCTGTCAACGAGGACGATTACCGTTGGTACCATCGACCCAGTATGAAAAGATAAGTCTTTAAAGTAAAATGATATCTATAGCTACAATCTATTAACCCAGTAAAACAATGTAAATCTGTGAAGTAGAATGATATCTATAGCTACAATCTATTGACTTAGTATGAAAAGGTGAATCTGTCAAGGAGAATGTTGTAATTATTACAGTCTATTGATCTAGTGTGAAACGTTAATTTAAACAAAAAGAATACAACTTCTTAAGCCACAGTCTATTTCACCCAATAAGAAAAAGTAAGTTTGTTAAAGAATAGCCACTCTAGCCACAATCTATTGCACCCAATTATAAAAAATTAATTTTGTTAAAGAATACTGTCTTTTTAGCTGGTCTATTTCGTCAATATGAAAAGGTAAGTCTTTAGCCACATTCTCTTTGACCTATTACAAAAAGAATATGACCTCAATCCATTTGACCCAGTTGTAGAAAGGTAATTGTGTTAAGGTGAATGATATTTATAGCCAAATCTATTCAACCCAGTATGAATGGTAATTTAAAAAGTAGAGTGCTGTTTCTATAGCCACAATCCATTTGAACCAGTATGAAAAGACAGCGCGACCTCTATAGCTATAACTTATTTGGTATAATATGGAATGGCAAGTATGTTAAAGGGTACAACCCCTGTGGTCACCATCTATTTGACCTAATAGGTGAAGTGAGGCTGCATATAAATACATCTCTTTGCATAATCCTAGAGACTTTTGATAATGTCATAAATTAATTAAAATCTAGGAAACACAACTGATGTGCACTTCCAGTAGCTCATGTTGAGCCCGAGTGGAGGGGTCACCTGCTAACATGTAACAATAACAAAGTCAATATGTAAATTACAAGATGAAGTTTACACGAAATAAGAATGATAAAGAATGACACAAAAATGAATGAATATTAATAAAATTAATAAAAGATTTATAAAAGAAAATAATAATAATAATAAAAGTTAATCAAAATACATATAAAATACAATTTCAATAATCTACAATAACTATCCTGGAAAAATTTAGCATATCTCTTAAGCTCCATTTTCTAATCAACTAATTATTGTTCAATGAATGTCTCTTTTCCTTTTACTAAAAGTCAGTCTCTTGGAGCAACTGTACCTTGATATTAATTTTCTTTAGTGAGACGACATGCTTCCCAACACTACCACACAGAGGAAGACTTATGCAGTTTTGTGCTACACACAGTGATGTGACATGCATGCTGACTCATATTCTGCTTCCCACATGCACACAAACCCGAAATAACTCACCAGTAGAATCTCTGCCTGGAGTAAGGACTTTCCCAACTCAGTTCCAGACTAAAGAGAGAACTGAAACTGAAAACAAGGAACTCTGCAAGCCAACAGATGTAGTATTAAAAATATTGTAACAATTTTCTAATTGTAAACACGTTCAAATGCTAATTCCCTGCTTGTATGCTTCACTATACTGAGAAAGATTTATAGATTAGAATTAATAATGTTGTATCAAATATTCACCATCCAGTACATCATAAATAAGCAATTATTCATACTCTTACACACAATAACTTTAGCAAATTTCATACTTTTAGTTTCTGCAAAAAAAAAGGGGGTTAAAAAACACTCCATCCATGACCATTTCAAAATCCATTTCTAAATCATTCACTGTATATTTTTTTAAGTCAATATGACTTCACACATAATACTCTATTTTATTTTAAAGCATGTGGCATGTAAGCTAACTCAACATTCACGTGATAATAAAACTCTCTGCTAAATATTATTCAATGCTTTACCTAGCAGACCCTGATCACCCCTTGTTCTTAACATTGTAAGCCAGACCTCCATGCAAATTTCAACTTCCGAACTCTCTCCCTCATATTAATAGCTCATCTTGAATATAATATGCATGCAGACTGAGGAGTGTGTGGGTGAGGTATTTCAGAGGGTATGGGCAAGCCCTGATCCAATGACCATCCAGAGTAAACTACACCTCCGTGAAAAATTTCGGATTCTTAGCTCTCACTTTAATGGCAATTCGACAAAACACTGACCAACACTTTCTGCTTTATTTATAAGAATTTATAAGATTAAATTTAAGCTAAAGAATATTTTTCATTAATATTATATTATGTATGTATAAAATAGTGATGTACTTTAAGCTAAAAGATTAAAATCTCAGTGCAGTGATTCTAATGGTAAGACTTTATTCATGATATATTTTCTTAAAAAATCGTTTAATTTTGCAGCTTTGACTCATTTTTGCCATATTTAATTACTTTGTGCTTGTTCTCTGTCATCAGGCTCAGAGGTGCAAAATGAAAATGATTACGAAGAGGATATGGGGAGCCCTAACAACAGTGAAGAATTATACACAGATGAAGAAGCTCCATTTGAGGAACCTCCTGGTATGATGTCTAGTTTTTTTTGTTGGAGAAGTTGCATTTGAGTATTAGTTTTGTTTTGTTTTAGGATTTTCCCATCAGCACTTAATGGTGTTTTCTTTGATTTCTGCTATAGATATTTGTTTATTTCTGCATGCCAACATAAGTAGCTTTGATTTATTTTTGTCAGAGGGAGTAAATGCTCTTACTTCATTTCATGTCAGTAACATTAGCTATTAACTTCAGAAGTAATTATAGTAATTATAACTGCGTGTTCCTCATGTAGGTAACTAACACTGACATTTCTTCTTATCAGAAACAAAGGCAGTATCAGAGGCCAAAATTTCTTATAGTAGTGGTATGTCAGTACACTGGCTAGGATTTCTGTCAGTAACAATAAATGTGTTTCCTTTATGTCAGTATAAGTATTTATGATTTCTATATGTCATTATTAGCATTTGTGATTTCTATATCACTGGCATTGCTGATTGTTTTATTTCAGAAATGGATCCTGTGGAACCCCCTCCAGTATCAGAAGTAAAACCAGTACCAGAAGTAAATCCAGTGCCAGAAGTAAAACCAGTGCCAGAAGTACCAAAAATACCAGTAGCTGAAGTTATGCCATGTAAGTAACAACAGCTGTAATTTCCTATTGTCAACAACAGAAAATGTTACTTTTAATGGCAGAAAAGGTAACTGCCATTTTTCAAATCAGTATTGTAACAGTGCATTATTCAAGTCATTACCAGTAACTGTGACATTTTGTTAGTATCTCTAACTTCATTTCTTCATGTCGATAAGAGTACCAGTGATTTCATTTCAGCAAACACTATCTGTGATTCGTATTATTGTCAGTAAATTTAGAGCTCTGATTTCTTCGTGTTAGCAAATGTAACTGATTTAATCAAGTTAATTTCAGTAACTATGATTATTCTTGAAAGTGACAATAAGCTAGGACTTTTTCAAGCCAGTAACATAGTTGTTATTGTTTCTTATTAGCAACTAGAATTACCTCATATCAATCGCATTGTGTGACATTTCTTTAAAACAGTGGTTTTGATTTTTTCAGGACACGAACACTATTTGTCAACTGGTGGTGGTGTTAACAATCAATATTTATTTTATCATGATATTATGATATTTCCTCACGTTAGTAAATAGTAGTTTTATTTTCTCATATCAATAAAGTAGAAATGATTTATTCACAACAATTTCAACAGCTGTGCTTTCTTCATGAAAGTAACAGAAACCATATCACGTTTTGATAGTGGTTGACCAAACACATTGAATTACTTGTCTAGCGTTGTGTGTATCAGCACAGCATGGTTCGTGGCTTTGTTCTTGTGGGGAAGTAAATTTGCCTAATCCTATTTCTAAACTTAACTAAATTGTTAAATTGACGAAGTGACCCGACTTTTATTACTATTATTTTTGCAACCAGAGTTGGAGTAAACAAGCTAGAAATTGCTGATGCAATGCACACCAGTTTCAAATGAATGAGTAGTTTTTATTATCCACTGGTTAAGATTTACAAGAACGAGACTAGCCAATGGGCTGAGATCAAAAGTTTACATGAAGAATGACGGATGCCCATATGTGACACATATCCTTTTCTTCTTCCAGGTATAACATCAAATTAACCATTTAATCTTGGATTTCAGCTCCTGTAGTCGTTTCATGGTCTGCAGCAGAAGAAGAGGCCGTGTTGAAGTATTTCAAGAAACAAATCACAAGTGGCAAGATGCCTGCTCCTGACGAGATCATGAAATGCCAAAAGGCTGAAAAAGTTCTCAAAAACCGAACATTGCAGAGTATTCAGGAATTTCTTCAAAAATCTACAAAGAAATAAAGCGCAAGATATAGCAAGAGGGTGCGGATGTAACCCCTATCAGTATCTTTTAAATTATAAATAACTATGTATACTTGTGTGTGTGCGTGCGTGTGTTTAGGTTAGCATATAAGTGATTATTTATATACATCTATTATGTGTGCTTTATTTTATCTGGACGCAATATATGTACATGGTTGTATATATGTGCGCTTGTCTATGCGAGTGTATATTTATTTATATGTGCATATATGTCTGTATTTGTGTGTGCGTGTGTGTGCTGAAGAGAACCATCCATTTAGTAAGTAATAAGGCGTGCTGTCTTCTATGCGTCTGTCCGTGAGCAGTCTTATTGCTTTACTTTTCTACACTTCTCCTTGTGAATAGTTCTCACTTTCATTCCATCCCATATATACAATTGCAAATCGTCGTAAAATACTAAATAAAACCATTTGTTTAAAAATCAATATGTGTTTGTTTATTTCATCAACATCATCATCATCATCATCATCATCATCATCATCATCATCATCATCATCATCATCATCTTCATCATCATGCATTAATTAAATTATCATTAAATGTAGTAGGTTTAAAGCTTTAACTAGAATTAAAATCTTAAAAATAATATTACAGTGTAGTTCAAGGTTAATCGGTCCATCAGAACCGTGCATATTCAACTTCCGCTATTTAATATTATCAAATCCAGTCATTTCATCGAGAATAATGTTTTAAGAATAGATTACAAAGCATTAATACACTATGAATACGTGTATGTTTATCACTAAAACCGAGCACTGAAATGGAGCATGCGTGTTTATATCAATACTAAAAGTAGGCCATTGATTAGATATATTTACAGAATTTGAATTTATTTTATTCGCCCTTTTTTATCTGGCGTTTGATTTTCTTCAACTCAAATGCAAATATTTGGACCAAACACCAAAATTTAAGTGGGATACAAGAGAGTGTGTGACATCAGTTAGTCTCTCTCAAAATTCGGTAGAAACACTTGATAAAACTAGAGGAACACGAAACAGATTCACACATTTATTTTTTTAAAATTAAGAATATACATGCTATTTGAGCTCTTTCCCTCTCCCCCCCTCCCCCCTCTCTCTCTCTCTCGCTTTGAGGAAGAAGATTTACGCCACAGCTACAATTTTTATGATTATTACAGAAACGAAAACGTATTCCCTCAATATGCATGTTCAAAGCACCTTTGGCACTTGTTTTAACGCGTGGGGAATTTCACATGAAATGCATAATAAGCTGTTTTCTGCAAAATCCCTTCACTGTTTTGAAATCTTTCTTATAATCACCAAGGTTAAAAGTTTTCACTACAAAAGTTCTGCCATTATAATTCAACTTCCGATTTCCAGAGTGAGCACGACCTGTACGAAAATCGTACAGTGAAAAAGGTAGCAAGGACGCAACTTATTAAGATTGCAACTCTGCTTTCCTGTAGACTTAACGACATTTTTTTAATCAATGCATAATACAGCTACATGCATACTTATAATGGAATATTTTAAAATAACACTTACTGAAATGGGAAAGAGTGAAATTATTTCTGGATAAAAATACAAACAACTAGGCCATCTTGCCATTCAGTTATGTACTGATCATTAGTACAAGTGACGCAGTCAGTGCACAAATAAAAATTGAAAAGGAAATAATGCAATGAAACAAGTGAAATATAGTATAGTATAGAATATAGTAGTTAGGAAAATTATCATATACGATATAGCAAGAAATTACATTTCTGATCTCTAGGAGTTGGCCTCGTTTGAAGCTGATCAATCGAGACCACTCAAATGTTGATCTCTAAGAGATTTAAATAAAAATATAAAGCGCTGAAAAAAATATCAAACTATATTTATTTAATATTATTTGCATCAAGTTAAAGGTTTTGATTTTAAAGAAGCCTAATTACCACTGAGTTAGATCAATAGTAATTATTCTAAATCATATGTCATTCGCCTTAGTGGGTCAATTTTTTTAATGACGTCACTTCAACTCGAACGTCATAGACCTCTGACGACATGCAGGTATATTAAAAGAATTATGCAAAATGTAAACTAATACTTGTTCATAATTTCATGTTAATTTTTAGTACTTTTCATTAGTGATGCAAACAAATCAGCCAGATTACACTTATTGTGATTAGGAAATCTTCAAGATGAGCATTGTTTCTAAATATTTGTTAATCGGTTTGGCTATCGTTGGAATTGTAAGTATTCTACAGTCCGTTAAACTGTAATCCAAACACAAAGCCATTTTTATCTCACTGTTAAAACGAGTAATGTCCTTCTGAAATCTTACAGCTTCAACATGATGTTACTTACTTGTTAATCTCGTCTTAGTCGCTGAGTTTTAAGTTTATTTTTTTAATTTGTTTCTAACATTTTAGGACGAGATTCGGTGATTGTTACATATGTAATGCGATCTATCCATCTATTAATCTGTCTGTCTATATACCTGTCTGTCTGTAACCCACTTCCAAATGAGGTAACCAATTGCTGAGTGGGAACAAATCCACCCTGGATCCTCTCCACGTGTATGGAATATGATTTGGAAATAATGTTATGATTATACCTTGGATTACAATTAGTCTGACCACTTTCTAGGACACCCTTCTGCTAGTGTCGCCGGCCTATTAATAACTTTTCTTGACCCCGACCCAGAGCACTGTGACACTTGATTCATCAAATTATTGCATAGAAAGATTAAAACTTAATTAACATCAATTATGATTAAACATTAGTAAACCATTAACAAATCAAATATTCAAGAGTTTCTAATATGCAAATTAAATTTAGTTTCAAGAGTTTCTAATATGCAGACAAACTGTTAATTACATGCCGGACTCTTTCACTCAAATCAGTTCTTTAATTCATTCATACAGAGATTTAATATGCAGACAAACTGTTAATTACATGCCTGACTCTTTCACTCAAATCAGTTCTTTAATTCATTCATACAGAGATTTAAAAAGAAAAAAGAAAGAAAGATGCGCAAACAACTTTCAGTCTGGGCCACTTATGTGTAACTGCAACTAGAAATGTTCTGTCAGATGTTCTTCTAATGTGCCAAATTATCAGTCCAAGCAATATAACCTTAAGCTTAAATAAAAGGGAACATTCAATTAATCAAACAATAGGATAAGAGGTTTTTTTTTTAATTGGAGCATTTGTCAAAATAAACAAGTAGTTTTATTTCGAATAAGGAATTATCTTCTCTTTAATTCTGCGCATGCGGCGCCAGCTGGCTCGTCTCACGCCGTAAAATCCAGTCGACAGCTCTCTATTTCATCACCTGGTAAGATTCCCTTCCGGTAACGTATCATTTAAACCCAGCTACTTTCGTTTGCTTGATTTGGTCTTTTGGTAGCTTAATGGCTAAATCTTCCATTATCTGATACTCATACTGTCATACTTCACCTACCCTCCCACGCAAACATCCTCGGCTTTGATTCTACTACATAAACATAATAATAAACATAAATAAATTGAATTAAAAAAATAACTGAAATGTAACAAATAGATTACAAAAAATGATGAACTCTACCATTCATATCTATCTATCTATCTATCTATCTATCTATCTATCTATCTATCTATCTATCTATCTATCTATCTATCTATCTGTCTGTCTCTCTTACTTATCTGTCTGTTTATCTTGTCTTTCTATTCGTCCATCTATCCATCCATCTATCTATCTAAATATCTGGTTTTCTGATAGTTTGTCTCTCTAACTAGTCACATGCGAATCAATGAATGGTGGAAACAAATCCAAAACAGCTTTGTTATCATTGTCAACATTTTTTATTTTGATATTTTTTCTTTGAGAGGTGTGTGTGTGTGTGGGGGTGGGGGGGGTAGTCGTGCAAAGAGAAAATATAGAATGACAGTTGAAGACACAATGAATTCCATTTTCGAATACTTAAATTTGATTGAAGGTATTGGAATGAACACAGCTTAATTAATTTGCCTAGTATTGATTTTGTATATTGCCGTTAATGTATATGTTTGTGTGCGTACTTGTTTGTATGTGTGAGCATTTTTGAATAAGATTGTGCAGAGTCTTGACCAGACATTGTTAGAACAGCCAACAAGAATAAAACAACTGTATGTCGCACTGATTTTTAAAAAAAAACAACCTCAAACAAATAAGTACTCATTCCTAAATAGGATTACGCACAGCAAATTATCATCTGTGTTATTCATGTATGTGCACGCGTGTGCTTATATATGTGCTTGAATATGTCGTCATCAATTTATGCGCTCTCAAAAACCTCGCACACGCGTGCACATACATGAATAACACAGATGATAATTTGCTGTGCATAATCCTATTTAGGAATGAGTACTTATTTGTTTGAGGTTGTTTTTTTTTAAATCAGTGCGACATTGTCTAATTACTGTTTACATTAATTCAGCTCAGCAGAAGAGAGTAACAGAAAATTATATAATAGGCCTACCCAGTGTCCTCTCTTATTCTCTCTCTCTCTCTCTTCTCTCTCCCTTTGCGGCATTTTATTTAATTACTATTTACATTAATTTAGTTACGTTGCTTTGCCTCTTGTTACCTACTAAAGATTGTTTTTGTATAATTGATCAGGGACTTTCTTTTATGTTTTCCGTACTTTTTAAATATTTATTTTTTTCCAGGTGCAAGCATTGCTGCTGGGTGGGGTTGGAATCGTAGTTGGTTATTATCTGGGTAGCGTCCTGTCCAGTGAGATGACAAGAGAGCCTTCTTTGAAAGTGTATACACGTTTTTTTGACAACGTTGAAATCCCAGCACACCTGGAAATAAAAGTAATGGCTCGGAGTACAGGCAACATGTTAGTGACAGTGGGTGTGGTCCAATGCATGGCCAATATCATTGCCATTTATTGTTTAATGAAGGAATTTCACCTGCCGCTCCTTTGCGTAAGTGTTTGTCAGTGTTCGAGAATAAAATGTGTTTTTCTTTACTTGTACGTTTCTTTTTAAGTAGTATATTATTTCATAATTATTATTTACTTATTTCATTCTTTATTGCTTGTGATATTTTCTTTTACCCATAAGCGTTACTCTGATAACGTCCACAGGTTATAAATGAGGATTAATTTATGCTAATGATTTTATCTGTCACAACTCTTGCTGTGTCTCTGCTTTTCTTTGTGTCTCTGTTTTTCTTTCTATCTGTTTCATTTCCCCACTTTTTTCATTTATTTTTATCTTTTTGTTTCACTTTCTTTTTGATACATTAATAACTAGTTGTCATTTTCTGATCTAGAGTGAAGCTTCGATACTAACAATAAGTAAAGGTCTGACTGCAAGTCTGTAAAATGCCAGGACACAAAGTGCACAAAGACTCTACAGCAAGTTCAGGTCTCTCCTATTTCATAGCACAATGATTCTATAGCAAGCACGGGCCTCTCCTACTTTATAGTACAATGACTCTATAGCAAGCACAGGCCTCTCCTACTGATAGCACAATGACTCTATAGCAAGCACAGGCCTCTCCTACTGATAGCACAATGATTCTATAGCAAGCACAGGCCTCTCCCACTGATAGCACAATGATTCTATAGCAAGCACAGGCCTCTCCTACTGATAGCACAATGATTCTATAGCAAGCACAGGCCTCACCTACTGATAGCACAATGATTCTATAGCAAGCACAGGCCTCTCCTACTGATAGCACAATGATTCTATAGCAAGCACAGGCCTCTCCTACTGATAGCACAATGATTCTATAGCAAGCACAGGCCTCTCCTACTGATAGCACAATGATTCTATATAGCAAGCACAGGTCTCTCCTACTGATAGCACAATGATTCTATAGCAAGCACAGGCCTCTCCTACTGATAGCACAATGATTCTATAGCAAGCACAGGCCTCTCCTACTGATAGCACAATGATTCTATAGCAAGCACAGGTCTCTCCTACTGATAGCTCTATGTATATTGTGTTATTAGCGTTGATGGATAGAGTTTTGTTTCTCTTCTTATGATCATTTCGCTCTTTTATTACAATTTTCATCAGTAGATTGTGATTACATAAATATTCTTCCCCCTTTCCTCCCCAATCCCCAAATAAATTATTGCACTTACAAACAAGTCATACAAATTGCTTTGTGTTATACCTTTAATTAACAATATGCTTATAATAGGGCTCAGACCTATTAATATTGAAAATTGTACTTTGTCTGTGTAGCTATGGGTGTGTTTGATAGATGAGATAAACTTTTTAATTTATTTACTGTATAGCTATTGTGACGTTCAGGTGGCCATCACATCCAAGCGTATTCTTGTTCTCACTATTGTGACGTTCAGGTGGCCATCACAACCAAGCGTATTCTTGTTCTCACATTTGTGACGTTCAAGTAGCCATCACAACCAAGCGTATTCTTGTTCTCACTATTGTGACGTTCAGGTGACCATCACAACCAAGCGTATTCTTGTTCTCACATTTGTGACGTTCAAGTGGCCATCACAACCAAGCGTATTCTTGTTCTCACTCCTGAAATACTAACCAGGTTCTATTCTAAAATCATTATCAATTAAAAAATAAAATATAGTTCCATTTCCTTTCCTAAAAATAACTAAATAAATAACTACTTTAGTGACTACGAGCACAAACATAAGGTTATGATAAAAGATAAACAATTTAATAAGCAAATATTATATAAAATACTAATTATACAATAGCAAAGGTTGATTACATCATATGTGAGTTCTGTTAAAATGTTTTCTCAACCTCACGAAACGAAATGAAATTCATGAAATGAATTCATTTAAATTAGTTTTTACCTGAATAGGCCAAAGAATTCGAGTACCTATCTTAAAATTAAATTTAACTTACTAAGGCCACTTTTTAATCATTTATCCTTGACATTGATCGTAATTAAACCGTCCAGTAATCTTATTTAAGTTTTCACTTTCAAACTAAATCATTTATCCTTGACACTGTCCAGTAATCCTATTCAAGTTTTCACTTTCAAACTTAATCATT
Source organism: Sinotaia quadrata (assembly GCA_028829895.1). Lineage (NCBI taxonomy): Eukaryota > Metazoa > Mollusca > Gastropoda > Architaenioglossa > Viviparidae > Sinotaia > Sinotaia quadrata. The sequence goes on along the minus strand of CM054179.1, from coordinate 104,726,454 downwards.
TGTCCTTGACACTGACCTTAATTAAACTGTCCAGTAATCTTATTTTAGTTTTCACTTTCTCACCACCACCCACAGAAAACAAAACCAAACAAGATTTTAAAAACGTCTGAGCCATTTACCGTGCAAACAAGAAGATGGAGTCTTCAGTCCAACACTAATTCTGCGGATATTGAATTCTGTCCAATGATTAAATTATGCAAGTACGCATGCACTCAACATGCTTCACATCTATCCTGTTTACAAGAATGAAGACTACACAGGAACAGATTAACATAACAATAAACAGATGCTACAAGTAATATGCAATTTTATTTTTAGCCCATACTCAGAGTCTGATATAATATATGTCACAGAACTATGTGCCCGGCCCATCTAGTCAGTACTATATTTACACTTCCTTCGATATACTTCACCTGTGTCTGGAACTGTTCAAGAAACGGTGACCTTTGGTAAGTTGTGCAAGAGCAAGGTACTCTTATACTGGTGCTCCGTACGGAAATGGGTGGAATCTTATCAGAATCCAATCTATGGCTATATTTTTCTTCTTCTGCAAAGTTAGTTTCGTTTATGGCTTATGGCTTCCAACTTGCTTAAATGACCTATTAGCAACAGCTTAGATTTAAAAGGAATAGGTCTGATATCAGCTATTGCAATTTATTTCTTACAGGTGTAGTATGACAAAACCTTTTGATGTCTTTTGTAATAATGAAAACTCAATTATGACCTAGTCAATATTTATTCTTGTCCTTTATGTCCTAAAAAAAGGCCTCATGAGGTAACCTTAGGATTTCTTTTCTTTTGGGTTCAGAAATGATTAATTGTTTAGTAAAATTATCTTTATCCTTATCAAAATGATACAAGATCTCATTCTTCTCTTTGAAATGAATATTTCCTTTCACAATAACATCTGGCTTGGCAGATATTTAAAGATAAAGATTTAAAGTTAGATACATGGCTAATCAGCATCATCTCTTAGGGACTTCATCTCAACTGGCAATAAATTCAGTGAAGATAGTTAGTGGATCACATTTGCATCTGATGACAATATCATGTATTATGCATAGCACATGGCAGACAAGCAGCTTCAATCAATCCTTTACCATATATAGACTGTGATTCAGTCAACGTATCATGTGTACAATTGGCGAGCTGCGCTTAGACTGTCTTCCCTGTACAGTATAAACGTGAATGTAATAATATTTGCTAAATAATCACAGTCTGTTTCTAGAGGTATCAAGGTTGGTTTCTCCTATTGTCAAAGCATCTGCATTTTGTGGTGTCCAGAATCGTATTGTTCTGAAGTGATGGCTGAAGTCTCAGCCATTTTGTTGATTTAGGTTTAGCAATGTACCGATTGGAAAAGTTCACTGATGTGCTTTTTTACCACCTTAATTCTGAGTAAATTTCTGTTGATCTAAAGACTCATCACGTGTCCTCTTCTTCTCAGAAGAAATTCTCTGTGTAGAATTAAATCTTCTAGGATCTCCTCTCCTACAAGATGTCTGATGAAATCATCTTTCTCGTGCTCGTCATTTCTGTTGACATTCTGATAACTCAGTGTAGCATTGACTTGTGTGCTATCTTCTAGCATGCTTACTTTATTTTCAATGCTGGGAAAACTATTTTCTGTAATTATATCTCTAGATCTGGATGATAAAATCTATTGACTGGTTCGTTTTGTAAACTCATCAATATTAGTATTGAATCTATCAAGGCTATTTCTCTCGTGAACCCCCCCAAAATAAACCAACTCATCAATATTAGTATTGAATATTTCTCACGTGAACCCCCCAAAACTCATCAATCTTAGTATTGAATATTTTAAGAATATTTCTCACGTGAACCCCCCAAAACGGTAAATGATTAGCATGAGAATGAGATAATGTGTGTCTCAGTTTCTTCTCTGTCTTTAAAGTGGCACATTTACAAAGCGGCATGTCTCTGCATATTTGCATTAAATTATATTTGTCAGATGCTTAATTAAACAAAGCACCTGAAAGATGTATCAGCCATCTCTCTCTCTCTCTCTCTCTCTCTCTCTCTCTCTCTCTCTCTCTCTCTCTCTCTCTCTCTCTCTTGTAAATTCTAAGAAAGACATAGTTTAATAAATTTGTGGAATTAGACTTTTCATTGCTCTAATATTTGAAAATGATTCTTATAAATAGCAATTAATATAACTGTCATTACTGTTATTTTTTTCAGTACGTTCTTTTATTAGCAATGTCCCTTCTCTTGCAAATCACGTGCTTGATCTACTTCATACATCGAACTGCTTCGGTAAGTCAAAACAAGCATGATAGTCAGATATATTTTATAAGTCAAAAACAAGCATGATAGTCAGACAGATTTTGTAAGTCAAAAACAAGCATGATAGTCAGATAGATTTTGTAAGTCAAAAACAAGCATGATAGTCAGACAGATTTTGTAAGTCAAAACAAGCATGATAGTCAGATAGATTTTGTAAGTCAAAACAAGCATGATAGTCAGATAGATTTTGTAAGTCAAAAACAAGCATGATAGTCAGACAGATTTTGTAAAAAAAAAAAAGAAAGACAAATGGAAAAAAACATAGCACAAGGAGTAACAGCTTACTTGAAGTTGAATAAGGAGTCTACTCTATATTAAATAATTGAAGGGAATCTAAATGTCATATGATATCAGTATTGTTAGTAAATGTTCATGTTATAAATATTGGTTTTAAACATATTCATAATATCAGTATTCTTAGTAAATATGTTCATGATATCAGTACTAGTAGTAAATGTGTTCATAAGTGTTGGTGGCGAATGTTTTCATGATATCAGTATTGATAGTAAATGTGTTAATGATATTAGTATTAGTAATAAATGTATTCATGATAGCACTGTAAATGGTAAATGTGTTCATGATGTAAGTGTTGGTGGCAACTGTGTTCATAATATCAGTATTTGTAGTAAATATGTTCATAATATCAGTATTTGTAGTAAATATGTTCATAATATCAGTATTTGTAGTAAATATGTTCATAATATCAGTATTTGTAGTAAATATGTTCATAATATCAGTATCGATAGTAGATATGTTCATGATATAAGTGTTGGTGGTAATTTTGTTCATAATATGAGTATTGGTAGTAAATACGTTTATAAGTGTTGGTGGTAAATGTGTTCATAATATCAGTATTGGTAGTGAATGTGTTCATGACATCAATATAGATAGTAAATATGTTCATAATATCAGTGTTGGTAGTAAATGTGATATCAGTTTACATAAAAAATATACCTGTGTCTGATTCCCTTTGCTGTGCTACCATTTATTCAGATCAATATATCGGCACATAACACTACAAAGATCTTGCTGACTACAATCAGCAAGGAAACATTACATAATAACGGAGATCCTTGGGCAATCAGCTTTAACCTTATTATGGTCGTGGTTAGTAAATTCTTCTTCGGTCTGTCAGTGTTACAATTTGATTGGTTGGCCTAGTATGCCATTGTCGAGTTTGTTTTACAAGAAATGTTGCCATGTCCGCGTTTAAATGGCGTGCTCTGTGTGATGTGCTTTGAAAATCTCGCATTCCAATGTGTTGGCTTTACATGATGTTTTTATATGCTTCTCTCTTTCTAATGTTCTGGTTCTGCGTGACGTTGTTGTATGCATCTCGCATTCTAATGTTCTGGTTCTACATAATGATTTATATGCATCTCGCATTCTAATGTTCTGGTTCTGCATGATGTTTTCATATGCATCTCGCATTCTAATGCTCTGGTTCTACATGATGATTTATATGCATCTCGCATTCTAATGTTCTGGTTCTGCATGATGTTTTTATATGCTTCTCGCGTTCTAATGTTCTGGTTCTGCATGATGTTTAATATGCTTCTCGCGTTCTAATGTTCTGGTTCTGCATGATGTTTTATATGCATCTCGCGTTCTAATGTTCTGGTTCTGCATGATGTTTTTATATGCTTCTTGCATTCTAATGTTCTGGGTCTGCGTGACGTTTTTACTTACGTTTCTCTTTCTAATATTCTGATTCTGCGTGACGCTGCGCGTGTCACTCCAGCATTTGCTGTTGTTTGTACTTTTCACTTCCTAATGCCTGTTTGTTCAATAGCCTGTCTGCGTGCCTGCATGTGCAATACTGTTATGGTGTTGTTACGGTGTTGTGTACTTTTTGCAGTTTGAGTGTTGTGGTGTCGATGGCCCGAAAGACTTCCTGGTGTTAACTGAAGGAGACGAGTACGTACCGAGTACATGTTGCACTTCCGAATTCATTCACAATGCCACGACCCAAAATGTACATGCTCCAGACAGGAACGCAACTTCAACGAGCATAGATCTGACGGGATGCACCAATGTCAGTCCTGAACAGGAAAGACCCTTCCACAAGCAAAAGGTTTGAACCCAGTTAAGTATGTCAGTGCTCGGGACGGTGTATGGTTGTTCCCCTTCTGGGTATCACAGACTGCTCTCTGCACCCACTGGATCAAAGTAGTTTAATTAGCATGCGTATTATCTTAGACAATAATGTATAAACGTTTTTTTAAAATAGCATTGCATTATTCCATGTGAAACAGTTATTAGAATTTATTTTTAAATAGTTAATAACTTATCTGTCTCATAACTGATTAAGTGCTTCAAATGTGCGAATTATAATTTAGATGATTATATTCTAACTAAATTTCTTTCTTCCAAGTTCCAATGGGCGGAAATTCAGTAGTATATCTGATTCGATTGTCACATAAAGTTCAATAATAGGGACTTCTTACTCAAGGAAGTAGTGCCATTCGTTTTCAATTAATCATTTGACTCATTTCATACTGACTGATATGAGCTAGAAGGTAAATAATAATAACATTGATTCATCATAAGAAACATATAAAAGTCAATTACAGTTAGTACTCAAACCAAAAGATTCACAACAATAAGTGTCTACAATAACATTAAAATCTGTAAATTCTAATGGGTAACCACAGCATTAGTATTTTCCATGTATACATCAGTCAGACAGCTTACCAAGAATATCGACTCATATGCATCGTTATGAACCATCCGCGGACTTCGCATTTGCTCAAGTGACGAATGGATTGTGTCACATGTCCGGTCCTCGTTTAATGACCCTGTCCTATTTTAAAATCCAGTTATCAATATTGATTTATTGAATAATTCCTAACAATAGTGACAGCCGGACGGCTTGACTTATCTTCTATGAAATGCCGCAATACTCGGCCAATTATTCACGACACCTCACCAGATAGATGAATTGACTTGCCTTGACTGACAGTGTTATCTCCCCTTATTTATAAATACGATTTATAAATCTTTATCCCTTTATTATGGCTCGGCCCCCAGTCAGTCACGTGGTCATGCTACAAACAATTATGTAACAGTGGGTGAAATAACAATAAATTTAATAACAATTCAATTAAAAGAAAGAAAAATGAACAATTACAATTTGCGATTTGCGCAGCCCAGTGAATTAACTAACTAACCACATGGTCTTAGAGTTTTGTCTTTGTTTAAATCAGTAACTTAACTGAATGTTCATTTAGCAGTTGAACACCTGCATGTTGTCATTGATCATTTGATGCAGCATTGACGTCGCATAATGATTTTTCTAGCGGCCTCTCATGGTTCTTTACGACTTCGTGTATAGAAGATCATGCGGTTGTTTACTGCCAGGCTCCCATCTCCATGAGACTAATGATTCCTAGGCTTTAATACTGTCTTTCAATTGATAGCTCAAGAGTTGACTCGGAACTCAAGACCGGCTGTAACGAATAACATCAGTATTGTGTGGCAATAACAATTCTATGGGCTTTGTGGCAACAGCAATAATCACTCTTTACAATTCCACTAATTAGCTTTAGCTAATTCATAGTTTAAATTAATAATTATAATACAATTTTCCTAGTGATTAACTCGTTAGCTCTTCCATGATAGCAATTAATCAACAGAACATGACTACATACATGTGGTGATTTGACCCCACCCTTTTACAAGTGTAATAATCGCTAACGCCACTTAGCTTCTGTTGTGAACTGTCTTCTGTCGGGAGTAGCGTTGTGTCTCTGTCGTAGCGGTCTAGATCCTTGCTTCTGTGTTGTTCAGTTGTGATCGTCGTAGGCATTCGTTGCATTTTGTTTTTCTTTTTTGGTAGTAGGCAGTCTGTGTTTCCGCTTGCTGTGTGTCATTATTTGGCGTTAGCGTTGCGCTTTTTTTTTTTCTTGAGCATTTGCGTGTCGTTTTTAGTCCTTGTCGCGTTGCTAGCTGAAGTTTCTTTTGAGAGTGGGGTCCATTTGCGTCGTTGTAGTTTGTGAGGTTTGCGTGTTATATTCTGTTGTTAGTTCCCCGTCCTATCGGATGGTTGTGAGTCTCCTTCCTCTGTCTGTGTTGATTTTGTCTTGATAGATTTCTTGTTTTGATTGTTCACACATGCGTAGAAGCGTCTGAACGAATGGAGGATTTCCTAATACTTATACTTACGATTTTGGTGATGAAGAGATTCTAATTAATTTAAAAGAATTCATTGGATGGATTTTGGGATGGAGGCTGACCATTGGTGAGCAGTGACATTTATTTACGGCGTCCGTCCGTCAAAAGTCACGTAGAAGGTCTTATACCCACCACCACCACCCCCTTCTCACACATCTGTGTCAACTTTCATTAGTAATTGTGGTCAGTTTCTAATCCGTTAATAACTAGTCAATCGTCATTAATACGTGCAATATTCATCTTGGATACTTGGAAACAGATAGTTCGGTCCCTAATGCTCTAATTATTGCATTGGGTACACGCAGTTCAGTCCTTAATGAAAGCATAACAGTTGTCTAATCTATAGCAAAATAAATGGTCTATATCCAACACATTTGCGGGATAACTTATCGAAGCAGGACTTCTAAGAAATGTTCTCTCTCTCAAACTCAAGCCAGAAGTTATTTTACGATGGGGGGAATTCTCTCACGTTTTAAATATAAATTTTCATTTCTAATCGTTTGGAGGGTAAAGTCTTAGGACTCTGCACCCTAGCTTTCTGTCTCGAAACCACTCCCTTCTTTACCTGGAGAGCCGCAAATTGACGCCAGTCCTCATTATCGAAGTAGCAGTTGCTGATATATGACTGTTTATAACCAGCAATACACTGCATTGGCACTTGTAAATGTGTTCTAGCCTTATTCCTTAACTAGTAAATAACTGGTATAAAAAATTATTACAAAGTCACCTCCTGACAGGTATATTGTGTAGATTAGTGTTGGGATCATGTCATCACATCCATCTGATTAAATCAGTGGCCAGTTAAGATTTTCAAATTTCAGTTATCACTGACAATTTTCTCTAATAAGCATAAAAGAGATGGATGGATGGATGGGTGGGTGGGTGGATAGACTGATGATAATGATGTATGTTGCTGTTTCAGGGATGCTTTAATGCTGTTTTTGACACTATTGACTCCTACTTGAACACTATTCTTGGTCTGGCCTTTCCTATCTTCTTCACTCAGGTCAGTAACCACTTTTTCTTTCTTTCTCTTTTTTTGTCTTTTCATCATAAATATATTTTTTCAATATATCACTACAGTCTTTATCCACAAACCTAACACGTGTGACGTTTTGCTGGGAGATGGACAAGATGTTAATTCTCCACCATCTGGGATGACCGTAACCTCAGGCTAATCCCCACAGCACACCTGGCTGGCCAAACGTGTTAGGAAGATGAAGGATAGATAATGTAGAAAATCAGAGTGATAGTTCTAGAAGATAGCTCGAGCCCCCTGATACGTACAGTCAGGATAGTAAGTAAATATAGGTGACAGACAATAACATATAACATATGAGTCACACTAAACGAGTAGTCTATGTATCAACAATAAATAAGACAGCATGGTTATATATAGCAATAGTTCAACAGTTACAATTTGAGTTTATATTTATCATAATCACGACCATGTGGTGTTCTAAGAAAATGTTCATTTGAGTCCTATGGCACTGTGGTAGTAATTTGGCTCTTTTGTAAGAGCAAACTATAATTTTATATCATATCCTGTCATAATTGTACCCAATTTCTAACTTTCTAAAAGTATGTCACATATTTGAAGTCCCTCCCCACACACTTTACAGTAAATGCAAAACAATAAAGTATAAGCTCAACTGTGTTTCTGTACTGAATAAAATACTGGAAAATAAGCTGAGGTATCAAGTGTTTACTCTAGCAAATAAAGGAGCAACTGCATGTTTTTTTTTTTCTTTTTACAAAAATGAGCATCCACTGAAACATCTATAACTGAAGAATTGTATAAAATTATAAATTATGATCTATTCCAATAGTGTACTCTTACCTTCTAATTAATTTTATTTAAAACAGTATTGTTTAGAAGTTGCCTTTATAGGTAAAACAAATAACAGTATGTCTCATTTCAAAAGAAGTCTTTTAATACATTTACAAATATGTTTTAAACACTTGTACTAATCAAACAAATCTGTACAAATGTAATAACATGCAAAATGTATTTTTTGAAAAGTAATTTATGGCGTGCATAGGTCATAAATTTAATACACATATTTTTGTTGGTGGTAGTTTAAGTGATCATGTTGAAATATTCAAGTATAATTCTAAAAAAAGTAAAGTATTGTTGCTGGCTGGCTGGTCAGAAAACAAAGAATAACATTGTTTACAAAAAAAAAATTAATCACCATAGTTTCTTACTCTGTTGGAACATCATGCATCAAATTCATGCATACAAACAAATGTTCTCTTATGTTGGCAAACGTAAAATGAACACACATGCAAAGAAAACTAAATTATGCACATACTCACATGTCTACTTTGGTCTTATTAAAGTAAAAGATGTGTTTTTTCAAAATTTTATCATTTGATAAGTATTAAATATCCATATAATACCATACAAAAAATTTGAAAGCTGTTCTTTGTGCCAAAACTGCTACTTGTATGTCTTACTTTATTAATTATATAAATGATAAGTTAACATTTTAATATGGTGAAATATATTTACACCTGTTTGTGTGTGTGCGCAATATATCATTAAATCATTTAAGAAAATATGATTAAAAAAATAAAAAAGAAAACTTATTTGATCTTCCTCTGTGCAGGTTGGAAGCATTTGTGCAGCAATATACTACTTAATCACCATATTCAGGATCACAATTACAACAAAATGACTGATCCTGTCTGTTTTACTTTTAATATGTTCATTAATTTGTTTTATTTTACTGACTTTTCTTTTTCTTAATATAGTTAAGACTTTAAAGTCAATTTCGGCAGGACTCCAGAACTGCTCTGTTATATGCACCAGACAATCTCTGCCAAAGTTTTGGTATATTCAGGTGAATCACAAACGTCAAAAGGATTTTCTGTCTTTATTAAATATTAACAGAACTGTGTGCTGTTGATTGGATCCTGTAATTATATTGGTGTTAAATAAACAAGTCAACTGCAATTGCATTTGCCTTTTCTACTAAATCAGTGTTCTCAGTTCACTGCATCTCATACACACGTCAATTCTGACATTCCATAGAAGAGCAAAACTGAAATATTTAGACACAAACTATCAGTACAAATATAATATTTGAAAAGTTTTGGAATTAACTCTTTAAAAATATTTTGTCAAGTCAAACCATGTTTTTAAAAAATATTACCTTATTTATTTAAATAAGTAATTTGACTATGCCAATGAAGACAGCAGTGCATTTCTAAACGTACGAAAACAAAATATGAACAGATATTTTCTTTCTCAATCTGACTGAGTTATCTAAATATGGTGATTATCCTAACTGCTGATTAGTGGTAAAAACCCATTGAGTGATCAAATGCAAATCTAACTTTCGTAAATTTTTAGATTATTGACATTGAAAATATTTTGTGATGACTGGCTATAGGCACATAATATGAAGGATGAAAGTGTACATTTAAGTAAAATAGCAATGAAAAATCTATTTTAATTTTAGATAGGAATGGAATTTTATCAATTTTCTAATTAAGTGATACAAGAATAAAGGAAATGTGTCAACATATACTAGAGTAAAAGGATAATTCATTAAAAAATGACATATTTCCAGAATAGAACTGTTATTTGTTTCCGAAGGGTTATGCTGCAATATTTTACCTAGGCCCTCTGTACAAGATTTTATATGATTAAAATATATGAACAAGACAATAATATATCTAATTGGAGCTGATAGCACAGTTAGTTATTTAAAAATAAATACAATAAATAATTAAAAATGTTGGCTGCTAGCTGGTCCAAGGCACTTCAATGTCAAGGTCTCCCTAATATATGAAAATTGACCTAGAATGATGATTAATGTGAGGATGGAATGTAAAAATGGAACACTGACAATCACTATGTTAATCAGAATATGGTTATGCCTAACTGTAACAATTTAGTATCTTTCCACAGTCGATCTGGATTTCACTTCTCTGGCCTTCAAAATCAATGTAAATAATCATTAATATAAATTGTTTTAGCCTGAAACTTTTCTCCAATGGATATTGTTCTCTTCAAGATGAGAGTAGAAATATTATATAAGTAGTAAATAATGCTTAGATCTACATATTTACATTTACGATGCGTATACTTCAAAATGTTGATTGGAAGACAGTCGTAATAAAAAATTTCTAACATAAAATCTACATACATATGCACATACTTGCATTTGTTCTCTTTTACACATTTACCAGTTCAGACAGAAATGTGTTATGATAATAACTGATGTCATTAACCTTTCAAATATTCACTTTTTAAAATAACTTTCAGAATTGTGTATTGTTTTTGTTTATGAGAGACAATGAACATAGAAATATTCTGTTGACCCACTGAATTCATATGATACACATTTATATATACAAATATTTATATGTATAGATACACATACACATGCTGTGGACCCTCACATAACGATACTTTGCCTAATGCTAGGTCTTCCATCGACACTTGCTTATTCACATGATTTTAGAATCTGTACATAACATTACCTAGTGTGCACCAAACTTGGACTGTAAGGCTTCAGCAAATGAGTTCACATCTTTAATCAGCCAATCAGAAATGCTATTTCAGAGTGTTTAGGCCTTGTTTATATAGTTGGCAACTTTTCTGAGTGAAATAGTTACCTGTAGCTCTCTCGTATTTATTTATTAAAGTACCTTTCATTAATTAACAATGTTTTTAAACCAAGTGTAAATAATGGAAAACAAACAAGAAAAATCAATTTCACTGCAAACCAAACAGGAAATTAGAGCAAAACATGAAAATGATGTGAATACAACTTTGAGGGTTGAGTATGATTTTTAATGAACCCTTATAAAAAGATTTTCTTAGTGCAATGTAATAACTAAATCCATATTTATTATTTAATCAGCAAGATATTTCACTATTTATATTACATTTATTTGCTACAATTCCAATCTTGCATAACATTAAATGCTAATTTCACAATATAACATTTCTTTGTTTGTGTTAAATTAATAATATTAAGTGAGGGTCTACTGTAAATTAATGCAAATTCACAGATACATCATTAGTTGATTTTGTTTAACCTACAAGAAATGTTAAATATATATCTATTCATCATTCTACATATCTCTCTATCTATCTGTCATGTGGGTCTGTCTATCTATAAACAATGATTTCTTTAAAATAATCACATGGCACTAATGCAAATAACAACAGGCAGCAAATAAAAGTTTTCAACATTAAGAAAAAAAAAAGTTGCAAATTGGCAAACCCAAGACCAATTCAAAGTTATGTACAACTGTTAGGTATTTCCTAACCTAATTATCAAATTTTAATCAAGAATGCAACAGTAGAACTGATGCCAACGACTTTGTTTATACGTAAGAACTGTTCAGTGTAATTCTGAAAACTCTACAGACTTAATGTTTGCCTTCAAGGAAATCCTCACACCAAAAAGTTTAAATTAGATACAACACTGCTATCAGTACATTTATATTGCTTGATTTCTTCAATGTTTGACACACCAAGAAAACATATCAAACAATTTCATTATATAGAATACTACTGTACATTTACATTTCCAAATTTCTCTACTATTTTGAAGTTACTTCTGTCCACTCAAAAAGAGAGCTGTTATCCTTGTTAGCCACAGATCCATTTCTGTCTTTTGATTTTTTCTTATTTAAATGTCTTTTTAACTTCTCCTTTTTACCTAATTTTCTGTGATGTCCTGATGACCTTATATCCTCAGTTACAGACTTTTTCTTTTTATGTTTGCATTTTTTGCCATGTTTTCTACGCTTTGGAGGAATGTCAGGTGAGTCTGACTTAGTACTGTCATCATACAAGAGCACTGATGAGCACTTGCTAGACTCACTGTTCCGCTTGATGCTGCTTTTTCTGTCTAGATTTTCCTCTTGGGAAGAATCATCTCCCAAGTCCGATATTGAGGAATTACTATTGTCAGCATCAGAATCTTTAGTAGATTTTCTTCTTTTCTTTTTCTTTTTAGATTTCTTGCCCTTATTTTGGTGAGTCTTTAGTCTGCCAGCACTCTTTTCTGTCTTTTGCTTGCTAGAATTTCTGGAAAAAATAAAGGGGCATATATAATGGTAATTTTGTTTTTAAAAAACAACCAACCACTGGCTTAATCATAAGCAATAAATGGGTACATTTAAAAAAAATTAATAAAAACATCACAAAATTTTAATAAAATGAAATACTTTTTTTTTGATTATCTGTCAAAAGAATATATATTGTAATATTATTATGATTTTTAAAATATGAATTCCATTTGATTTTTACAATGCATTATTTATTACATATATACTTTTAATTAGTTATTGTGCTGTCTGATTACTATTTTACAAGAGAGTATAATGTCAGGCTTTGTTGTTCTATGAGATTAATGCCACAATATTATGTTAAAAATAAAAGTATGGGAATAGACAAACTGTGTATGCTCCAGGAAAAAAAATATGTTAGTAGCTGATAATGTGAAGAATGATACACATTTTTTTAATGTATACTATTAAATTATTTATAAAGGCTGACAGAAATGAGAATATTGTATTTATAGGTTTATACGTAGAAATTTCTGATTTATCACAGTGATGATTTTTAAATGCCATGGGAAGAAGTAACATATGCTTATTACTTATTTAATAAGTTATTAATTTTGTAATTTTTTGCAATTGCTTACAATTATTTACAATAATCTTATTAACGTGTAAGGTACATTTGTAATTTGTAAAGTTTAAAATTCCCTGAGAACTGTAGTAGTCATTAGAGTCAAAATGGGCATTTGTAATTTGTGAAGGTTAAAATTCCCTGAGAGCTGTTCAGGCCATGGGAGTAATAAGGAACATTTGCAATTTGTGAAGGTTAAAACTCCCTTATAGCTAAAGGGTAAAAGAAGATAAAAGGAATGAGAAGGAGAAATATGCCTATAGAGAGTTAAGAATGAATTTTTATGATTAGGGTCCACAAAGATAAAAGAGATAGGAAGGAGAAAAAAGTCTATGGAGAGTTAGGTACGAACTTTTATGATGCTGGTCCAGTTAGATTGCATTATCCCAGAGTCTAGACAAAGAAGCATACAACTAATTAATGATGCCACCTTTGCAGTTACAATAGTCTCCATTACACTTTACAGAGGTAAGGGATGAGGCAAACATTGATCATGGGAAATGACCAATGAAATTTAGAAATACTAACCCAGAATTTTAAAGTCAGTTTTAGTCTGTCTTTGAGGTTTCACAAATATAACAGATTAATGGTTTTAGGGGAGGGGAGAAATTAGTTTTTAGATAGAAATGCATGTGTAAGAAACAGTGAGAAAATAAGGTTAATACTATTTATGATAGAGTATTATATATTTAATTTATGGTTACACCATTCATGCTTAGTTTAGAAAATACTGTGCTATAGGTTTGACCATTTCATTTGAATTGACAGATGTAATAAAACCTTTTCTAATTTTCATTATGAACCAATCTAATCTGTCCTTGAAAGAATTTTTTTAAAAGAGTGTTTAATATCTAATCCACAAAAAAACAAAAACATGTGACATTTTAAAGATGTTTTGTAGTCATTTATGACTGATCATCTATGAAAGTTGCAGTCTCATCAACTTTTAGGGCAAAAAAGATCATGTTTGAACCAACTGCAAGCAGGTAATATCCCAACCCCACTGTTCATGCATGTATGAGTCATGTTTTAGTATATTAAATTACTTCTTCTAGTACATTAATTATTAATTACATGTACTAACTACCTTTCAGTATATTAAAGTACTAACTAAATATAAACTACCTATCAATATATCAAAATACAAAATACCTTTTCCGTTTCTTTCCTCTCTTCTTTGGTTCTGTGCTGGAATCTCTAGAACGGTCACTATCGAAAACATCTGGATACAATTCTTTGAAACCACTGTGATCCCATCTGTTATCAATCAAAATAATGAAACGATTAGAATTATAGTCATTTAATACGACAAAAGATTTAAATTTCAAGTTTAAAATATTGTAGTAAAATTGTTTAAATGTATTTGCTAAGATCTGTTAAAACTTGACAACTTTTACTATGATTAAGTATTTTTTTGAAAATGTAAACATTTAATTAAGTCATTATCTTCATCTTCATTATTAATATAAAGAGGCTGAATATATATACACTATTTTAGTATATAAGCAGCAAAAAGAGAATATTATAAATGTTCAAATATTATATTATTGATGATTTCAACAGCTCTATAAAATTTAAAGTTACCACAAATAAAAAATCAGATAATGTCTGAAAAGTTAATTTGAAAAAAACTTCAAAAATATATTCCTAATCTAATAAACTAGCAAATATATAATATATGAATATATTTTACTTAATCTGCTCATCTGTTGTATGATGGGAATTCTTCAAACATCTTTTACATTAAATTTTCAATTTTAATTCATAATTTTTTTATATGGTAGTTGTAAATTTTATAAATTAGAATGCTATGGTAATGTTTATTTATAAAGTGAAAGTCTAGGATGGGGAGAATAGGTTGTTTTGATTGAGAGTGAGCTTGATGAGATCAAGAGGTTAGCATCAGCAGAGTGCATGTATTGTTACTTTTGTCTGAATTGCTAGCCTAATGGAAAACATCGGCATCTATTTTTGATGAGATCAAGAGTGTTACATGAGCAAAGTGCATGTATTGTTATCGTCATCTGAACCATTAGCCTAATGGAAAACAGCGGCATCTACTTTTAATGAGATAAAGCGTGTTAGGGTGAGCAGAGTGCACGAATTGTTATCATCTTCTGAACCGCTAGTCTGATGGAAAACATCGGATCAAAAGTGTTAGGGTGAGCAAGATGCAAATATTATCATCATCATCTGAACAGCTAACTTAACAGAAAACATTGGCCTCTACTTCTGATGTGCTGCCAAGGGACAATAGAATAAAAAAGGATTAATTTCATGTCTCATTTTGACCAGATTATTTTCATGTCTCTTTTTGACCAGGACCCTGTTATGGGGCTATCTAACATTTAGACTTGCATAATTGTGAACCTACTTATAGATAAGGGCGTGTTGAGAGAATGTAGATTTAGAAGATGTGGGGAAAGTCATGAATATTAATTAGCTGATAAGCAGATTTGTAGCTAATTAATGCTGAGAAAACCATATATGTTACCTCACTGGTTAAGCTGTGATTGGTCTGCTGTCTAACAGGTGTTTAAATGGTACATTCATTGTATGCAGTAGAGCCATGCTCTGTTTAAAATGAGTTACTAATTAGGCCAATCTCTGTCCCAGAGGCATGAGTCAACTGTCCTACAGATAGGGTTTTAAATGTAGACTATTTTTAGAGTGGGCAAGAGTGTGGCTACATAATGTCATTATGTGACTATGTGTACAATGTGATATTCGTGAATGAAGTGCCAAAGTTAGTTAAGTACCATCATAAGGAGTGCCCAAGATCGGGTCACTTTGACAATTCAACAAATTATATAATAATTAAGTTTAGAAATAGGGATCGGCAAATTTACTCCACCACAGAATGGATCTGAAGTGGAATTCTGCAAAAGTGCTGAGAATTCTCAAGATGGGATAGTATTCTTGTTGTTTACACCATTACGCATTCATTTGTTAGAAGGATAGAAATAAGTTATGTAGATAAGCATGTCCACTTATAATATTCAAGACATTTTGCTAAAGGATGGAGGTGGTTAAAAAATTCTAATAGATGACTTAAATCTCAGCAATGGTTTTATCTTCTTCTACCGAACATTTAGAGGTTTTATAAATATTTCTATCTGCTAACCAATTATTAGAATACCATCAAATCACTTGCAATCAAATACACAAAAACAACAACTCAAGTTATGAGTCAGTCTCAGAATAAAAAAATAGATATAATTCTAGTAGGCATTTTAATGCAAAAGTTTGCTAACCAAGAACAGGAAAGAAAATATATACACCTGTTGGGATCTGCAGCTTTGGCTTTCTCTAACTGTCGCATCCAATAAGTACTGATTGACCCACTAGCATAATTTTCACCATTCCCTACCACTTCATCCATGTGGGCCAGTCTGTGTCTTCTATTATCTGTACGCAGCCTATGCTTGTCATGGTATTCGGAATGATCTTTCCTGCTGCCACCACGGTCATCATGGAGGAATGCTGGATGGGAGTGGTCAAGACTTCCTCTATCCTTCAGTCGCTCATACTGTTGCCACATTTCTGACTCCTCTACTACCTGAATTAAAAAGAAAAAGAAAAGACCAATTATTTATACACCAGCTTTGATTTCTGTAACTAGATGCAATAGATCCAGGTTGCTGGGGGAATGAATGGAATGGTTACCTCCCACTCAAAATTTTCTCAAATCATCTCCATAAAAAAGAAAAAAATAAACAATAAAGTTTCTATGGATAACTAACTAGCTTGTTAAATAGAGTTTAACATTATACTTATTAATTTTTTATTTAATATATATATAATATATATTTATGTGTTTTTTCCTATATCAAGTACTATAGAATGTTATTTAGTACTGTTAAGAAATTTGTGGGTATCACGTTGTGCAGAAATTAATTCTTCAAGTGCAAATTAAAAAAGATATGAAACCAAGGTGACACTGGCTGATTTATAGGTTAGGTAAAATGTATGTTAAAATACAAACTGCAATTATTATATGAAACAAGTAATAAAACCAAAGTATTTCTTATTATTACGAAAAAGACAAATATATAATCAGACTTTTTGTTTACCTGAACCTATTATTATATATTTGCTGTAAGCATTTGTCATTCTCCGTCTCCCCATTCACCCACCTCCACCCCCAGTTGGCATTCTTTTACTAGCAAGTTGTCATAATAAACTGTAATTTATTCATGGCTACAATTTTCAAGGGTTGGTGACAAGTTGCTTAGTGAAAAAAGAAGGATGTATTCAGTTTTGCAGTTTACAAAGAAGTAGTTTCTTCATTAAAAACAAAGTGAATGAAGTTAAAATATTTTTGAACTAAACTAAGCATGATATTTCTAACAGTAGTAATAAAGAGAAAATGTTTAGACTTTTGATTAAATTTGTACTTATATGTGTACAACTGGGTTCCAGTGATGTGTCAAACGATTATAATTTTTTATAAAATATGCAAATACCTTACTTGTTTAGTACAAGATAGTAAACAAATGAAATAAATAGATACTGTAAATGTAATGATAATAAATAAAGAGGATGACTGTATAAGTACCAAACAAGATGGAAAAATAATAATATTAATAACTAAAAAAAGTAATTGCAATTTATGCAAGGATTTTATTCTAAAATCAGCACTCAAAGTGAAAATCAAATTTTTTTGAACTACTAGAATCACTCAGTGCAGCAAGCTGCTCACACTATGAGAGGCAAATAGAGACAGTGACCAAGGGAATTTTACAGTTCCCCAAATCGTGTTCACACTGAAAATACATTCATCAAGTAGAAAGGCAGGCGAAATGTTTAAATTGTTATTTTTATCTCTCATTTTTTGTGGTGCATTTTGCTTGTTTTTGTTGTCAAGAGCTGAATTGACACAAGTTAAATGCATACAGCATGCATGAAGGGAATCTACTACAATGAAGACATTCTGATTACAAAAAGACTATAGTAAGCACTCTAAAGCTATTTGCTAACAAATTAATTTCTTGCCTTTTCCTCTCAATCTCATGTTTTTCTTTACTTACCTATTGTCTTTAATTTAACAATTAATTTCTACAAAGGACCTAAGAAAGAGAAACAACAAATTTTAAACTGGTTGCCAAGTAATGCTTGAATTTCACAAATAAAAACATGAAGAACTGAATAAACTTAAGACAACAAAAAAGACTGTTTTACATAGGCCTATTTATATCCAAAAGTCAGACTAGCATTTCAACTTTAAAATAATTGAAAAGGGGTGAGGAAAGAAAGTAAAATGACTGCTACTGACTGGTGAAAAAAAATACAAATGATACAATAAATCATCATGCCTTATTATGAGCATTGGTATGACGAATAACATTATGCAGCAATAGTTTTGATGTTTTGGAAAACACTGCTGCCATTTTTGTAATTTCTCTCGCATGAAAAATGAGATATGTTTCCCTTTATGATCCTGTCATTGACTGCTGTGTCAAATCCAGTTAATAACAATATTCTGGGCCTTGGCTTCCTCTCTGAAAGGAAACAAACATATAAAATTGTATATTAATTATAACTTTATAAGGTAATTTTCTAATAAATGTACTGATACTGATAGAAATATTTCAGTAATATTAAAAACAAAGACAAATCTTTTCCTTGATCCACATTAATATTTACCATGATCTTTTTTTATTATATTAAAAACCAAGAAATATAGAAGACAGGCACATGCATGCATGCAGGAACACATAAATTTATATATAAACAAGAATTACTGAAAGAAATGCAGACCATTAAGTTCACAGGAAAAATTTACAAAATATATACAACTAAGCTCAGATAATCATATGAATTAAACATCACTAGCACGGAAAATGGCAAAGGGAAAAGAAATAATTCACAATGAAGATATTACTATGATTTATGAATTGAAACACAGTAATTTTCTAGAAGCTCTTAAGTATGTCAAAGAGTGAGTGCACTCTCATTAGCAATTTCTAACAATAAGATTTGTCTGGTGAGTTGGAGTGAACTTAATGGTCAGCATTTATTTCAGTATTTGTGTGTCCATTAAAATAATGTTACCAACACATTACTTAGGTCACTATTTCTTTTATATTATAAGGTGATCACAGCAGAGAAAATTGGCCTCCCATTCCAAATGTCTTAGCTGAGTTTTGCTAAAATATATATACACATATTTATTCTTTTTTAATTATATTTATTCTGAATGACAGGTTCTCACAACAAATTATGTGTGAAGCCCCCACTCATCCACCTCTTTGGGTTGTTTTAGGTGGAGACAATATACAACTTCATCCATCTCAATGTAAGTTATATTGACAAGAAGCAAATAAACAGTAATTAGGGATGAATCCTATTTTCAAACTCTGCAATCAAATGCTTTGGTTTGTTTGTTTGCTTAACATTTTTTCATACACAGCCTGTATATATCTTAGTCCTATGCTCAATAATGCAACATCTTATAAACAACCTATTTACTTATTTCACTCATAATGTCTTTAACATTTCAAGTCATTATTCTGATACATTGCATTCTGATTTGAGATTATCCTTGTCAAGTCAAGTAAAAATATTATCTCTAACAGTCTAAGTCTAAGGCATCATTACTATTAATGTTTTAGATGTTTTAGTAGGGCTTTAAAATCACCAATGTTTGTACTTATACTTATAGTCAACAATCAAGGCTGTTATTAGTTAATTTTTAAAAAATGAATGGATAATCGGATTTTTTATATTTTTCTGGGAAGCAATCAATTTGTAGACCTAATGAAGTAGCTTTTCACTGTGTATTCTTTAGCTGGCATAAAGAAAGTCTGATGAAAGACGTAATAATGATATATTTATAGGGTTAAAACTTATATCAACTTCTACTTATGAAGGTAACAAGCAATAAGTAAATTTAAAACATGGTTTAAGAAAAGAAATTTAACTGAGTACTCGCATCTCTGTATTTGTTTTGTCTGAACACTTGTGTTTACGTTACGGTTTATATAAAAAAACAAAACAAAACGATACACTAAACTACAAGTACAATAGAAAAGAGAGATTAAAAAATGTTCTGTGAAAAAGACTCTTTGATAAGATTTTTACGAAGACTGTAGTGTTTGTCGTATAATGAACATTTTTATTACAGGTCTATACATTTTATGCTAGTTTACTACATATTTATAATACATTCTAGTGGTACACATACTACTTATTAGATTAAAAATAAAATATTATTAAACAAAATAAGCTAATACTTTAATATAAGAGATTAATGGATCCAAATTATTAGTGTAACTGTAAACGCTAATACTAAATAGCATTTTATATATTATCAATGAACAAGTAGGCCTACTTAAAATTTTAAAAAAATCATTGTCTACGAAAATGTTACCACATTTAGACAGTAGAGTTACGGCGGTTCATATCATTATTTGTAATATAATAAATAGCATCTCCCAAAAGTGTCATCTCAATCCCCACTAAAAAGTAAAACAATAAAGCCACCCCAAGTTAAGAAAATACCTGCTAATGAAAAAAGCTGGTTAAGGTTTGTGTAATACGTCATCATCATTGCTTTCTACTATGTATTCGTATGACGGATACGCATACCAAGGACGCTATTTATCTATAAGGACGGTGTGTAGTGATTTTTGTTTATTTGTTTGCGTTTTTGGTTAAAATCGTGTCAGTTTAGTATTTTCTCATTTGTCTTTTCGTGAGACAACATGTGTCTTTAGTTTATTATTTTATTTTCTTACGTATTTTTACTTCCATTAATCACTAATCTTTATGAACAATTGTAGCTTGGCATCGGTAACAGTGATGTGATGTACGCTATCTTTGCAAAACTTAAATAAACTTACTTTCATATTAGTGCTTAATTTGTCTTTGAATTTTTCCAGCACCGATAATGACAATATGATGGTATTCATGACCACCAAAGTTCAGTTTTAATTATTTATGTCTTTTATAATTATATAAACTTAGCATTGTGTTGAGCCTGAAACATTTCATCTTATGTGTATATGTGTGCATATCAGGCAATGTCTTGTGTACAGTTATTACATTTGACTGTTTTAATAAATTATTATTTTTTTCTATTGTTAATTTAAATGCATTGTTAAAGTACACTGGGTTTTTGTGTGTATTTATTGAAGAATTTTCTTTTTAATGGCATGCAGAGGACAAGAATAAGATGATGGTTAAATTAAATAAGAGTTGGTACCTCTAAACAAATGCTAATGTATGTGTATAGATTTAAAAGAAAACTGTTTTATTTTTTTAACTTTCTCATACTTTTCCAATTCTCTCCCTGCAAAATAAATCAATTGTTATAATACACTTTTTATTTTGGTGGTTTAAATGATTCTAATGTGTATTTTGAGAGTGGATTAAGCTAGAAATAGATTGAAGGATATTCAAAATTAAATTTTAAAATAATAAATTTTGTCATTTGTCTAAAGCTAGTTGAACCGGAAAAACATTTTTAAAAAGTCTCCAATGGATGCATTAAAATCCCTACAAAGCCTGGGTTTGAGTCCAAATACAGTTTGTGCAGATGATAAAAAACTCTTGGAGCAGGCAAACAAATTATGGTCCATGCTTGATGATTTGGCTGAGCAGGACCCACAAGCCTACCAACGGTTTATTGAGAAACAATGCAAAGAGCACCAGGAAAGCATGGCTCCACCCAAACCACACATGTGTGTAAAGACACAATTCCAGGTAAAATACATGTAACTCTTTTTTTGTTATTGATGCTTGTGCTGAAAGGATCCTTCTTGAAGTTTTATAAGCATTTAAGAAAAATATGACCCTGCCTTACATTATCTGAAAGAGTGGGTTATTGTGATTATAGCAATATTTTGTTTATTTGTCAAGTACATTGTTTTATATAACTTTTTATACAAATAATGCTATAGTAATTTTTAGGTTAAAATTTCAAATTTTTCATGGAGAACTTCTACTGTTCTAGTTTGGATTGGGTTGTTACATATCTCAATACATGTACATGCATTGCTGAATATCATTAGATTATCAGTGTTATTACAGATGTACAGTTATATTTACAGACACAATTCTTGCTGCATTTTATGCAGTTGTACCTTCACTGGTATGAAATTGTGTAATTAACTTTGTTTTACTGATTAGTAAAATGTAAGTTATTTTATTTTTGTGTACAAACATGGTGTCTTAGCTAATGTTATTTGACCTTGTGCTAGATAATTTTTTGCATCAGCCAGCTTGATATGTAGGACTAGCAAAAGACAGCATAAGCCTGATCTTTCTGTGGTCTATACAGATTAGCAGTTAAATACAGCATTAAAAACACAGCACTTATTGTGAGATTGTCAGCAGAGATCTTTTCTATTGAGAAACTCTTACATAGGCATATGCCGATGTATGACTCATTTCTGGTTTAAGGTTATTTGTTATAATCCAGCTGTGCACTGTCATTATTGGCTACAATTCTACCTCATCCTAAACCAAGGTGTCAGTCACATATCCTCATTCAGCAACACAGCTTGGGAAGACACCTTCTATCAGACTACCAGTTTAAAGTATCTTCCCCAACAAAGACAATACTGTAGAATTCTCCTTTCCAGCAGAGGTAATATACTGCAAATTATATTTGGAGTGTAAACTTCATCAGCTTGTGCTTTTGTAGAGAGGGTATTCTTTATGTTAACAGCTTTAGTTATAGTATTATTTGCACAGATTTTAAATGTCTATTGTACCATCTGTGATATTGTTTTGTGTTAGTTTTGATTTCTTTAAGATTGGTTGCAACTTATCCTTTTGCAATATCAAATTTCACCAGTTAACTCATCAGATTCTTTTGTTTATCAACTATCTACATCCATGTAGGTGTGATTGAGGATGAGCCTTTATCTGTCTGGTGAGTTACTAATCACATTGTATTGAGTGGAGTAAGTGTAACAATACCATCAAATGCAGTCTCATTCACCCATTCAGTTAGTGAAAGCAATGATAATTGAATATTACTTACAGACCTATTAATAACAAACCTTTACTTTGAGTAAGAAAGAGAAGGATGTCATATAATATTTTAGTACAACTGTATAATGATCATGAATGTACTTCTGGGACCATAAAGCATGTGCGTACTGCATTCACCATTGCATGATGTTTCTCAGCAAAGTATATTTGGATCATACACTCTCCATTGATTAATATTTCGTAACAAAGCATGCGTGGACTCTACATGAACTAGATGCCAGTTAAAAATAATTTTTCACTTCATGTCAAAGTTTATTTCAACAAAGAATAATCTTGACAAGAAATTCAAAGCTATTAATGGAAATTTGCAATGTTAGTATTTAGTTATTAGGAGAGTTATATTATTAATTCTCAATAGTATGTCATTTTGTCTTTCATTTTTACTTAAATTGGAATTCATATAGTTTAAAAAGGAAAACTTTATGATTTTTGTAATCATCTAATTTTTAAAAGTATTGAGGGTGATTCTTGAAAAAAATTACATGTGAAATCACAATATTGCCATTATTGTCCACTATATTTATGTAGTTTCATAAATTTGTTTTGGTATTCTTTTATAAAAGAGAGATTTTTTGTAACCTTTATTCTTCTTTCAGTCAGAGAAGAAAGAAGTTATTTTCCTCAATATTGTTTCTTGGTCTCAAGTCCCTGCACCAAAGTCACAAGATGATAACGTCCCTTTGTTTGCATCTCCTTTAGAATATATTGATAAAGGTGAGCTAGCTTATTATGCCATTACATTATGTCAGATTTTTAATATGGAGAACAGGAAATTACTTTGGAAACTAGTTTGAAAGGTGAATATTAATTGAGGTTAAAACCAATTAATTATTTTTACATTTTCAAACTAAATTTATATACTCTTTTATAGGTAGTGTGTCTGGTGATGTATTTTCAGTGAGATATATTTTTGTTTTGCTTTGATATAAATTAGGAAATTTGTTGCTTTGCAACCATTTTTGGTTACATATATGCAGAATTTGTTTATT
This sequence comes from Sinotaia quadrata, assembly GCA_028829895.1. Lineage (NCBI taxonomy): Eukaryota > Metazoa > Mollusca > Gastropoda > Architaenioglossa > Viviparidae > Sinotaia > Sinotaia quadrata. The sequence goes on along the minus strand of CM054179.1, from coordinate 104,702,322 downwards.
TTGAACCTAACTACTTTAATAATTTATTTTCTAGATACTGCACAAACAGTAGCCATAGCAGCTAATCCTGAAGTGCTAAAAGAGTATGGACTAGAAACCAGTGTTATCAAGAGGCAAGAATTTGTTAATATTGCCCTAGATTATTTAGAACATTTGTCAGGAAGAAGAGTTGATCGCAATTTTACTCTTCTGCCCCAAAATTGCCTCTTTCAAGGAGATCTTAGCAAAATACAAGATTTTTTCCTCCAATCTATGCAAAAAGCAATAAAAAAGAATGCATTATCAAAGGAGGAAGACACTGCAGTGCCTCAAACACTTCCAGAGGGTTCATCCTTGTTATCCCAGCTTGCAAACATCTCTGCTTCCAATAAAAAAGGCACATCTAGTTCTTCTCATAAACAAAACATTCCACTGCCAGTTATGCTCAGTGGCACAGATGTGGGAAAGAAGAGCAGAAAGAACCTGATACAGGAGATCAGTGGAACAGAAAAGAAATGCACAACACCTGAATACACATTGGAAACAGTGAATGAGGGCAACACACTAGTGCTGACAGTGACATTGCCAGGCATACAATCAGTTTCTGATTGTCAACTTGACATCTCTGAGGTATGTTCTCTAGCACTATGTTACTGTTAGTTTGAGAGATGTCGGCTCTCTGAAACCAAAACTGCTGATTAATTTGTAGTTATGGCTATTTATTGCCCTGGTTTCAGCTGCTAAAGCAGTTTGTTTTCAAACATACCTTTTGTACTGTAAATTAACTTTTCTCAATCCTGCTGAATTAATATTTTTAAAATAGGAAAATAAACTCAATGATATGTCTTACTTTATGGCAGGAGACCATAAAGACGATCTTTAAACCTTTAACAAAAAAACCCAAGCTTTAGATCTAACAATATATGTGTGTATATATATATATACACACAAACACACAATAAAACTTTGTAGTTTTGTTATTTATTTAATTAGGTTTAGGTTGTATAATAATAATAATCAATTAAAATAAACTCATAAAAATTGTTACTCTGCTGTAAGTTTTAAGGTATGAAGACCCACTAAATATAAATTCAAGTGTTAAATGTAAATTTAGATGTGTGCTAAAATTACAGGAAAAAAAACACCAAAGAGTACCCAATTTAAGAGTTTCTCTATATATCCCCATGAATATTATTTTTATATTAAATAGTGAGTGTATAGCAAGTTACAAGAGTGGTATAAACATGAATTTCAACCCTTAATAAATTTATTTGACACAATAAAATTATATTTACTTTTAAGTGAGTGCTCAAAATATTCAAAACTGCAAAAATCTCAAAATTGACCTCTGACACCAAAATCATATTTCTGTGGGTCTTCCTACCTTAATAACTTGTATTAGTGATTATTTATAATATAATCACCCTATATATATTCAGTTTAATAAAACTATCAAAACAAGTAAAAATCATGAAATTTGTACTTGAATTTTGTTTCTTCACACAACACTTATTACAGTTTCCTCAGATGGAAAAATAATTGTCAAACAGTTCAACAATTTTAATGAAAGAATGAATACACATATTCTTTGAAATCTAGCATAAAAATAATTATATTTTAATGTTATTTTTTCTGACAGACTATTCCTATTTCAATCTGATTATTTTTCTTTCTTTCTAGGATGATGTTAAGCTGCTTGTGGAAGGAAAGTATGACTTAATGGTTAATTTGCCATTTCCCATCATGGACAATGAGGCCTGTGCTAAATTCAGTAAAAAGCAATCAAAACTGAAACTGCTTATGCCTATTGTAGGCAGCAGATCAGAGCCTGTTTAAATTTAAAAAAAACACAAAAAAACTAGGGCTAGAAATGTCAATTTCCACAGTGCAGTTTATTGCATGACTACATATATATTATATATAGGTATTATTATAATTGGCAGTTTATAGTGTTTTATGAATGTAATTTGCTTTACATGATTGAATGAACTTGAATTTAATAATTATACTACTAAAATCTGATATTAATACTGTAAGAATTTCTACTTGGTAAAAATTAATTATAAGAGAATATTTAATAAGTTTAGCATTATTACTTACAATTAAATAGAATAGGTTGGTTTATATTTAAAAAAAATATTTAGTGTGAGAGGGAGAGAGAAGTTTAAACTGTTGCCACAAACCCAATTCTCCTAAAACTTACAAAATAATGACTTTAAGAAAAAGAAAATCTTTGAACAATTTGCTTCAGAACTAACATTTAAAAAAGTTAAGAAATTTTTCTCAGTAAAGCATTTCTTTTTAGTACTTATCACATGAGCATACTTTACATATCACATGTACATACCATAAGAGCCAACTACACACCACCTTCCTTGAGTTAACAAAATAGCTTACTCAGGAACCAAGTCCTATGAATGATGTTCCCTTTTAAGTTAGAAAAACTAGGATTGCTGGGAGGGTCACAAGTATATTTTTCAGGAAAGCATTTTAGCAGGAATGCCTTTCTCCATAATACTAAGAGTAAATTAGAAAATAACAAATACTGAAATAGGATGCAGGAATTTCCTGTATAAAGTATAAGTATAAAAACTATATGTGAGAAAAATTTAATGCTTGGAAACATCACCCTCAAGAAAACACTGAGGTGGCCTAGGCAATTACTCTTATATCCATGTACAGGTAAGAGGCCATAGTGGATATACCTTCAAGATAGAATCTAACAAAACAGAAAGATGTCTTCCAAAAATTAACCCTATCACAATCTTTTTTATTTCAAGGTCACATTTCTATCAAATGTTTTAAAAAGGATGAATGGCTCATTTCATGGATTCTTTACAGAATTTGGGTATGCACATAAAGTATGTTTATATGCATATCTATTGACTTGCTTTAGCCAAACTGAAAATATATAGACATCTCAGACTACTGAAGAGATGGGCAGAAATAGTTTTGCATATGCTGAATTATTTTTATTTTTTTAAATGGAACTAAAGAGGGGACATCACTCATAGGATTAGGCTTTTGGGAAGCTCATTGGCTCAGCATTGTACCTTACAGTTACAATGTGACCTGTATAACTTTTACAGTATACTCACCTGATTGTATGGTACAAAAATGAAACTCTTGTACATATTGGAGAAATTCTAATGAATTAAACTGCAGACAAAATGTATTTTCAAGAGGAAACTGTTATGTGCCAGGGTGTCCTAGTTCTCCGGTTGGATTTAAGCTGTCTCTACTCATAAATTTAAAGAAAAACAGGCCTACTTTTTAATTTAAAAAATTTTATTAATCAATTTTAAACACTGATTAATAACATTAAATTTAATATATTTTTGTCTTTTATCGTTGTTCTTACTTTAAAGAAAACAATTTAAAATTGTAATTATTTGTTTAAATATTTAATTATATGTTCTATATACAAACAATATCCATTTTTGATCCATCTACCTGACTATAATTCTTCCCCATCTCTTTCTTTATGCACTTATGCCAAATTTCCCACACTTTAAATTTGTAAATGCACCAGTTTGTTTAAAAGAATTTCTATTAAAATTATAACATAATAGAACATAAATTTTACATATTAAATTTTTAAACCTCTTTTGCATCTGTTTAATATCTTAGCATTTTCATATACCAACAAGAATGAATATAAATGAAAAATAGTAATGCTAAAGAAACAGTTTTAAAATATTTTTATCGAACACTTTAGCAGCACGTTTGCCTTTGTGTCAGTATAACTTTGTGCAGCAACTGTTGATGGTGCTAACACCCACTGTCTTTTATCTCTTTGTTTCTCTATAAGTATAACTTATGCATATTCAAATTAAACTGTATAAAACATTTATACGAATATCTAGTGCCTATAAAAATGTGTTTACTCTGTCCCTTTAAGACACCAAATAAAACTGATTATATTTATAAGTAAGTGTACTCTTCCTATAAATATTGATTGAATAAACAATGATTTCACTGACCAATGAAAGAAATTTGCCTAAATGTTCATAACAATTTCTTTCGTGTTCACTGATGCAGACCTAGAAGTGTTCATGTTTCATGTTCTCAAGAGAGAACTAAAACATTTATGTATCAAAGAAGTTTTAGAACTGTAATTGGAAAATTCAATTACTAAAATTATATAAATATGAATGAAGGTGTGTGGTACTTGTATACATAACAATATGACTGACTTGAGTTAGTCAGAATGAAATAATATAAAATTTAGAAAAAGCAATATTTATTTGATATATTTAAATGCAATTCAAAGCAAATTTAGCAGACAAACAATACATGTATCTATTGTAAAGATGCAACAACAAAAACAATATATATATTATTTTAATTCATTTAATTTTTATCTCACTTTCATACACACTTTAAATGTCATATACACTTTAATTCAGTTTGCTGGAAAATATCAATTTTATGCCTTAACAACATGAACACAGCCTGACAAAGAAAAAACTGTTAAGACATCAAAACTATTTTTGAAAATTACTTATCTTTTTTAATTTTCTCACACTGAATGTAATTTTCTTTACTAATTTATCACCATTAATAAGATGCTGTAAAGAACATCAATGAATTTTTTTCTCTGCTGTGGACAAAATGTAATTTGAAAATGAAAACACTAACAATTGAAACCCTACATCTCATAGTATGGCTTGTTGTCTTCTTCTTTCTCTACTTCTGGTTCTTCCACCTTGCTAGCAATCTCAGTCTCTTTTACTTCTCCAACTTCTATAGGATCTAAGGTTGGATCTGAAAAATATAATACAGACAAATATAAAATAACTAAATAAGGTAATTGTCAGGCACCATCTGATTAAAAACATTCAACAGTGAGTAGAATATGAAAAAGTCTAAAAAAAGAAATGCATAAGCCACAAAAAATTAAAAAATGAATATTAAAAACTAAATATGATATTGATAATCACACTTTATCATTCTGTTTATTGAAAAATGCATTCTTTAGCATTAATTGCCAAATATAAAATTTTTGTTATTAAATTTATAATTACATTTTGATGTAACCGATAACTCTAATCCAAAACATTACTGGTATGGTGCCCTGGCAATTTCTTTTTAATGCTAACTAAATAAAAATTATATATCAATTAATGACAATAGTAAAAGCTCACTACGGAAATGAAATAATCTTAATTTTAACTTTCTGAACTCAATACTGCTGAGCAGACTGGGAGACAGTTCTGGAATATGTGCCACAGATTTCCTAATTCATTTTTGTTTTTTAGTCATTTTTCCAAACAGCACTGAAAAGGAAAATAACCTAAAACTAAAAGGCCAGTCAATGATTGATAATTGATAGCAGTGTTTGGTTTTGTAAGGTCATCTACATTGAATTTCATTTGCATGTAGATTTTTCACACGCTCTTTGCAAGAAAATGTACCAAGAATGCCTAAAAAATAAATTGAGTACAGGACAAATGTTGAGGTTGATTCTTAGTTATAATGAGAAAAACGTCATAGATACCAATTACAATAATCATGTGGATTTTGAAAGTGAAAATGAAGTTGAAGTGACTCTTAAGATTTAGCAATACTTTGGCCTTCATTAGTAGCATGCATTGTGATAGCACAGCAGCAGATGGTATTGACACAAGCAAAATTGCAGAAGGGGGTGAGAGAAGGGACAGTGCTAGTGCCTGATGTGGCAATAAACAAAAACCAAAGAGAGGGTAACTGATACTATTGGCTTTGTTGAAAAGGATTTCTCTCCAATTCCAAATAACTTTTACATATTCCAGAAAGCACAAATGTGGACAACAAAGATTACTACTATATGAATTTATTTCTGACGTGAAGCACTGTTGTCTTTGTTGGACACTGAAATCAATAATTAATCAGGTAGCTCATTTACTAGAATCTAAACTTAATAACTTCTCTTTAAGACTTTTGTGTGAAGTGCATGTGGCACTAAGTGATATAAATTAAATCAGTGTTTGGTTGCAGAATTAGTAAGATAATACTGATACATAAAGATCATATGAAAAATATAAGACTAAAGACAACTTTTAAACAGTCACAATTTGGTTTTTAGATGTGTTTGCCATCTTTTTTTTTTTTAAAGTGGTTTCAATGTTCAGATAACAAATTATGTATTCATTATAATAAATATGTTTTAAATTTTCTTAAAAATACATTCATTAAAGTAATGAAATTATGATATTTTACCCAAGAAACTCAGGGTTGAAAGCATTATAGTACAATATTACTTCAAATTGCACAATAATTATAAAATATTCCTCTGACCAAAAATTAAAAAAAGGAGCACATTATGTGTATCTGACAAACAATGTAACTCATGAAAATGTCAATCAAATGCAGCAATCTGATCTATTAATTTATATATTTAAACTACAATATCACTATGATAAATACCAGCGATTATTTTGATAATAAAACTATAACACTATGTAGCTATTAGTATTAGACATTTTTATACCTACTCTCATATCCTCAAATGTAATTTCTCCAGTGCTCTTTCAAAGATGCTTGGATTTGATGAAAAAATTCTCATTCTTCTTAAACAATTTGTGTCAATAGTCAAATCTTTATTAAGTTAATAATGTTTTGTTATTTTTGATCTTCATACTCTGTAGTGAGACATTTCACAGACTCAGTGATTCACTGATTGATGTGAGAGACTGATTCAGCTATTGTCTAATTAAGTAATTTATGTTAAATATTACAAAACAAAAGAAGGGGGTTGCATCTAATTTAATAAATTAAAAAATAATTGCATAATTAATTACTAGCTTTATGAAATCACTTAATACTTATAAAAAGTTATAGCAGAACAGAGAAACCTATTACAAAGAATCAATTGGTAAAAGCTATAGTATTATAATCAGTTAGCAGCTAAAATGTGTGTATATAACTGTTATTGCTGCAACAAATGCCAGACCTTAAAATAAAAAGGCCCTTTTAATGTTTACCAGACGTGATGGTGATACTGATAATGTAGACAAACAGGGTTTAAATGACAAATCCAATATTCTTCTGTAGTATCCGGTATTTCACTCACAGACTAGGTCAACTTGATCAATGTAAAAGATCTGTAAAGAAGCTGGTTATAATACTGACATGTGTTTGCTTGTTTCAGACATATACCAATCATTCAAAAATATTAAATGATATAAGGAAAAACGTTTTCATACTTTGTGATGACTTTTCAATAATCTTGTATTAGCACTTAGGTTCATCAGTCAAAAATCAAAATAAATCTGTACCTTTTATGTTAGGATATAATAAAACAGTCCATTTAGTAGGAAAAATCACAGTGAATAATTGTTTATTTAACAACATTTAATAAGGTACCTGTCAAGTTTCATGTGGCAATATCTATAGTAGTTTTTGAGATATATTTAAACTATTTGTTATTGGCATGTGGAAAAAAATTAACATATTCTATGTATTGCCCACTTCCAGATTATTCAAAATGAAGGCTTTCCATTTCTTTCTGTGTCCACTGGATGACTCCAAAATATGGGTTTTAAGCTGTTTCTTAGGTCTCGCCATGCCTTTTTAACCAACTTTGACGTACTGTCCACAAGCCAGGCTGTAAGCAAATGCTTAAATTTCTGGTCAAACAAACTTAAATCTAGATACAGTTTTAAGATAAGTTGGCCTCAGTTGTCTTCTTTTATTTTATATATTATAAAAAAGTTGTCTTTTTCTTTTCTTTTATATATTATAAAAAGTAAAACTTTGAAGATTATGTGATTTTCGTGTGATTCATATTTAAGGCAACATCTTCAGAACCAATTAAGATAACTGCTTACTTTTATTCTTATATTTAATTTATGCCCACATTTTAAAAAGTAGTAGTTTTAACTACAGACACACATAGTAAAAAATTTTGAATGCCACTAATCAGTAGTACTACTACTAGCAAAGAAAAACAAATTTTAAATCAATTTTACATAATGCACATGGTACAAATAGCCCAACAAATCTCAATTTAAAAAAAAAATCTTTTGCATGATTGAAACCCTTAACCAGTCACTAATTAAAATTGTTTTAAAAAAAAAAACTATATAAATAAAAAAAAAAAAATCAACTTTTTAAAAACTTCTCAGTATCTCTATATAAATGTACCTAAAAAAAAAATATAAGAAATTTTCTGAATTTTCAGAAAGCTTACATCAACTCTTTGTTATATTCAAATGCTATTATGCACAGAATGAAGATTTTTCACTGAAGAAAGCAAAGTTCAACTGAATAAAATTATGTACACATTCTATACAATTTATTTATCTCAGACATTTATATTGCTTAAGTACAAATACTTTAGTGACTCAAATACCTTCTCAAACAGCCCTCCTTAATAAAGAAATGTTAAACGGGTACTAGAATTCTAAGGTCTTAAAATAGTGATAAATGTCAGCTTCCAAACAACCTTAAAAAATTGTGGCCACGAGTAACTCACAATTTGTTATGACAACTTGCTAGCAAAAGAATACCAATGGAGGGGCAGAAACAGACAACAACAACTGTTAACTTCAGATATATAATAAGAGGTTCAGGCAAATAAAAAGAACTGACTATATATTTGTCTTTGTCAAATTGATCCAATTAAATTATTTTCTTCAAAAATAGAAAGATAATTAAATAATCATGATTTTGTGGTGAAAAAATATCAACTTCTGATACAGTGATAGTTAATTGACTTGTTATTTTCTGAGCTTGCAAATGACATTTTCCACTTGCAAATTGCAAGCTTGCTTCTAATGTGTAATTAGAAAGATATTTTGTGGTCACGTGACCACTTTTTTTGTCTATTACTGCACTAGCAGGGCACAGTGTAAACAATGAATAGATCGCTAGATGGGTGCATAGTGGGTTTTTTTTATTTATTTATTATTTCTACCTGATTTTCTTTTCTTTTTTTAAATTCTGATAGATACAAGTGAGTTATATATTTATCAGTGTATTTTGCATGCTTATTTTTCCATAATAAATATAAGAATGAGTTGATATATGTACTAGGCCCACACTATAGAATTTAACTTTGATGGTGGTGGTGGGTGAACTCTGAAAATGACTTGTTGAATTTATATGCAATATAATGCATTTGGTTTATTCAGATGATTTTTTTAAAATCTTTTTATTTTGTGGTCACGCAACCATCTTTTTTTTCTTCTTTCCATAGCATGGCACAGGAACAATCGTTGGATAGGCCCTATGTAGAATTTTTTAATTATAATTTTTAACTGATTTTCTTTTTTATTCTGATAGACACATATGAGTTATAATTTAATTAGCTGTATTTTTTTTAAAACTTATTTCTCCATAATGGATATAAGAATGAGTTGATGATGCACATAATAATTTTAAAAGATGTAAATTTTATTTTACATTTATGTAATGTAGTTACTCCAGTTACTATACAAATGTTGTAAGATATTGTACTTTGTAGGTATTTGCTCCCCACTTCTATATAGGGCAAGTCAATGAGGTGAAATGGGAAGACACAGAGGGTAGTCCAATTGGTGAAGAAAACTGTTGGACAAAAAGACTTTTACTGCTGGCCAAAGAAAAGAAGGTGTAGCTGAGGTGAAAGTGGACTATGTATTTTACTTGAACTTTGAAGTTATGCCAGTTTCCAGTGAAGGTAGAGTGTGGAAAGTTCTAGCAGTTAATAAAATAACAAAGGACTATCAATGTATTGCATCACTCACTCAAGTTAGGCACCACAATTTAAAGTTAAAGTTGACTTTTAAGCAGTAGATGAAAAGAATGGTAGTGAAAAGATGATGTAGAGGTAATAAATGGCTATTTTGACTGTGACTATAAAGTTCTGTAGGTATTCAGTGAAGGAAGATTGTAGGACAACAGTATACCAGCAGATTGCATAGCTTATTTAAATTAAGCACCACAACATGAAATGTGCTGTTGTGGAAAGCATGTAATTGTGTGCATATAGCATATAAGAACATTCCTTGTGGTATCAAGCTAGACTGGACTAGAATCATTAAACTAAAAAAGCATTAAATTGGATGGAAAAATGGAAAATGTCTTAGTGTGTATGTACAAAATATGAAGTGTCTTTATTGTGGTGATGCATTCTTAATATATAGATCTTTCCCAACTGAATACCATGGTACCAAAACCATCTCTGTAGCTCAATTACAAGCAGTTATTACAGTTTTAACATTTACAGCAGTTTTGTCCATTTTGTGTTAATTGCATTAAACTTTTTCCAACCTGAAAATGAATAAATTGTTAATTTTGAGTGGCAGTATATTGGAAAATAACATTGCAAAGCCTCTTAAAAAAATTCAGCAATATTTGTATGTTGGATACTACTTATGTGAAGAGTCTGAACTATACTGTTTATCATTTCTTCATTTTGTGACCTTCAAAGTGAGCTATTTGTATAATTTCATTTTGGCGCATAAAAGATTTTGAAAAATTAAATAATGAAAAAAAAATCATAACTTTGGTTCTAAATGAGTTACAATATTGATTTTAATACCACTGAAATCAGCAGACAAAGTTCTATCTGTCCACATACTTATAAATTATTAGTGATGATTCTGGAAAATATGTTTGGAGTACCTAATTATACCAATTCAATAATCTTCTGACTGGCATCATAAATAGAGAAATATAACATTCTTTAAAGCATGTAATAAATATACATTTAGGCTAAAAAAAAATGGATCTAAATGTATATTGTTTTATTGATATAACCTTTGAAAGTAATGTTCACCAATTAAAAATATGTACATATGTATTATTTACTTATCTAAAACTGGCAATGAATTTATTTAAATGTTCAAGTTATACTGGCTTCAAAGTTGATATGTATTTCTCATTCTAAGACTTTCAAATAAGAATTCAGGGTGCTAAAAGTAAATAGAAATGCTCACCCGTAAAATTAAAGGTTGGAAATTGTAACATGTTCTTCCCCGCAGCACTGAACATGCGATCAACCTTATCCAGTTCATCCTTAAGGATCGCCTCTGTTTGTGGTGTAGAATCAACCAGCTTTCCTCCAACTGACCTTAACAAAAATATAAAAGAACTATTTTCTTCAGTAATTGATAAAGATAACATAGTAATTTGAAACAAGGATTAACAATTTAATATTTTTTTAATTTTCTGATGAAAAGACAAGTAGATATAATCATATATTGATGCATTTCAAAACAAAGAAAGAAAATGGTTATAATTATATATTAATTATTATATTCACTTTATATCTTCAAAGTTCAAGTAAAACATCTATAAACTCTAGTAGGAAAATAACATTATCAAGAAAGATGACAGAAATTTATTCTATCAAATGGTAGTTTTCAATTTCTTCTATCTAAGTCTCTTTAATATAACAAGGTTAAGACTAAGGGGTCACATTTTTAAAACAATCTGTAACTTGTAAGGGTTTAAATTAAATTAAATTTAAAATCATCAGCAATTACTGTATCAATAAAGTAAACTGATATGGAAATAAGATTACTTTAAGTACTTATTTGATTTTTGAATGATCCTGATCACAAAATTGAGCTAATTATTAAAATATCTACTTGTGCATATACTTTTTTCCCCTAAGTCTGTCAAGATTGTTTAACTTTTTGTACACCCTACACAAGTGATGCATCTACCATACTTTACATTACTGGCATCAACACAAGTCTCAGGGAATAATAACTTGTCTAACTATTAGTATTATTACTATTAATTCAGAATTGAATATAAGTGATGACAATTAGCAACTTTTAGAATTAACTTTTTCCATGGCTAAGTTCAACAATATTTAACTGAAATTGATGTAGCAGTATTTCTGACAGCAGACTAGTGTTGGATTAAGATTGAGTCAAAGATCACTATTAATACAATTGAGTTGTAAATTAACTGTTGCTTTTAAGTAATTTTGAATGAATATGAGTTTAACTTAAGAACTTGCAAAAGAAAAATAAGAAGAGTAATGAATGTGTCATGCCAAACTGCTCATTTCTGACATTTAGCTGATCATTTATTTTTCTCTAGTTTACAAGATACATAATTTATTAATACCTTTATTTTAACTGAAAGAGATTAACTAATTAAATTAAATAAAGGAGAGAGAGAGAGAAGGGGGGGGGGGTATCCATTTTCATAATAGTGTCAGCCAGGAATATGGCATGGTATTTCTATAATTTAAAAAATACAATAAATTTATCAATATCATGCTAGAAAAAAAGTGCTAAAAACAAAAATTGCATGCAGGAATCAAGGAAAGGAGCATGTCATTTGTCATGCTAATATTTCTGCAGTATCCATTAAATGAAGAGAAATCCATATTAATTATTTTTATTATGCTCATTCATTAATAAAAATTAAAATGAAACAAATAATTACAAAACTTTCACATGTTTTGGCAAGTCAGCTTACTGTTGTGTTATAGATTAGCACATTTTTCAAATATGTATTAATATCACAAGTTTCATTACTTCATATTTAGTTGTTTCCTATGCAATTATGAACTTCAGTATAATTATCAGGGCATATTCATGCAAATGCTGTACTGTTCTATCACTTGTTATAACTACAATACATAAAAGAGTGTCCATCTGGTGTGCTAGTACATCATCACCCCTCCATATGATCATTAGCAAACTTTAAAATCTCACAGAAACATGCTATTTCCATCACTTCTATTAAAATATATACTGGGACATTGACTTTGAAATATGTAACATTTCTTTTATTGATAAAGAAAAAACAAATCCCTTCCACAAACTTTATATTTAAAAAAAATTATTTTCATTGATGTTGTAACAATGTAATTATAATATATATATATATATATATATTTTAAGGGGGTACTAGCCCTTGCAGCTTTACAATTACATGTTTCCAACATACATTTGATGGGCAAAATACCAAACATTTGTAAATAATGCTAAGTCTTTTTGAATTGAACACTTTTTTCTGACAACTAATTACTGTTAGTGTTACTATACTTTAGGACTTGTTCTACTCTTCCTCTAATCTGTCTGGGTAATTTTATTGACTGTCCTTGCATATTTATGACATTACAAAGGAGAAGAAAACAAAAAGCATTGCAGGAATCAGTAATTTATTACAATATTAGTATATTACTCATTAGACAAACAATTTGTCCTGACCATGAATGCAAGTGCGCACACACAGAATAATTTAACATTTATCCAAGTAAAAATACTTAATCAATGATACAAATCAAATCTGCCTTATTAAAATACCTACTTTGATTTGTATTCCCTGACTTTGTCGAGAAAAAGTTGCTGAATGGGATCCGTTAATGTTGTCTTTGGTGGGGGTGATGGAGGTGCACTCTTTTGGACAGCTACGGCTAAAGCAGATGTTATTCCAATGTTACGTCTAGCATGTTGAACATGCCTCAAAACACCAAGCCGTAAAAGATTCTGCTGGACGTGCAACATTTTCTAAAGGGGAAAAAAAGAAGCTAGTATGCAAGAATAAATAAAAAGCTGCAAATACAAATTAAAAATAAAATATTTTTGTACAACTATAGGCCTATAGATACAAATATAAATACATGTAAATATATAGGCCTAGTGTAAACATATGTACTACAAAATCCCAAACAAAATAATTTATTAAAAGAGTTTTTGTTGTTAAACAAAACTACTGATACGTTGTAAAGAGCATCAAATTCTCAATGATTATTCCCAAATGATGAGTTTGCACTTGCAAATTAAACTTACTCAGTTACTGGACCTACTGAAACAAATTTATACAATTACTGAATTAACTATTATTTGTATTAAGTACAAAAGTTTGTTTTAACAAAGAGCATCGTGATTTAATGACTTTTTAATCCTTAGAAAATCAATTATGCTAAATTTATATCATAAATTGATAATGTAATTAATCGAATAGTCGCAGTAAGTAAACAGCAGGCTATAAGTATATTTTAAGAAAAGAATATCAAAGGACATACACTAACCTTGCAGGATGAGTTCAAATCTCGTGGACGATAGTTGGTTACGAGTTCAAACGAGAAAAGAAAGAAATCACGTGACAAGAAGTCGAAAATTTTTGCGCTTTTGTCAATTTCCGTTGTCTGAAATTTCCGGTGGATCGTTATAGGCTCTTTTATTTGGATTTATATAAAATTGTTATTTGATTAGGTAAGTATTGCTTCAGTTATTATATTTGACGTTTGTCTTCATAATAAGATCATTTGTGTAACCTGTTTAGAAAGACTTGTAGAGCTAAGTCATTTAGGACACCATAACCACAACCTAGTACTGTAACAGGATGTTGAACGTGGTTAGCCTTTCCGGAAGTCTTCTTCATAAACATCCGTTGCTGCAGACATCTATTTCCTCTGTACCAAACATCAGCTTGTTTATTAAGTAATTTATTTAAGATGTTTTCAAGATGTATTCTTTTTGAGGTATGTATATAAGATGTGACGAGACGTTAAACACGCTGCCCGCCATATTGGCTATCAGGGTTTTGTGCTGAAAAGCTTAGCGCTTAATGCCTCCTGTCAGTGACAGAGCGTCTACTAATAAATTGTAAATTCGTTTGTTTATTTGTTTTAATGTAATTTATTTTTCATTCATGTATATCGATCTTAGGTATATACATATCCTCTGAGATTTTTTTCCTGGTGAAATTTCATCAATTACAAGCACTGGCCTTTTCCCAGAAATTTGTCAATTCAGTCAAATGTAGGTCAAGCGCGTGATTCCACAGCATAACAATACGACACAGATAGGCCTATACTTTTAGTTGTTGCTAGGTGTTATATTTTTGTTTACTCTTTTCAACTACCGCACTAATCTAAAAATGGATGTTAGCGCATATATTGAATGTCTGCAATCAACTAGTGAAATACCAATTTTTCTGATTGTTTCACACTTCATTTTTTTTTTTTAATGCTGCTTTTTATTTTTAACTAAATAAATTGAAAATTATAAGCCTATTCTTATATCTTGAATTTAGAATTAAAGGTTTTACTGCCCTATACTATAATAGCTGATAAAATCTCTTATACTAATAGTAATACATTTTTACACAATTTTAGAACGAATTGTTATTGTATGAGCATTGTTAGTATACTTTAAATTAATTTCTTTTCAAATAATTTTTATTATTATTAATATCACTACTTAATAATGACAGTCAGAAGCTCATGCTAATTTAGCAGTTTGATACATTTAGTTCCAGTTTGAAGAGCATCTGTTTGACTTGGTTGAGTGCACAATTTCAAAATGTAATAACATTAAATTATTTTTGTCAGAAGTTAGCAGTTTTATACTGTAACAGTGTAAGATTTGAGCAGCAAGAGAAGAAAAGCACTGACCCTAAAACTTGGATAATACAAGCAATACAGAATACTATAGTACTTAAATTAGCAGTTTCCAACATAGATTTCTGGTTTTCCTAATTCAATAATTGCCACATCACAAAAAATTACTTTTTAGAATTGTTGATTTTAATGTTTACAATTAGTTTTAAAGTAGTTGTATTAAAATATTTGTTTAAGATTGTTTAAAATGAAATGTAAGGGGAGAATTTATTTCTTATTCTTACATATCACATTTAAAATTTATACAATTGTGTCTGTTTTTAATTCATAACTTCACCACAATGCAATAGTTTATTCACAAACACTTGTGATTCAACTAGGGCTCCGATCAATCAGTCAATCTCACGAGAATCGTCGTCAGTGTTAATTCTTGTAAAAGATCGCACACTCAGTGCAATCTTGCGATCATGCACTAATAATTTTAATATAGTTGAACTTGACCTAACACAGTAACAGTAAACATAAAACATCCCCCACCAAATTCGCCAAGCGTGCTCAATTACTGGCAGTTGATCCTTGTTGTTGAAATCCAAAGCCACTGTGTATTAGTTCAGTAAACATACTTTTAATTGTTTCAAATTTACATTTTCACGTAGTTCACTTTTTTTTTATTCTCAAATTCTGTAGTTAAAAAAATTTATAATTAAGGTTAGATAAAATGTTTTTATAAAAACTGCAGTTATTATACTTTTTTAAAAAAGAAATAATAAAATTGAACTTTAAAATTAAAGTATTTC
Source organism: Sinotaia quadrata (assembly GCA_028829895.1). NCBI lineage: Eukaryota > Metazoa > Mollusca > Gastropoda > Architaenioglossa > Viviparidae > Sinotaia > Sinotaia quadrata. Next base: position 104,686,266 of record CM054179.1, on the reverse strand, counting down.
TTATTATTACAACAAAGACAAATATATAGTCAGTTCTTTTGGTTTACCTGAAACTATTATTAAATGTTTGATATTAAAAGTTGTCTTAGTTTGTTGGCATTCTTTCGCTAGCAAATTAAAACAAATTGCAAGCTACTCATTACAGTTTTTAGTTAAAATTTTTAAGAGTTGCTTGTGGTGACAAAATTATTTGACTCTACTGCAGTAGACATTATTCTTTAAAGCAATAATTAACTCTTCCTAATTGTACTTATAGAATACTTATGATACCAAATAAATGGTTCAAAGCATGCATCAGCATCTTTCCATAGTTGCATGGAAACTAAGAAGTTTTCAATAGATGATTCATCTTTGTTTAAATGTAAGGAAAAACTGAAAATATGTCATTTAGACCTGCACCCTAGAAGTTATTTTCAGATATTACCATGAACCCTATTAATTATTATGAATTGTTTTACTTGTTTGTTAGTATGCAATCTTTCTGAATTTGATAATATTTAAGACAGCTTATGACTTTTTATGATATTTAAGACACTTGAAAATAAATTCAAAATCATTTTTAAAAAGTAGACATTGGTATAAAACAGTAGTCAGTTCAGATGTCTAGTTAAGCAGTATATTTTATTTAAGAGACTTAAGCCTTTTACCTCACCCCACTAGGCTGCTCCCCAATGAAACCTCCCTTACACTACAGTATAACTTTTAGTAGAGTTAAACACTTATTGTTTGATCAAACTGATTTTGAACTTTCTTTATTCTTCAGTGGTTTTTTTTTTTTTTTAAAGATTTCTTTGGCATTATTTGTATGTGATTATAGGACACTGAATCAATAAAAGCAGTATATTTATAATTATATTTTTATAATAATAATACTCACTTTGCATACCTTCTAGTTCTACACTTTTCTTAATTAGCATTTTATTTGTAAAATTCTTTTATATAAAATTATTTACCCAGGAGAATGAAACGAGCAGCATCCCCTGTGTTAGCAGACGAAGACGATGGAATGGTGGTGGAGGTGGAAGAGGTTGTGTTGCCAGATGAAAAGCGGTTGAAGACAGAGGCAGAAGAAGTTTGCATTGATGAAGGGTATATAAAGTGTTTTGGCATATTGTCTGGTATATAATTATAAAGTGTTTTGCCTTTTCTCAACATTAAATGGACTGTCAAAACTGAAACTGTTTTGTTAACATTTTCAATAAAAATGTATGCAACTATCTTACAATGTTACAATAGTGTCTGCTTAATCTGAAATTACAGTCAATAAATGTAATACATTTTGAAATGATTATGTGCTGTGATTGCCTGGGCTTGGTTTCACGACAGCCACCTAATTAGAATGGAGCTTTCCCAAAAAGCGCGCTAGTTCCAAACTAGTTAGTTGTCAGTTCTAACTTCTACTTCTAGGTAGTGTTTCACAACTGCCAACTAGAAGAGCCCTAAGTAGTTACCAACTAGAAGCATTACATGACTTGTTTATAAATAGATCTATCCCACAAGTCAATTTTAACAATGGATGCTGGAGAGGAAAATCATTGCTCTTGTAAAGATAATTTCACACATTCAGAGATCATTACCTTAATAGAAGCATATGAATGCTTCTAAAAAAAAAATATACTGCAATCACGACTAAAGAGTTCAGTCACAAACAAAGACAAAAAGAACGCATGGACTGAAGTGCTGATGTTAGTGATGCGGTTTCTACCATTCATAGGTCAGCAGATGAGTTTTGTTGTAAATACTAAATGGTCTAAACTAATTAGCGAGGCAAAAAGTGACCTTGCTAAAAGAAAATACCCTAAGACTGGTGGAGAACTCATGTATTTTTTTATTCACATTATCAACATTATCAGAAATAAAACTTTAAAAATGCTATATTCTATTCTCAAAAGTATAAACACTAAATCAGTTGTTTGAGGAATAAACCAATAATTTGTTCAAAACTTCAATATGGGATAATCTGACATTTAATATACATATTCCTTGTACAAGAAATGAATTAAACATATGTATAGAAAATATACAAATTGCAGTTTCAGTCAAATTATATTTTTAATGGAAAACTGTGAATCTTTTAAAGAAATGTAAATACCACTATGTTTTTACTAATTTTAGTCTTTATATTATAACAATTTTCTAAAATAGAATATATATTTTTCTTTTCAAAATACTATAGGTATAATTATGATAAAACTGTACATTTTATTATAATATTATATATGATCAAATATTACTGTTGCTAATATAATTTGATATAAAATAGACTTAATGCCAATTAAAATTTATATATTATTATTAATAGTCCACTAATGAAAATTTCCATTTATATGATGAAACAATCATTTTTTGTTTTTATTTGTGGCTTTAGCCCTTTAAGGGGCAAAGCGGCCAAAAACGTCTTTACTACCGAAAGGGCAAAATGTCCAAAAGCATCTGTAGCAACCAGTGCTCTTTTCTTCTCATATCGTTCGAGAAATCGTGAGACTTCCAGTGTCTACAGGAAGTCTAACGTTTCTATGACGATTCCTGCGCATTTTGAAACGTTTTCGCCTTCGCTGCGTTCATTTTTTCATAAAGTTTTCTTTGTTTTTCGCGTTTGGTGTTTCAAATGGATTTCTTAGAATCGTCGAGCGATAATGAGGAGTTTAATGGATTCAATTTATCGGATAATGAGGTAAGAGAAGTTTATTTTGAATTGGACGATAGGATTAGAAGTGACATTAATGTCAGTAGCGTGCACATGTTGTATCTTTCAAATTTTGGAGGAGAGTGCATCAGATTCTGAGGATATCGAAGAGGAGTAGGGGTAAGGGGTATCTGGAGACACATATGGTTGGAATAGTAGTACTTTAGCACTGAATATATTGGAATTTATAACAGAAATGGGGCCGAATGTGACTGGGGCTAATGATAGTACTCAGCTGGCTTTCTTCTACTAGTTTTTCAAAGTAGAAACGTTTGACAAGATATCAGAATAAACGAATGAGTATGCACGTCCGAAAATCGTGGAAAAACAAAATGGCGATCCAGGTTGGAAGGAAACTAATGCCACTGAAATTAAGGTTTATTTTGGGCTTATGATTTTGATAGGAATTCATAATCTGTCGAAAAAAGAAATGTATTGGGTGTCTGATGACAGATTAGTGTTCCCGGCATCAACAAAGTGTGTGTACATAGTGTTTGTAGCGGATAATAACTGGACAATATTTTTTTTGTGTAAATATATATTTTCATGCAAGGATTAAAATTTAACACCTGAAAGTATACTTCAATTAAGTATATTAATAAAGCTGCTTTCATTTCCTTTCATTTTGCATTTTATTTCATTGAAATATATGCACTAATACCTAAGATATGATGTTTTTACTAACGTAACCCTAAATCTCACTGAAACCCTGAAAAATCTTGCCCCTTCAGAGTTAGAAAAGGAAAAACGTGTGCCCTGTTTGTTTAAACCCTTCACAAGATTGTGCAGACAAAGATCATATTCAGAATGGAAAGAAGGCATTCAGACTTTTTTACTAACCCCACTTTGTTTAAATAAACTCACATACTAAGACCATCACTTTATTCACTTCTGTCCTGTCAGCAATCTCATTTTGAACAGATATTACTTGTATTTCACAAATTCTGGGTGGCAGGCCATCAGGATGTTAATTGTATGTTTATAAGTAAAAAGCATAAGTTTCAAATAAAATTTTACTGATAGATAAATCAAAATCTTATTTGTTATCTGGTTTGCATGTGCTATTGTGCACATAGTTGAATATATGGCTGATGGAAACAAACTCTAGATGGTGCAAAATTTAATTTCACAATGGTGCAAACAATAGTACACATTTTTTTTTAAAATTTGAATTCTCATAAGTTTGATTCAGTAAATCACTCTGTGCTATTGTACAAATATTTCAGTAGGTAGTCTCAGTGTTGCTATTTTGCAGAAATAAATAGTGTTTAGTGATTAGTGATTTTCTATAGCGAAGTTTGATACTTTAATATAATTATTTGTTGATGCAACTTGGCTAGAATTAAAGATCAATTCTTATATAACAAATTAACATGCTGTTGTATTTTATTTAATGTGACTTAAACCATATTTGAAAGAAAAATAATTATGCTTACTAAGTTTTGGACATATGATTCAAAAATTTGCTTTGGTTTGGATTTCTTACGGCCACACATGTATTTTGCAAGCAACTTTATATCATCTAATACTATTATAGTATTTAAGTAAATATATTTGTTTTACCCTGAACCAAATTTTTAAAATTGTTTGGGACTACCTAATTTCACTTCATTAAGTTTGGAAACAGCTTAACTTACAGTAGAGTATACATAGCATTCTATTTCTAATGACTTGATTTAGTCTGACTCAGACTGTTCTTGATAACATTGAATCATTTTCGTGTTCTACTTGTACATAGAATAAGAATAATAATAAGCACATTCATTTTATTATCTGATCAAAAAGCTTTTTCACTTAGAATTGCGATCTTTTTATGATAGGATTGTTTATGAAGAAGAGATTTTAGAAGGCCAACAACCTGCACCACATTATCAGAATCTTATCATCCAGCATATGGATATTGCAGAGCCCCTTTCCACACTAAAGCGTCTTCTTGAAGTGCGATTACAATGTTCACTGGCAGAACATCAGTTTTATCTTCAAGACAGTATCCAGGTAAACCCTTCTTGATGGACTTTTGTATTATTTGATTAGCACAAAGACAGGATGCATTCAGCAGGTCAGAATAAAAGTTTTGATTTATAGTGACTGAAGAATAATTCCATAAAGTTTTTTCCTGCATTTCCCTTTTTTAAAAATTTTTTTTAAACATAACTTTAAAACTCACCTGTTGAGAATTTATTTTTTCTTATAATTCAGATTAAATTCTAAAACATTTATTCTTTAAATCTGAGTTCAGACAATGGCAAAGTTTGATATTTTGTTATTTTTCTTTAAAGGGAGACATGTTTGTTCTTGTGTTGTTTCTTTTTAAATATTGACAGAGATAACTTTCATTTAGCAAAACTTTTATTATAATTTGTTTTTAATATGCCTAGTCATTCTCTTTAACTAGTTCTAACAAAAAAATGTGTTAAACCTGTGGTTATGGAGTTAGTACCATTTCCACTCTTGCCTGGTTTAGTTTTTGAAAGCAAGCAATCATTGGTTGTACATTTTACACTAGCAATTAGCATTAATGCAATTGACTGCATATCTTTTTCTATTTAATATTAAAAATCTTATTTATAAATAAGATTTATACAAGTGAAAGATTAGAAAACTTGTCATTATGATGATAAATTCTACTTTTTAAACAAAAATAGTTTTCTAATGAATTAAATTATTAAGTTTTTAAAAAATATACATTTGTATATTTTGTTTAAAAAAATGTTCACATTTATTCGTTCATTATTTTCAATTACAATTTCTTGAAAGTTCTGTTTCTTTATGTTTGTCAGTCTGTGATGCCATCACAGTTATAGTGTTCAGTCTATGGTTAGTTTGTTTAGTCCAGTGGCACATAGTAAGTTTCTGGTGCATAGAAAAACAAAAAATTAAAGTAATGGTAGATAATCATATTTTGCTGGCAGTATTTAATACTTTACATCATTTTTTTTTTTGCCTTTTCACACACACCTACTAGTAGATTTGGTGTTGAGCCATTTCACTGCTGAATGTGAAGTTGGAGTGACCTTACAGAATCTTAAAAAATTAGCCATAGGTCTATTTTCAAAATGAGGCTAGGATGCATTCATTTCATAGTATTTCGCACAGCGCTCTTGTGATTCACTAGTACTCTTTGGATATGAGTATTGTAACACTCTTCTCTCTGGGGTGCCATTTTGTCTTCTAAAGACACTGCAGTAAGTTCAGAAAACTGCAAGCTAGGTTTTTTTCTTAAAGCACCAAAAACTTTGTTCTCTACTTCTCCTATTCTGTGGATGTCACTGGCTATCTGTTCTGTGTTGTTCAGAATACAACACAATATCTGCTTCATTATCTGATTCCAGCCCTAAATACCTATCTGATCTGTCATATATCCACTTCTGCTAGAAACTTGCCTTACCATCAGAAAACATCATTATATTCCTAAAACAGATTATAGTATGGTCAGTGGTCATTAGAAAATTCAAGTGTCATGGATCCTGATAAGCAAATGACCACTGACCATACTATAATCTGTTTTAGGAATATAATGATGTTTTCTGATGGTAAGGCAAGTTTCTAGCAGAAGTGGATATATGACTGAGATCAGATAGGTATTTAGGGCTGGAATCAGATAATGATAAGTTGTAAGTTGATAAAGATAAGTTGTAAGTTGAATCTACTTCATATTTCTCAACACTTTCAAATATGTATATCCTTTATAATAAATTAAATTCTAGGTAAAATTGATAAATTAATTTCAGAATTAATGTATTTTAATAATTATCACTAATTGAGATATTATTGCCTTTTGTCAAAAAAAACGTGTTTGGTCTTTATATGAAGCATGGGTATATTGGGTTAGCATGATTCAGCATGATTACCAAAAAATGTTGAAGATAAATCTTTTGTTGGATGTTCGAATACTATTTCTTGAACATATGTTGTCTTGTGTAACTTTGATATATTTGTTTGTACTTTCTAACAGCTGGACAGCAGTAAGAGTTTGGTAGAGCAGTGCGTTCAAGGGGAAGGAATGGTACAAGTGAATTTGGAAGTTAAATCACAACCAGGTACGTTTCTTTCAAGTATGCAGTTCTTGGTCAGCAATTCCATCCATATTAAAAATACCCACTTTGCAATAGTTTGTCAGTGTATTAGTCATTTTCAAGGGCATTTTTGCCACAAAACAAGCATTTTCTCAAGTGTATTTAATCTCTTCTAAACCACAACTGCCATTAATTGGCATTGAGATGCATTGTTTCACAGACTTTAGTTTATCGTGTTATTTCTAACTATCTTGATGATGGTTTTTTTTATTAATTTCTGCAGTTAGGCATTTTGTTATTTCATCATATAGAAAGTTAAAACTTTGCATTTGTTATCTGCAAGTAGAAAGGAATAAAGTATTAAACTTTCATAACTGCATTTTAGATTTTAGTTAATCTTTAGCAAGTCTAAAAATGGTCGAAATAACCATTTTTTTCACTGCCGACATTTTTTAAAACTTAAAAACAGCATATCTCTGGAACAAATTGAGATAGCTTCACAATTTATTTTTATTTTTCATGTAAAATAACAAAACTGAATGCTTGATTTATTTGATTTTTTTTTTTGGTGCTGCTACCTAATTAAATTATATCATTATTTTAAAATTAATATAGTTTTACATTTTAAACATCTGTTCATAATAAATATCAATGATGTGACACATGTGTGCACCTCCAATCACTAAAATTACCATGCAAACAGTCATGTGTTAATAGGGAACGAAATAGTCTGATACTGGATCAAAGAGTTGACCCCTTGATAGTCATTTTATGCTTAAAAAGCTATAATCACAAGTTCAAACAACAAAAAGAACTATTGGATTATTGATAAATAATGATTAATAAAGTTATTTTTAAAGTAATCTCACAACTGATTTTTTTTTTAATTTACAAATACAAATGGCTGTAGCGCAAAATCAATTTTAGAGACAGTAGCCGGGTTTTCCCAGACAGCATCACAAATTATTATTAATATAACATTTTTCTTGCATTAACCATTTTATTGTGGTGTCTTCAATGAACAATTAACTCATTTTAATGAGTCTGTAAAACTTAAAAGAAAACATGTCTGATATCACATCAAAAGTCACTGGAAATTTGTTCATGGTTTTAAGCAATTCTGAAAAGTTTATTTAATTTCTTGATACCTTCTCCCTTTTCTCTATTTTCCTCATCCTTTTTCTATATCTCCCTTTTATTCTAACCAGTCTCTGCCTCTCTTTCTTTTAAACTTTTTCACAAATATTTATTTCATTAATGTATGTGAGGGAGAGAGAGTGATATTCATATACATTTTATTTTTATTATTTTTGCTCTTTAACAGGTGTGAAACCCAAAATCAACATTCTTGATATTCTCAAAACCACTGACGATCTGGAGACACAGGCAGTACAGGAGCAAGGTGGATTATGTAATGCCTTGATTTTCTACATTTCATTTTTTGTTTTAAATCAATTAATTTTATTGGTATTGTAATGAAACAAAAATCAAGTATCAAAGACAAGTACCATGCAAAGGTTTCTCATCAGATCTTTCCTAAGTGACTTCTTCCAATTTTCTCAAAACCTAAACAATATCAAAACAATTTCTTTTTTAATTTAGCTACAGTTATAAAAGTTGTAACCCGAGGCATTATTACTTAATATCAGACAATTTTGTCAGAAGCCCTACATAGGATATTATTTTAACCTTGATAAGTTAATATTCATTGAGATTTATTTAAAAGCTGGTTTGGGAAATTAATTTTTTTTTAAAAATTAATATTACATTGTGTTTGTATAATCCAGATGTAAAATCTGAGTTGGTCATTTCAAGTCTAAAAAATTGACATTTTTAGGGAAAGATTTGTATTTTCTAATAAAATTTTCTCTTATTTTGAGTCATCCTTTTTTTATTTATTTCATTTCATTTTGTATCACTTATAATTTAAAATCACTATTTTGTTATTGTTTTATAAGCCATTAACCATATTTATTTGCAACAGAATACTAGGGGAAGTAACTCAATAAGCTGGATGTTTTCATTTGTAATAGACCTTTTATCCTCCTCAAGTTCTAGAAAATCCATCAGCAGGTTTTCCTGAAGTCCACAATATTTCATTTTTAAATATTTTTTCCAAAAATTAATAAAGAAATTTAAAATATATATTTTTGTCACTATATATGACAATAACTGTATATATATATATAGTCCTTGAAGAGCAAAAGTGTACGTCTTTTTGTAAGTTTCTTTTCCTATGCACAAGTAAGCAGTCTGTTTACTATTATGATTGTCAACATACTATTCAGTTTGATGTCATTTATATATCATCACTTGTTTTATTCAGTAAACGTATAAAAAAATAAAATAAACACAAAGTTTGGCAATGAAAATTAGTCTTCACTGAACAATAAAAAGAGAACTGCTTTAGAAAGTAAGAAGGCGTGAGCTCTACAAACACAAATTTGGACTGTAAGTCTGTTATCATACATCATCAAATTACATGAAAATCGATTGAAGTTATCCCTTCCTACAATACACAACTGCATATAGTTATGGGTACATATAAATATTTCTATTTATTAAACAAATCTGCCTATTGCATTTTTTTAAACATATTTTACTAGACCTGTAAATTTACACTGGTAGTAACTATATATATATATATATATATATAGTTTTCTAATTCAAATTCTATGTATTCATCTGTGCGAAACACTAAAGTGACAAGGACAAACCTTCGAGCACATGGGAGTTTTCATTTGGCCAGCTTTATATTGCATTGTCGCATTAATGAAACAGAGAATATGTTTGATTGCTTTCCTTAAAAGCATCCTTGTTTAATCCTCAAAGGAGTAAAAGAAAATTATTATTTTCTCCCTTCAGTTATATTTTCACTATTTTTTATATTCAAGTAAGTTAATTTTTTTCCAAATTAAATCTAACTTCAACAGATTTTTTTTTACAAAAATTCCCTTGTACTTTCCAGCTGTTCAGGATTGCAATTTGTAACTCAGGGATTGTTTTTAAATATTAAATTCAAGAAAAATATTTTTCTTTCATTGCCAATCTTTTCTTTCACCTTTTATTTACTTTTGTTTTGAATGCAGTTGTAGAACAAATGCAAGCTGTTCCAGCTGCTCCTGCCAATGCTAAAGTAGTGATCCCACTTCAGGAAGAAACAGAAAATGTTACTCGATGGATTGTGGATCAGAACTTTCGCAGAGACCAAGAACGACTAAAGATTCCTTTTGGTGGGTATATTTTTCTTTCGTTTTTGCAGATTACTGTAACTTTTTAGTGGTATTGTTAGAGGAACACATATACAAATTTCAGAAACATTAAATAATTAAATCAATTTGACAAAGGACAAGCAGTTAGATAAATAATCAGAGCAAATAACCCAGAATTTGAGACAATTTAAAGTGTAAATATAAGATTAAAAGCATAGTATGTGTGATCTAAAATCCCTGTTTTTTGTTCCTTTCAACATGCTTTATCATAGTTATTAAAATATTATACTATATTGTAATAATTTAAAACACTTTTAAGAGTATGTATACATGTAATTTTATTATTTATTCTGTTGTCTTACTATTATTTCACAGATGAATTTTTCTTTTACTGTAAAGATTAACTATTTGCATTTTTGTTTTAATCACAAATAAAACGTGATTAATTTTTTTAATATATTGCTTATTTTGCATAATTTTTTAAAATTAAATTAATATTCATTAACATTTATCCAAAAGTGTAATGGAAAAAGGATGAAAATGTTAAAAACAAAGAAGAGGTTTGTTTTCAGTATAATATCTCCTTGTAATTTTATGAAATACTATATAAAAATAATTTAAATTGCCATAAGTTTTGAGCATTTGAATCAGTGCGAGGATTTTAAAAAAATAATTCTTGAAAAACAACTGATAGAATATTATTAGCACATATTTGTAATTGTAAGTTTACTATAATTACTGTTATCATTTATAAAATATATTTATAATTTACTGTAATCAGTTTATTAGTATGTTAAAAAGCTATAAGATTATATTGTGAGTCATACCAGAAGAGCACATAAAAATTAAAATAGCATTAATTTGTTTTTATTGTTTGCTTTTTTCTTGGATGTAGATCCTATGCAGTGGACAGAGGTTCATGTACGTCATTGGATCCAGTGGGCCGTTCGAGAATTTGGACTTCAGAGTGTAACCATCAGTAATTTTAGCATGGATGGCAAGCAGCTCTGTGCAATGACACACCCAGACTTTGTCAAATACATACCACATGATCCTGGTGACATTTTCTGGACGCATCTTGAACTCTTACGCAAATGCAAGTTTGTTGGTGAGTGAAATCTTAGTTAAACAAAATTTTGTTTAGTTTGCTTTCCATAACTTTATATTATTGAACTGCAAATGCTATATCATGATTGTGCAGTTTGCTGGTTTGCCAAATATACATTTTTGTATTCTGGGGGTAAGTTCTGAAAATATGATTAATGTTCAAAATGTTTTTCTATTATTATTGAGCTATTGACCATTTTTTCTCTTTCTTTCTCTTTACACTTTAATAAGTATATACATTTCAACTTTATTGCTAACAGTTAAAATATTGTCTGAGACAGCAATTTCTAATAGTGACCATTTAGTATTATCTCTGACAATAAATTTATTTGTCTGTTTTGACTCTATACTGTTTAAATTTACAGTTTGTCAAAATCTTGCTCTTATTCTTAATGTAAACTTGAAAACAATAAAGTGCAATAAAACATAATATACACCATCAGATATTAGCATATGTGTAACTTTATTATTAGTGACAACAGTGCTGTTAAAGTTGTTCCAACCATGCAATTTTGCAGTTTCTTTTCTTTTTGCAGTCACATCCTTATGTTCTCTTACTCACCTTTATAATCCTAGACTTAAAATTTTGAAGAAGTGGTTTTAATTTGATTTAGGATTTTAAACTGAAACTGTTACTAAAGACAGCTATTTTGTTTGTTTTCAGCTGTAATGCAACAGCCCACACCACAGGCTGTTACAACTATAACTGTTTCTACAACAGATGGTGAGGGTGAGTTCATAATTAAAAAAGAGAAAATGTATATTATTATTACAAAATGGACACTAATTTAGAAAATTTTACAGCATGGAAGCATGCAGTTTCTCTACAGGCATATTACTCTTTTTTTTTTTAGGACTGTGAGTAAATATTATATTATCCTCATTTCTGGAGGGGTTTATGCCAGTAGGAAGAAAAAAGAAATGTGCCACTTTTATGTTTTATATATTTATATATATATATATATATATATTAGGGCTCCAATCAATCAGTCAGTCTCACAAGAATCGGCGTCAGTGTTAATTCTTGTAAAAGATTGCACGCGCAGCGCAATCTCGCGATCATGCGCTAATATGGTTGAACTTAACAAAAGTATAAAACATCCCTCGCCAAATGTGCCAAGCATGCTTCATTACTGGCGATTGATCGTTGTCATTGAAATCCAAAGCCACTGCGTATTAGTTTAGTAAACATACTTTTGATTGTTTCAAACTTTACATTTTCACGTGGTTCAACTTCTTTTATTCTATAGTTAATTAATTCATTCCGTTTCTGACAGTAAGTGATTTACATAAGTATCACAGAGTCTCACTTTTGTCAATAGTCATTGTGCTATTTCAGGGTGTAGTTTATTACGACGTTGATCAGCTGGCATATACTGCATATTGTCGCTGCTGGTCAGGATGTATATGCATGTACCCTTGTGGGTAGGGAATGGGGATATGACTGACCAGGTCACAGTGGGCCAACTTCAACGAGAAATCGTGGCAACTCATGACCACGAGAATCGATCAGTAAAACTGACTGCGAACAAAGCCCTAATATATATATCAATTCACTTTAGTTGCTCGTATTTTGTGTACAAAAAGGGAAGTGTTATATATAGCAATAAATTATGACTTCGTTTTGATTTTGATTTTCCTGAAATTGGTCATGCCAGTAACAAGTCTGTAAGTAGTTCATTATGTTGTCATTATTTTCCGAGAATATTTTGTTTAGAAGAGAAAATTCAGATTTGGACTACCTTGAATTTAACTGTCCCGAAATCTTGAACAGGGCTCAAATTTTAAAATAGGAAACTTTTTCAGAAAGACTCATAATAACCTTGAATTTGAAGAAAGAGACCATTACATTTTTATTTTAATACAACATTTTATGATAGTTTTGTTTCACAAAAGACCCTTAAGATTTATATTTGGTTCATTATAAACTCTGCCTAAAAAGTTTTGATTTGGCATTTGATTTGAAATTGCTTGCAAAAGAGAAAAAACACAATACAAGCTGCAAAATCAAACAGATTAAACATCAATGCAAAGACCTAGACATTTTTAGAAGTCAGAGTTGAAATTACAAACATGCATTCTTATTATTTTGTTATTTTCATTTCTTTATAAAACAGTACTCTTGGTCCTAAGAACTAAAATTAATAAAGTTATTTATTGAAATTAATACGTTCTTATTTATTTAATATTTGACATTTTAATTCATTTTATAATAATGTTGAATGGTTATAAACTAAAATAATTTGAGTTTCACAGAAGCATGAAAATTAGTTTTAAAACTTTGGAAATTTGATGAAAGCATTGAATTTGGTCTGTAAAACTACTGCAAACACTGTTTATTTTAAACTGTCTATTCTGAATTATCTTTACAATTCACAATAGCATTTTACTTTTACATCTACGTTTGGTTTAGCTCTTTAACAAAGAAAAGAATTGTTTGCTAAAAAATAAATTCTTTCAGAATTAAGAATGAGTCAAGTCACGATCGTTCTTTGCTGCAGGTCGGGTGCGAACAGTAGGCAAATCGCGACCCAGGTCACCAAGAATCACAGGGGATGAAAGATTGTCACCAGGAAATAGAACTGGTATGATTATTAATAAACAGTTTTATTTATTTATTTAATTTTTAGTAAAACTATCAACATTTTATGAAATAAGAAAAAAGAGTATTTGGGACAGTTGAGAAAAAGTAGCTAAAGTGCCTATACAGAAGATCCTTACATAATTCATTGCTTGTCTTAGTCAATTGTTGTTGTTGTTGTTGAATGTATTTGGGCTTGTTTATATAGTAGGTTGCATTTCTTTTTGAAGTTCACTGTTACTATCATATTTATTAATTAAAGTACTTTCAGTACTTAGCAATGGCTACTAATCCAAATATAAATAAAGTTCAGATTTTGTAATCGATATTCTTGAGCACATTGTCTTAATCTAAGGGAGAAATTAAATCCATATTAATAATTATATAATTGACAAAATTTGTTGCACTAATTAGATTATGTTTATTATTTCATTTCCCTTATATAATGCTAATTTCACATAACAATACTTGTTATTTTAAGTTGAATCAATAGCATTGAATCAAATAAACAAAAAATGTAGAGTCAGATAAATGATTACTATATGCATGGTACAATAAATAATGAATAATTTATTGTAATATTTTAAATGATTGAATGGTGTTTTAATTTCTTTTTATTTTCACATTTAGTGACTTAATTAAGATCTATTGTACAAAAAAATAATTTATTAAAATAAATTAATGAATTCCTTATCCCTTGACTTCAACATGACATTTGTGCCTGCAGCCAAAGACCCTTCTTTTGTAAGACCTGATTTTCACTATTGTTTCAAAATAATAATGGAAGGTTCTCATATACATGGAACAAAGTATCAGTCTTTTTTTAATTGAAACTGACAGACATTCATTTCCTGATGGATATTATTAAATCAGTCATGTTGATAATCATCATTCTTCATTGCCTTTCTGTCATTATTATCCATCAGTTTATTTTTCCATTACATTTGGAGGGTTTGGACAAACCATAATAAAAATTATGAAAATTTTAACATCTACGGTGATCATTTTATGTCCATGAATATTGAAGTTTTGAGATTTGTGACAAAACATTTTCTATTATTTTTAGTCAATGTTTTTGATTATTTCATTTGATAAATGTAATTTAAATATCACATATTTTATAAAAATGGGAGTCTTACTAGTTAGATATTTCATCATTCATTCTGTGTCTCTTTTCCTGCATGTCCCCTACAGTTTGATTTTTCTCCCCATCTTGGCCTAGTTAAGTTATATCATGTTGATCGATGTTTGTACCATTTATATCACTCTATAATTTTACATCAAATAATAAATATTCTTAATTCCTACTGTTAGAAAAATGGTCAGTGTTACCTCACTGAATTTTCTCTTAATGCAGCCCCCCTCACTGTATATTTTCATTGTCTGGAAGTAATTCACAAAGTTTTCTTTAAAAATGAATCCTTTTTTTAAAAATATGTTCTGAAAAAAATTTATTAGCAATAAATATTTTTGCTTTAGAAGATGAAGGGAAATAACTCACCAAATTTATATTTAAAATTTTCGTAGACATAGATCCTTCTCAATATTTCCTTGAAAAATTCCAGCCTCAGCATTTATTTTTGAAATCCTGGAGCATTTTTCATATCACTATCAATTTGTTTGGGAGCCAACTTGTGAGTGGTAAACTTATGTAAAGGCCTCTTTGCACTTGTGCACGACATCTGTAATTTGCCATTATGATTCTTGAAATATAATTTGATTAAGTGAGGATTGTTTCATTCAGAGCAAATGAAAAGTCATAAAATGTCTTATAAGTCTGGAGGTTGTAGAATGTTGAATTTACTGAATAAAAGAAAGAGACCTTTAGAAAGCTATCTTCTATAGCCACAGACACTTAGTCAAAGGCACTCTGAATCAAATTTCATGATCAAAGATATCTACCCTTCAGATATTAATACAGGATTACATTCACTTAGAATTCTTTTTTTAATTTAAATTAATTTTTTTTTGCATAATTGTTATAATTAGATTTTATTATTATGCTAATGGATACTTAGCATCCTTTTGAATACTTACACTACATAAAACTAGTGATAAATATGGAAATATTTGCTAATTACTCTGTAAAATATAAAGATAAGATAAGGAAATATGTACTGTACAAATTATAATCAGTTTTGAGTCCTTTTATTATGGATGAATAAAGCAAAATCCAGGAAATAAGCATTTGCTTAGAATATTCCTACCAATTAAAAATAATATAATTAGTATAAAATTTTAATAATTAGATCTGCTTTTAAGCATGTCTATATTATAAATCTCTTTGGTCTTTAACTCGTTTACAATAGAAATATGTTTTCATGTGTGTGTTCATATTTTGTTAAATTAAAAAATGAATCTGCCTGTTTTAGTCCCTTCCACTTAAAGTATAATTGCTGAAATTTGTGAAGTTGTAAACTAATTTTATGCTGTCTAATGACTAATAGCTTTGCTGTCCATAGATGATAATTCATGAACTGTTTTGGAAACTTCAAAATAATTTTGTTGCATAAAGTTTCATTGGTTCTTTAATTTCCTTGCTAGTTCTTGTAGTGTGCTGTCTAAGAGTAAACATAGTTCTTTATTTCTAGGCAACAATGGTCAAATCCAGCTGTGGCAGTTTCTCTTAGAACTATTGACAGATAAAGAATGTTGTGAGATCATCCAGTGGCTTGGTGATGAAGGAGAGTTCAAATTGAACAACCCAGAGATGGTTGCACAAATGTGGGGTCAACGCAAAAATAAACCCACAATGAATTATGAGAAATTATCACGAGCACTGCGATACTATTATGATGGTGACATGATTGCAAAGGTAACATTTTTTATGTCATTTTAAAAAATGTCTTTAAGTTATGATTGCTTTGACTGTCAAATGTTTATAGCCATGAACTTAAGGCCTTATTTTTAGTGTAAGTTATTTAAGGTCTGAGCTATTTGTTTGGGAGTGAGTGGGTGGATTATTGTACTTATGAGATTATTACAAATCTGCATTGTTTCTTCTCTTTTAGGATTCTGAACTGAAAAATGTATTTATTTTTTACACTAAGCAAGCTATTTTTCAAACCAACTAGTCAGGTTGCATATTTATGCTATGCATCATCCTGGCAGGTTGTTTTGCCACTCAGTGATAATTGAATGGGTAAGCTTACTAAAAAATTAAAAGCCACCATAATTATTATTGGATTTTTAAAATTTAAGGCCACACTACTACATTCCAAGAAGGAAAAAAAACTATTTATCATCCTACAGCCTTCAAATTTGGAATATAAGTTACCCTTTGTATAAGAAAGTAAAAACAGTTGCCAGATTTAGAATATCATGTTTAGTTTTTATTTTATTAATTTTTGAATATTTGAAAATATGTACTATTTCAACATTAAAAAATTCATATTTGTTTTTTATTATCTACTGGAAAAGCCCCAGAAAGTTGCGCACAACCCGTTAAAAAATTTTAGGAAAAAATAGTTGTGATTTTTTTTCAATTGTACCCGTCAAAAATATTTTTTCGGGGGTACATGTAGTGTCCCAAAAATCCAAAGCATTACTACTTAAAGCCATGACCTGCAAAAATTTCTCTCAACAAAATACGCAATGGCTGATGGCCCCAGAGCTTTGTGTGTACCAGAAAAAATGCTCTTTCTGACACATGAGAAATCTAATTACAGCTATCCAATGTTAGAATTGATGCATATTTTCTAAGGGAAACACATATTTGCTTCACACTGATTGGCTCATTTTGAATAACTAACATTAGTAACAATAAGCGTGCTTGCACAGCAACTATAAACGTGCCAATGTCATTTTAGCTATAAGTAGATTTAGGCACTTACACGTCCCTCCACCAGCAAATGAGTTAAGCCAAAAGTCATTAAATTAGTTTGTTCTACCATTACTTCCATAACTTGGAATGCACAGAGGAACATGATATAGGGAAACATTACCTCCCCTACATTATAATTATTAAAACACTGACTACTGTGTAAGCCTGTTTCTTTCCACTTAGCGTATTTAACCAGATTATTTGCAAAACATTGACAAGACAATTCATTTGGTTTTAACAGTTGTTTGCTAAGTACACTTAATTAAACATACAAGTTCTTTTCAACCACTTTTGAAATTATCTGTAGTTGACAAAATGCAATTTCACTTGTGAATTAAACATTTTCTCTATACATATATTTGTGGTTAGATATCCAAGACAAATGGGATAAGCACTTTCAGTGCAGAAAATGTCTACTGTCACTTTGTGCTGACAGAATTCATACTCACACCTTTGATTTAAATCAATATACACAGTAAAAAGTGTCATTTTGACACATTACAAGATATTTATTTTAATAAGTCATATCATGCTTACACAGCAAACTATACTGAGAGCTAAGAAACAGACTGACCTCTTGAGTTAGCAATATGTTTGATAAACTGTTTAATAGTAAAGTTTTGTGACAGCTGTCCAGGTTCTTCCATTGGTTTAAGCCCATTTAAAAACAAACTTGGTATCCAAATTATCACAGTCCAAGCTATCACCCCTCTTAAAAATATTCTTATTTCTATACTGTTCCATAAATACTATCTTAGCAGTGCTGTTACTGTGAACTTCTAATACCTCACCAAAGGAAATTCTAGTGTCATAATATACAGCAACATGCTCACCATGGCTTTTCAATCCATCATGTTTCAGTCTCTCTGGTATTGGGCTGCTTGGAACATTTATCTATATCAGGGGTCACCAACCTTTTTGATACTGAGAGCTACTTCATGGGTACTGAGTCATACGAGGGGCTACCAGTTTGATACACTCTTCTAGTTTGCCTTTATACATTATTAATAATGTGAAGACTTAGAAAAGGCCTGCTGGCGACTCATGTGGTCTTTGCGGGCGACCTTGTGCCCGAAGGCACCGTGTTGGTGACCCCTGATCTAGATCCTTTGTTCTAATCACCTCCATTGTATCTAGGTTGCTATCTGCATCTGCTAACAGCTCAACATGTGCATAATCAGATGACAGGCACACTTTCTTGAAAATATGTGCATTAATTATCAACAAGGGTGTTGAGTTCTTTACCTTTTTATAAATACTTTAGCACCCATAATCTTATCTGGAGATGGGACATATATTTCTTAGCAATGATGGTGTGACATGCCTGAAGTAAGTTTGTAATAGCAGCTTTATCTAGACAAGGTCCTCCTGTGAGAAAGTATTCTTATATTTAATTTCAAAAGCTTGTTGGTTACTTCACTAGCTACTTTTACAGACTTTAGTTGTCCAAACTGCTTTTTTTTAACATTATCAGCTGATATCCCATGTAACACTTTGCAATTTGTAAAATAAAAAATAAAGAAACCTTCCTGCATCATATCAGCATAATGAAGCAAAGGTAAGTTGTCGTGGATAAATATTAACACATGAGTATACTCTAGATTTTTAAAAAAGAAAGCACCTGTATAAAAAGTGACCTGAACTGGCTGATGACTTCTGAAGTTAAAAATTCACCATCACTTGATGTATACACCTCTTTAGGTTCCCAAACTTAGGGGGGTCTTCAAAACTGTCAGTTTTATAATTTGAAGCTATAGCAGAGCACATTACAAGTAAATAAACAGCACAAAACATAAACCAAACACAATGCCAAGATGACTGCCAGAAACAAGGCTGACATTTGCATAAAATGACACAAGGTTTTCCATCAAAATAGTCATTTTATAACATATTTCTTAGTTTTAAGTATAAACCAATGAATTATTTTTGCACAATAAAGTAGACATATCATAAATGAGTTTTAAGTTTCAATAAAGTCTACACTCTTGTGCATGGACATATAATTATATATATAAAGGTGTTAGACTTGGCAAGCATGGAAAAGAAAAGGATGTATATAAAAGCTATAGACTTGGCATGCATGAAAAAAGAAAAGGACAGAGGCTATATCCTTGGCATACATGGAAAAGAAAAGGAATAAAAACTGACATACAGGGAAGAAAAAGAAAAGGACATAAAGGCTATAGTCTTGGTGTTTATGTAAAAGAAAAGACTATATATAAAGGCTACAGTCTCTTACGTGAAAAGGAAAATGACATATATTAAGCTATAGTCTTGGCATGCATGGAAAAGAAAAAGATGTAAATAAGTTTCAGCATTAGATCTGTGTTGCAGAACTTTCACCTGCTAATAAAAGTACCTTGGTTTACATTCCTTGCTGTCTACTAATTTAAATTCTTTTCATCTTTCAGAATTAACATTCTGTTGCATCATTAGCTCTGATGATACCAAACTTTGTTGACAGTATTTATTGAACATTCTTATAATCTTCACTTGCACTAAATTTTCAGAATATCAGCAATAGAGATAATGAATTTTTCTGTTACTACTACTAAAGGGAATAATTTTAGCAGTTGCTTATGTGTCCACTTTTAATTCACTGCAACTCATGTATTGAGCTAGTTTGTAATATATTGCACCTCATCACAGACATCCTTCAGTATAATCAGAAGACTTGTTATTGAATGGTCAAGTTGAATATTTTCACTTGGGATTATTTTAATTTTTTCCCCGTTTATTTTGAGTATGGAATTTTAAAATTTATGTATCTATCCATTGCAGAATGAATTAAAGTTAATAAATGTGTAAAGGTTTGGAAATACTCATAAGATATAACATATATAATATATTTAATTCCTTTTATGTAATCGGAATTAGTATATTATTTTATTGACAGTCCCACCTGAGTTTAGTTATGTTGTAGCTAAGAAACACTTTTCTCCATATCTGCTTAACAGAATTTTGAAATTGTTGTAGTATGACATTTGTTTTCCAACTTAAGAACAACCTAATGTCAATTTTAAAAAAAGTATTAACAGCAATTGTTTTAATTTTATTGCAGGTTCATGGGAAGAGGTTTGTTTACAAGTTTGTGTGTGACCTCAAGATGTTGCTTGGATACACTGCAGGTGAACTGAGCAGACAGGTAGCAGAATGTTCTGAAAAAAAGTTGCAGCGAGTTCGAGAGAATTTCCGACCTCTGGCAACTAAACAGCGTATTGAGCAACGAACACAAATTGTTCAGACAATGGATTGACTATATAAGCCCGTTTAGAAATATACTTGTTCTCATTTCACATGTGATTTAAAGGCCTGTGCCTTTTAGAAAACACTTTTGTTCACATTGCACCTATTGATAGTTTAAAGGCTTGTGCCTTTATATTCTTATTTCATCAAAAATAATGCCATTGACTGAAAGATTTATATAGGTTTTAGAATGGATTATTTTACGGCTCTTGTCATTACAGTTTACTAAAATAGACATGGTTTCAGGAGAGAATTCAGTACACTTCAGAATTTATTTTATTTTATATATTCGTGAAAACTCTTATTTGAAGTGAAATTATTGGTTTATTTCAGATGCATCAAATGTTCATGTACTTCTGAAAATACAATTTTATGAACTAAGACAATATTAATGAGCAGCTGGCTTATGCTCACTTTGTTAAAGTCAAGTAATTAGGAAAGTATATTGGAAATAACAGATTATAGATTTAATTTAGCAAACTTTCCAATATCCCCAGTTTTTGTTGTTAACTTTTTTTTTAAACCTTCCTCAAACATTTTCTTCACACTACCATTATTTCAAGTAAGGATCACGTTTCAGTGATTATATAGCTTGTGAATTCTCATGGGGTACAGGCAGCTTTGTGTAAAAACTGAGAGTGGGACATGTGGTTTTCATCTCTTAGTAATAATGCCTTTCTAGAAAGTGAAGCATGAATTTGGATGCTTGTGTGTGTGTGTGTGTGGTCTGACAGTCGTTTATATGTAAACTGTGCTTCATTATTGATGCAACCATTGTGAATATATATACTACATTTATATTGACTCCTGGACCTATTGTTAAGGTAAACAGGTAAGTTATATTTAATAATGAAATCAATGCTTGTATATAAAATTATTGAATGTGTTTTGTAATTTCAATCGAAATGTTTGTAAGTGTTATATTTTATAAATGTCCATTGACTGGTTTCATAATCAGCTTGTATGTTTTAAAAATAAAAGATAGAATAATTCACTGTGGATACGATGTGTATGGTGTTGCACACATCGTGGTCATTGGTTATTGCCAGGATTGATATAAAACTAAATGTCTAGGTGCCTGATAACCATCTCCTGTTGAAAATTTGAAAGTAGAATTAAATCTCACAAGTGGTGAAGGGAGTTTTTATTCTACTTTATTTAGTTGCTAATCCTACATTGCCTTTAAAACAATGCCAATGTTGAAGTATATTATAGACTAAGAAGGCACTTCATAATATAATGGAATATATACTTACTGATATTAGATTGCTCTGTTTATTTTTTACCCCCCTTTTCCAAACCCAATATCCTGTATTACACTTTTATAACAATTCTCTATAGGCCTCTCTCAAAAAGAAATTTAAATCACCGAATAGCTAATGAGTAGATCCTGTTATTATCATTAATAAGACTATGAGTTTTCTATTTGAGCATGTGAACAATAATGAAAATTGTTTAGAAATGGCACAAACATTTGTTATTAATGTACAAGCTGTCACAGGACATAGGGAGATAACTTATTTTGATTGTACATATTGATTCATTAGTAGTCTTTAAAAAGTAAAATATTTTTAGTACACAATAGTTTGATTTTTTTTTTAATTAGAAGTCATTTGATCATGACTACATTACTGCCAGTAATTTCAATAATTTTAGTTCCAGTGCTGTGTAAATTAAATATCATTAGCTAGTGACTGGATTACTGTCATTTCAGTAATTTAGTCCATTATGATATGAGGTTATATTAAACATCATTAGATTGTGGTTGTATTGTCAGTAAATTAAATTATATTAGTACTATACTGTTTATTATTTAATGTCATTAGATGATAACAATATATATATATATATATATATATATATATAAAGAGAGAGAGAGCAAATTAAGTAATTTTTAGTGTGATCTATTGCAAGATTATATTAGCAGACCTGCCTACCTTCCACTTTTAGCGGAAGAATCTCCTGCTCTTACCTCGAATCTCCCGCTCTTCTGCTTTCATTTTCAATTTTTTGTTTTGTTTAGGTATGACAGGACAAAAAACCTGCTTGTTTGTATACAATCACCCGCTCTGTTCTTGGCCAGCCGATTGGTTAAGACACAGTCATGTGCTAGGAACTCTTCAACATACGAGTCCTTTTTTAACTCTTCCGGAATCTTATTAGTCGGCCGTTATTAATTTTAGTTGAAATAAACATTTTCTTTAAATATTTTATGCTTAGAAGTCAGATCTTGATGGGATACGCACAATTCAGTGCATAACGTTTCTACTGCCCTTTTTACCGATAGATGGAGTTTGCATTTTCAAAATGGCGGCCAAGTAGTGATAGTACATGCACTACACCGTGTCATTTCGACAGTTATGAAATATTTACTTTTTAATAAATAATATCCATCTTACATGTAAGACATTGTATGCAGTATTCTTCAGAAATTATCCATCCAAAATAAGCTACGTTTGATGAATTACATTGCAATGCTAGGAAAAAGATTGGCGTTTTCAATAATGGTATGTTTGAAACGTCATAGAGGTTCAATTAATCATTTTTCTGGAATCCGTTGTTATTATTCTAATAGAATATGTAAGGCTTCAAAATTTATTCTTTAAAAAAGTGACATAAGTTTTAAAACAATAAGTCATCGGCGATAAAGGAATGATCCTGAGTCAAATTTATTTGATTGTAATTTACAGAATTGTGAACATTTACTCACATTTTTAATTCTAATAATTTCTGCTAAAATAATATCGAAATATATGTATTTGTAAATTAGCATTTAATATTTTGTGATTACACAATACACATATTATAATAGAATTTTAGAAGGCATGATAATAAATACTCATACATGAAGACAAAGAAATGCATAAAACATTTAAAAAAATAATAATCACATCCAATTGTTAATTAACAAAGCATGATAATAATTAATAAATACACATTCATGAAGACAAATTCATAAAACATTTCAAAAAAATAATCACATCCAATTGTTAATTAACAAAGCATGCTTATTGAAGAATAAGGTCTTTTTAATAACATTTTAAATTTTACAGGAAGACTTTCACTGTTTTTTCTCTAGTCTAATAGACATGCCTAAATTTAGGAAAATATAGGTGTTTTATATATTTAAATAATTTATAAAATAAAATCTAAACCAGATATTCTAAAACTAACAACTGATATTGCTTTCTCATAACAAAGACAATATATATTCCAAATTTTATTAATGTAGATTGATAAATATATTTTTTTTAATTTCCTTGCAGTATTCTGGTTGTATAGAATTAGAAAATAAAAAGACTGTAAAGGGGAGCATATTCAATTCTGTGTTGTTAAGAGAGCTAAATGACTTAACAGCAGTCCAATGTGGTATGGATAGGGTATATTTATAGAAAAAATAAACAACTTTGAACAGTTTTAAAGTTCTGTAGTCTTTATTTTACTTTAAATGTGTTTTTCTCAAAATGACTTATTTCCTCTGTTGAACTATATGCTAAGGCCTCCTTTGAGTAATTGTAATTATTCCATGTCCCTGAAATTTGGTATACTAGTTCCTCATACATACAGTTAAAAGGTTGTGCATAGATGAAAGTCTATATGCTTTAGGTTTGTTTGTTTTTTTTAATATTTTTTTTAATTCTACATGTACTTCCAAAAATATATTTTAGATGGGTACAATAAAATATCAACTTTTTTCTTAAAATTTCGTAACATGCATGTGTTCCTTTTTGTGGCTTGTCCAGTAGATAATAACAAAACTAAATATATATTTTTAAAATATGAAATATTTAATGAATTTCTGTAAAAGTGAAGATCATGGTGCAATATTTCAATGGCTCATTATTGTGAAATTTGAAGATCTTTCTTCAAATGAAGTCTAAAGAAATGTCTTGACCAATGTATTTCTAAATAAAACTGCCTAACACTTGGTGTGCCTGACAAAAATTCGTCTAAAATAAACAGTGGAATGGAGACTAGACAAATTGTTGTCATATTGCATTTATTTTATATTATTGGTATTTCTATTAAAATGCCAGACTGCATAAAATCTTCTGGTTTTGAATCATTGATCTTCTGTTTTCCTGAGGTGGGGGGTAGGCAGGTCTGTATTAGATCAATAGATAGCGACTATACTATCGTCAGTAAGTTAAATAATTGTAGTCTATACTTTGTGTGCGGTATTAAGTGTCATTATATATGGTGTGCAGTTCTATTAAAGGTTAAAGATATTAGTTTTATTACTCATAATTTTTTTTTAATTGCACAGTTTAGTGTGTAGTTACTTTTGCCCTGTATGCATTATAAATGAAAGCTGGATATTTTAAAATGGTGCACTGAATGCCAGCTGTACATGGTGTACACTTTGTACTGTTGGTCCAGAGTGAGTAGGTTTTTTAACATTTCATTTAACTTGTGATGGCAACAAGAATTTGAAGGGTTTAAAACATGTTTGTAAATTATGATAAGCTTAATTAGTACATAATTTCATATTAAAGCTAATTTAATATCATAATTATTACTCATATGGTCAGTTCTTATTATTATGACTGATCAAATCTTTGGATGAAATTTTGGATTTGGATGAAAAATGAACAAAATTAATCACAAAATCCTTTCCTAAGCCATTTTACCATGTTGATGCAGATTGCCAACTACACTTAGGCAAAACAGACACTATCTTAATTCCTAGTAAAGCTGTATTGTCAGCATGTCTTCTTCCACTAAATGATATTTACAAGTTCAGGAGAATGTGGATGTATGCTAATAGGTAATACTTTGGGTTATTTTTTTTTAACTGTTCAAATTGGTTGTTTATCATGGTTGTTTTCTATTTTTTAAATTAAAATTTAGTATAAACAAGAGCTTTCTTGGAGACTGCCGTATTTAATTAAATTTCTTGAATTCCCCGTGCCTAAGGAATACATGTTTATGCATGTGTGGAGGCTGACGCAAAATTATGTGTGCTGTAAATTTTACAAAGAGAATGTACACATAATTACAGATTTACAGTTAGTTTTCTTTTTCTTTGTAACTGGATAAGAAGAACGAGATGATAGATAATAGATGTTTGTTGAGAAGACAAAGCACATCATTGTCATTGTTAAGAGCAAATAATCGGTTGTTTGGTAAAATAAATTTAAATATAATGTTTTATTGCATGGAAAATATTGAAGACGATTGACGGCAAAATATTGCTGCATGATATATCTTTTTTCTTCGTAGCTATCATACCTAAACATTTACTGAATCGAGTTTGTCTTCTGCAGAAAGATTATTTAATAAAATGTAATTTTCATATCAAGACTTGTCTTCACTTCTTGCTCTGATTAATTCAGTATTTTATGAAGGTGAACACACAAAAAAATATCAGGAAAATTCGTGTGGGGTGGGGGGTGTTTGTACGTCATATTTCTTTTTGTGGCTCTTAAAGAACGACTGTTTAAACACTGTATTAATTTGTTGGTATATAGAGTTAAGAAATAACTTTGTAAAGTCACATTTCAAAATTTAGTCCTTCCGGGAATCTTTATCGTAAAGCAGAAAATTGTAATTGGAGACATGACTTACCAGAAATCTAGAGAGACGAGGACAGAGCTATGGAACTGAAATCTCTAGAGAGATGAGGACAGAACAGGAGGCATGGAGAGAGGTAGGAAGCATATATTTTGCACGGAGGTATGATTTACACTCTGGATCGGATAAAGAAGGCCAGGGGCACCGCCTTTACTCACATATATAAGATGAGTTATTAAAGTGATTTATCGCTGCAGGGGGGGGGGGGGGGTAGGAAGCTGAAATTTTGCATGACATTATGGTTTGCTTCGGGACAGAGAAGGAGACAGGTTCTATCCTCAGTCCCTGTTTATAAGAAAACTTGATAAAAGCGTTCCATCTTGAGAGATTTAGAATAAAAATACAAAAGGTCATTATACAAACAAACTATTTGGAAACATGAAATCTACATGTAATTATAAAACAAATAAATAAATATAATGAAATAAGTTGTATTTACAATAAAGAAACAAATACATTTGAATTTACAAACGAACTATAAACACGGTACTGAAAGAGGTAAGTGTCCAATGAAGGTGTATTGAGAACCCTCGTCAAAATGACTTGTGTATACATGAGCTGTTCTATTTTGCTTCTTGCTATTGACTGCATGTGTATGTACACTTTTTAAAATATATACGGGGATTACATACAAATACTAGAATTAGCACACCGCACCGTTTTCTTTACGGGTGCTATTTACACGCATCCAAAGACTACAGAACAGTCAACGCTCTCTGTGTACTAAGTCTTAATGGCATGCAGATGTGAAAACGTTAGCTCTCTACCACTAATTCCATTATTCCGTTTTTAATGTTGACAATCGTAAACAGCAAACTTGTGGATCAGTTGATTGATAATCTAAGCTCTTTTTTTTTTTTAACCCTAGCTAGTTACTGAGCTCATGGTAATCTGCTACACACTCGCACAAACCAAATATTTAGTGACTAGTAACAGGATACTAGATTTTGCTTGAAATCTATCCCCTTATGATGAAGGCATGCTGGCATTATCAAGGGAATACATAGAAATGTCATATGTTTGCAGTCAGCGTCAAAGATACAGTAATTGAAACAAGTGTACGCTGCCTAACAAACCTTTCTGTTGACCATTGGTCCAGTTTCAACCGCACTATCTTTTAGAAATATGTTAAATCAAATTGCATAACAAATCACTAGAAACGCACGGTGCATTAAGGTACTCTACTTCAGACACCTTAAGGTTAATCGCTACAAGTGTGTGTTAGCTCAGTAGTTCCAGTGTTCTGCAAGCGTATTTACTCAGTAGTTCCAATGTTCTGTAAGTGTGCAATCTTGCTTGTCTGTTCAGGACAATTTAGTTAAGTAATAGGCAAGGCGATCGGTTTTAATGGTGGTACTTCCGGCTTAACGTTAATATGCACTATGACTATTTGATTGTGGAGTAAACTCTGAAAAATAAAACAGTCGCATTAAAAACGTGTCTGATATTTCTCTGGCCACGTGGTGTGTAATATACTGATTTCTGGATTAATTTTTCTTGTGTTTTTCCCATGCTCATCATTGGTAGGATTGTTTAACATATTTCTTTTCTATTTTAGGAAATTCGCTATAGTTTGCGGAGTTGTGGGAAATCTGAAATTTATAATTCAGTAATTGATAGCAACGTTCAGAATCGTGGTTTCTCTAGAGTCTAGACATTTATTAAAATAATCTTTTCTTAATTTTGCAGCTTATTTATACACCTATCGTTATATATCTGTATTCATAAATGTTAGTTACATTTTCTGAATAAGAGTTAGTTTGGAAGTTCTGTGTCAATTCTCACTCCTCTATAAATTTATCTGAATGGGTGGACATGACGTCACTTAAACATGCGATTTTAGGCAATGTCTGAAAGGAGAAGTTCTCTCTCTGGCATTCTGTGAGTGGACTCCAGCTAAAAAAAAAAAAAAGGCTGTTGTGACTCTCCTTTCTACTAGGCCAGCACGAGGACACCAAAATAACGCCTCCTTTTTTACCTGGACCAATGACAACGAAACACCACGCTTTTAACAGCTGTGGTCAAGTTTCATTTCGGCCACCAAAGTGGAAGATAAGTTTTGAAAGAAAAACACTCAGAAAGACATTTGCTTACTTATTGACTTGCACTAAAACCATTCTCTTTTACGACGACAGTGACTTCTATATTATTCTAATCCATCTGGACATTTTATCTTGTTTCATTTCGCTGTCATTTTAATCTATTGTTTTGTTTTGGGTACTGACGTCGGCATCTAGGGGTAGGGTGCTGCTAGATGGCTGTTTGTCGTTAAACGTCCTACTGCTTATACGTTGCTATTCACAACCTTGTACAGCGATGGACTGGGCTGACTTATCTGCCCATTTTTGCGTGCGCATGCTGTAACATGTTTTGAGCGTTATCACACAATTCACACCATCGAATGTAAAAACATTGAAAGTACTGTGGGATTATCACTGACAAGTGAAAATTAAAGACAATTAACATTAAACGTTGGTTTTATTCATACAGTAAACAATATTAAAGATTATGTCGTGTTTTTAATGTATGAACTGCTAAAATCTTAAATTTTACCGCAATTAACCACAAAATCTCATTTTTCGGCAAAATAATCAGCACTCAGAGTAAACGAAACAAAATTTATTCAGCACCTTATATTCCCTTTAATGTTTTAAATATTGACTTTATCTCCTTTGGTCTATGTCTATATATGCCATAGGGACTTCATTCACAGAAGGGCTTTGTGGTGCTTGGGAGCTAGATTGGATAGTATATGTTTAGCACAGGCTAGACGTTTTTGACGCGTCATTCCATCGTGCATCTTTTGTATCTGTTTACTGTGTGTGTGTGTGTGTGTGTGTGTGTGTGTGTGTGTCTGGAAGATCGGGTTAAATTTTCCAGCAAGGAAGGGAAGAATTAATTAAAGCAATATTTTATTCTTTTCTCGTCTTTCTCTACTTCTGCACTCCACGCGCACAAATCACGGTTACATAACCCATATCTGGCTCTTCATTATTGAATTTCGGCTGCATTTATGTTACATGACCCTTATCTGGCTCATTACTGAATTTCAATTTTGCATATATGTTACTAACCTCTACCTGGCTCATTACTGAATTTCGGTTACATATGTGTTACATAACCCCTACCAAACTTATTACTAAATTTCGGTTATATATATATGTTACATAACCCGTGTCCATATCTCCGCGATAATAGTCACAACATCACCTCTGACAACACTTTTAAGTTGTGCGTTTGAAAAGTTCGGCATTTTTCAGTGCACTTGCATGCGACTGCAGGGACAATAGCAGACATTTGTAAACATCGCTTTACCCAGACAATCACAAGTACACGAAGGTCACTGAAAATTGTCTCGTTTTCCGTTTCCACTCGACAGTCATGCACACAAACAAGCGTATGTTCCTCAATGCTTTTCACAGCCCATTCGTCAAAGATTATATTACCAGAAGGCTAAATAGAATACCTCTTCTGTTTAATGTATGAGTAGAACCAACTTGTTGCTGTTGCTAGAAGCAATAGACAATGGTTAACATTTCAAAAGGTTAGAAATCCACTTCATTCAATCCATAACGCTAATATATGATCGCTACAGTACTAAATGGTACGGACGTATTCAGAGCTGATCACGTCACTTTACTAAACAGTTTTCACTGATTCTGTCCACACACAGAGCTGATCACGTCACTTTACTAAACAGTTTTCACTGATTCTGTCCACACACAGAGCTGATCACGTCACTTTACTAAACAGTTTTCACTGATTCTGTCCACACACAGAGCTGATCACGTCAATTTACTAAACAGTTTTCAGTGATTCTGTCCACACACAGAGCTGATCACGTCACTTTACTAAACAGTTTTCACTGATTCTATCCACATACAGAGCTGACCACGTCACTTTGCTAAACAGTTTTCACTGATTCTGTCCACACACAGAGCTGACCACGTCACTTTACTAAACAGTTTTCACTGATTCTATCCACAACCAGAATATGAGATCTTTTCTCTTCGCTACGTTCCATTCTTGCTCCGATCTCAAGTACACACTGCTGGAAGATGGCTCTTAACATTAGACGTGCATTTTCAAATTTCCCAAAGCAAATTATTAAGTCAACGATCCTCGTCGGGTCCTCATATCAGGGTACTCGTAGTCAGGGTACTCATATCAGGGTCCTCAAAGTCACTGCCTTTCGATCTCAGACACAAGGAAGCCAATGGCCTTTTTCAAAAGTGTTGTCAAAAATCTTTTCTTCAGCAAGAATAGCACTGTTCCTTTCTTGTGTCACTGTTCAACCAAGTTGTAAATTCACTTTTGTTTTTAATGTTTCTCTTTTATAAATACAGTTGCTTGTTATGCTATTTTTTAAATTAATTTTATTTATATTCCTTCTTTTTAAATGCAGTTGTAATGTATATTTTGTCATTTTGCATGTGGATTTGTTTATTTTTTCATTATATCAC
Source organism: Sinotaia quadrata (assembly GCA_028829895.1). Lineage (NCBI taxonomy): Eukaryota > Metazoa > Mollusca > Gastropoda > Architaenioglossa > Viviparidae > Sinotaia > Sinotaia quadrata. The sequence goes on along the minus strand of CM054179.1, from coordinate 104,655,558 downwards.
TTTTTGTCTTTATTGTGGTTACGTAGTTTGTATATTAAGGTCTTGAGCATTTATATATATATTCATTATAAAGCATTAGAGTTTGTATAGGATTAAGAGCTTTGTCAAATTCCATCATTGTTGTGTGTTAGTTTTTCCCTTTTTCTTTGTATATAACAGTGCTTAATTGTTATTATACATAATTTTACCTGTCCACTCGCCAGGTGCTATTTTAATTTTTAACACTTCTGTAACAAAATTATTAGTCGTTTTGGTTTTGGAAAACGTTACCCTGAAACTTATACATGATGACGTTAGTATATTGCATTTACTTCACTACTAAAGTCGTGTTATACACGGTATCTCATATGTGTGTGTGTGTGTGTGTGTGTATATATATATATATATATATATATGTGTGCACCCTGTGTAATTATTTCGCTTGTGCTAAGCATGGCTGGATATATTTATGAACCAATCTTTATACTTTAATTCCCCATTTTTTACATTTTTCGTTCATACTTGACCCTGGTTCAACCCCATCTCTAATTTTCTTTATATCAGAAATTTGCACGTATCTCAATAAGAATGACTTATAACAGGGCCCTCGTGATAAAATAATCATTTGTTTCTGACTCTGACACATGCACGTGGTTGTGGGGTGGGGGGTTGCGATTTTAAACTCCTCAGTAGAAGCAGCAGAATCTCCTGTGAAGCCAACCTGTACTGCCATTACTGATTGATATCCGGTGTGAAAAGACTTCGAACTTACGAGTCATGCTGGGTTAACGCGGTACACGTGGTTCTCTGGGTGTTTGAAAATCTAATCCATCCTCACCATATCTAATTTCAGCCTTTTGCCTGCAAGCATTCCGCGCCTTTGTTGAGTCGTGTAAACGGTTGTTAAAACGGGTAAGGGAGGAGAAATAGAATCCCACAGCGGAAAGTGACGTGGCGAAAATGTCCGGTCTCAAGCTTGGGACACGTGAAGTGGCTAATGCGCCGCTACTCTGAACTGCGCAGTTTTCTCAGTGGGTATCAGAGTTCTCGACTCCTGTTTTTCTGGTCAGTTTCGTCTTCCGAATATTTTGAAATGCCGGTAAAGCGCGCTTAGAACACCATTTCGGAGAATTCCGCGCTGCACTTAAGAGGGATGGAATTAGATGGCCACTGGCGGTGTAGTCACGTGATTGTTTGTGCTGCACGTGCATGCTTTTGAGCACGTGCGCAATGAGTCGCGGTCTATTGTGACGCAGGGTCTTTCTTCAAGATCGTGCATCACAAATGCATGTTATTAATTCATTGCGATGAAGGTTACTGAGGGTGTGAAAGTCCAGGTGGTTAAAACCAATGGAAATAAAGTCCGTAATAAAAAATAATCCTTATTGGCCAATCAGCGATCGTATACTTTAAGAGTAAGTCTATATTCACGATGGCAGACAAGAAAGATGTTCGCATTATTGTTTGTTAAACAAACGGTTTTGTTAATTTAGTAGACTAACCAAAAACCCTAATCCTAAAGGCCCAAACAAGCCAAAAACCCCAAATATTATTTTAATAATTTAGTATATGTATTAGAATGTTTGACTGGCTGACTCAACTGTTTGACGTCATGTCGTCATGTCACCGACATCTTTGTTAGTTACATATTTATCGTACGTTTGTATTGGCTTTTTTCTTGGCGCTCTCTGTAATGCATGCCCATTGACTCTAATCACCCATGATGACTTAATGATTTCGTCTTGCCGCCAGTGTGCCCTGTTTAACGAGAAATGGGGGAGGGGGGTGGGATCGTCTGACTGACGACGACATTACTCATAAATGTATTCCTAATCCGCAATTTAATATCTGAAACCACACCACAGCAAATGTACTGGCAAGTGTGACTGATTTGTAACATGCAACGTTGGTGGACACCAATGTAGAAATTCGGTTAGCGGCTACTGTTATGCAAGGTATCCACTGTTTTTGCTACAGTTATTTCAGATAAGATTGAAGGATATTAAGATAAATAGATATATTCCGTTTGTATACTATTGCTTTTTCTGTCGAAACTTTGCACTAAATAGTTAATTAGTTGATACTGCAATGCTTCACTCGTTGTCAGGACCCATACTAGTGAATAAGCAAACATCTATAAAAACTACCGCGATTATTGCTTAAAGTGCACTGCAGAAAAAAATCTGAGCTGGAAGGTTAGGTGAATAAACTATCACAAAACCACAGACTTACCCCATTGTTAAAAGCAGCACTTCTCGAAAACCACATTTTCTATGAAATCTTGAATCTGTCAGAATCCTGTAAGACTTACCCCATTGTTAAAACCAGCACTTCTCGAAAACTACATTTTCTATGAAATCTTGAATATGTCAGAATCCTATAAGATTTCAAGACCAGTATTCACACCAACCAACTAACCGACAGAAAACAAAAGACGTGAGAAGAGTCATGATGTTGATGATGATGATGATGATGATGATGATGATATTAAATTGCAGTACCAAAATATATTACTTTAGCGTTAACAAAAACCTATGTTTGTCATGCATGACTGATTTACAGTCCAGAGTTTGCTAGTGTAGATACAATATAAAAGCGGCAATAAATGAAACAACATGAAGTAAACAAGTAATGATTCTTGCACTTCACATGATTCACATCACATCACAGAATCAGAAACGAAAAAGCTGAACCTGTCGAAGATTACTACAGTTCTTGGGTGCCATTTTGTTTCTCCAGTTGATTTTTTTTTTTTTTTTTTACAATGAAAGAAGACTTGGAAATTCAAGGGAGAGAAGTCCGGAGGATTGTTCCTGATTGGTAACAATTGTGCGCCCGTACCTCTACAACGCAATGCCACTCATAGGCCAAGTGAAGTCAAGGTGAGTCATAGGATGCAACGAAATGAAGTACTCACGGGTACTCAAAACACCATGAAACAAGCGCTGCTTTATTCCCCCTCCGCTCCCCACACACCAATCGCCCCTTTCAATGTGGGAACCAGTTTGTACGTTAGTTCCTGTAACATGACCTAATGCTATAGCATAACATACACCCAGGTCTATTGCCCACCCGACTTCCTGTAACATGACCTAATGCTATAGCATAACATACACCCAGGTCTATTGCCCACCCGACTTCCTGTAACATGACCTAATGCTATAGCATAACATACACCCAGGTCTATTGCCCACCCGACTTCCTGTAACATGACCTAATGCTATAGAATAACATACACCCAGGTCCTTTGCCCACCCGACTTCTATTTCACTGTTGTTGTGTCTGGAATGGTCACTAAGTGTATTCCTGGATTCTTCGGCAGCACGTTGTAACTTCAGTCAAACAGCGCCCTCTTCAGAACAATCTGCTTTCTGGAACACTGCGAGCAATGAGGCGACTAGAAAAATAGCCTTAAATTGGAGAGCTCTTCCGCTTCAGTTGCGCTATACTGGTAGGATGATACACAGTGATTCTGGGAGAAGGATTTCCAGCTCTGTCCTCGGGGACTCTGGAACTGACAACTTATTCAAAGCCCGGCAAGATCACAAGAAATGGTTATGGGGGCGCTGGAGGGGCTGATGTTCAGAAGATCCAGTCTTCTCAGTACGGCGAGAGAGATTTGGAGAAGTGTAATGGCGGCTAGGGTAGTGTCCTGAGACCTGACGTAATCCTATAGATGGTCATTTAATTTTTTAAAAACTTTCTCATGACTAAGCGTCACCCAGAGTTTAAGAAGCATCTTTTATGCAAAACCCTAATCTAGGGAAAAAGGAGAGGAGAAATGAATTTAAAAAATAAGATTTTAAAACCTGGTTTAGAATAGTGGAGCGGGCATATTTTCTCTGTGCTTTTGTCTAGATAAATTAATTACTGTTTATGGGACCTCGAGTTATATATAGGCCACATCTATACGTTTTGGTGTTTGATATGTTGGAGTTCTTAGCGATTTTAATTAGAGACAAACCCTAAATTATATAGAGGTCAAATCAGTATATTTGGTATTTGATATGTTGAAGCTCTGAGGATTTTTATTAGAGATGAATAGTATATTATACAGAGTTTAAATGAGCGAATTTTGTATTTATATCTAGGAGCTCTGAGAGACTTTGATTAGAGCCTGACCATGAATTCTCTCTTTCCCCCCCCCCCCCACACACACACATCCATCTCTCGCTCTCTCTTATGCGATTGGTTATTGTACAGTTGAGTTCTGTACGGGTTCGAATAAAGTCCATTGGTAAACATCAATTTAAGTATGATTTAAGTTGCTGTTTAAAAAAAGAAAACAGACTGCAGAAAGTATAATAATCTAGTTGTGACAAATAAAACTCCCAGAGTCAGGTAAAATAACTGTTTGGTAAGTAAAATGTCTGACCCACCTGTCCGACGAGACAACTAAATATTGCCTTGATCCTGACGATTCTGTATGTTACTATATTTAGTGGACTTGAAATCTCAAGATTCTCTTACGAACATATTTAGTTCTTAGCATTAAGGGATGCAATTCTAATTTTCCAAAAATAATCTTGTCTGATAACGAACACTTTTATCTTCCGTTCACTGTTAGTATAGGACCAATAGGCATTGACCCGCCTAATGAAAAAATGCAAGAAAGCAATAGTATTATAATTTTAAAATAAATTTGATCTTTACAACCCAAACACGAAATAAATCGGCAGATGACAAGCATGCCGCTGAAAATTGTCATTTCTTCTGCTTGCGAGAAATTTCATTTTAAAGTTTGAGAGCATACCCCGCCATACAAAGCGTCTTCTGTTAAGGGAAAATCGGGATAGTTTTGTCCGCCACCACCCTCAACACTCCCGCCTATCGACGACCGACTGTGTTGGTTATGTTTTAAAATTTAATAACTCAGCTGTCTTCTTAATTAATTGACCACGTGGTACGCAGTGTTTCAGTGTTAGTATTCCTTCGTCAGTAGTGCGGACACGCAGTCTCGTTTGCAGTACAAGGGAGACAATCGTTTCGTAACTCAATGAAAAGCTTTGAACATAGCAGACACGTGACGATCGTGATTCTTTATTTGCATAGAGTTTTGCGGGAGCACGACCGACAACTCTGTTTTCAATACTTGTGCTGATAAATTATAACAACCAAAAAATTATTTGTGCATAAAACTCCAGTACTCTACCTGATATATCATGTATATCTACACACACACCCAACCCCCACCCTGCGCAATTGCTATAAACTAAAGCGTAATCGATATTTAAACTCAGCGCTTGAATTAATTTTGTTTTCGTTCGCAAAGGGGAGGGGTTTGTGTTGGTGTGGATGGGTCGGAATTTGCTAGGCGAATAGCACAGAAATCACTTTCAGCGAAAACTGCGACAAAATTTTTCGACATCTGCTCTTTCCTCGAAATTACAAAATTTCTTTCACTAAGATAAGTATTTTACACCATAAAAGCAAATAATCAAGTTTTCTTTCCTTTCTCGGCGATATTATGAATATTCATTTAGTGTAGATATTTTTTCTAGTTTTATGAATAAGGTAAAAAGCAGATTCCCCCCCCCCTCCCAATTGATGTTAGCAAACCATCACAGACGGCGAATCTGAACGGCCATATTTTCTTTTGTCATAAAGTTTGTTCTTGAAGACTCTTGTTTGGGTTCGTTTTCATTTCTCTTTTAGCACTGTAGTTTATTTTTCCTTTCCTTTTTAATTTTTTATAAATGTTTGCTGTTTTGGGGTAAAAGAAACATTACAACCGTTTGTGTCCTTTTATTATTTTTCTGATCACCCTTCAGATCTAAACATTGGCATACATGTTTTCTGTCGTGTTCGTCGCTTAGCGATCTGTCGTCTGCTTGCGACAGATGGTGCTTATGGTCGAAAACCAACATGGCCGGCTTTAAATCTTCACTTGACAATGTCGCTCACCTGATTACGACAAAGCTTACTCTTGCTGGTTTGAGATTTTCTTTTCAAGTGACTTCCCCTCCCTCTTATGCCCTTTGAGTAATCGTGAAGAAAAATCTGTCAGCGCAACACGAAATGCAAACAAATTCAATCTGATTGGTGAATGCAAACAGAGCTTGCTGGGTAAATCTCTTAAAGTGATCGAGCATTCTGGGTAAAAAGAAAACAGTCTATTTAACTGCAATGATCTTTTCAATCGAACGTCCCAGATTACGTACCGTGTCGTAAAGACGGCTATATTGTTTGTAATAGCGTAGTATTATTACGTACCATGTCGTAAAGACGGCTATATTGTTTGTAATAGCGTAGTATTATTCATACAGTCAGTAGAACTAATTTTTGTGCACCCCATTCCAGCTAAACCGTTTATTTTCGTAAAACATTTTTGTGATGTCATAACTATTTTCTTAATGAGGTTTTATGTTGTCGGTACAAATTAAATGCAAAAAAAAAAAAATTCTAGTTACTTCTGAAAATTAATACAAATGTTGAAAACAATAAGTAAACTCCCTAAGTAATGTATTGAAAACAAAGGAAAATCTGTGACGTATTAAACACAAAAATATATCTCCAAGAGATACTTTGAAAACAATAAGTAAACTAAGTGATTATTGAAAACAAAGCAAAATCTGTGACGTATTAAACACAAAAATATATCTCCAAGAGATACTTTGAAAACAATAAGTAAACTAAGTGATTATTGAAAACAAAGCAAAATCTGTGACGTATTAAACACAAAAATAAATCTCCAAGTGATACTTTGAAAACACTAAGTAAACTAAGTGATTATTGAAAACAAAAGAAAATCTCTTGACGATGCATTGATGTGTTGAAAACAATATATAAACTCGAAAGAACGATTTCCTGCAACACTGCACAGACATTTTTTTTTTTTAATGGATTTCAAAAGCTGACTGCTGTTGTTAAGTTATTGTTCTTTCATACGCTGACAAGACAGTATTTCCCAAATTGTACGCCACAGCTAACTCACAGCGGCGTCACGGGATGTTCCAAATTTTAGAGGGAAACTGAATTGCCACACACACGCACTCACACTTTGGGCGCCGTGGAAAAAAATCCTGATAACACTAAGGGCGCCGTGAACCGAGAAAGTTTGGGGACCACTGTGCTAAGATATATTCAAAGTTTTATTTATTATGTAACATGTAACTTTACAATCTTTGATCAAAGCAGAGTTTTAAAAAAATCAGAAACGGAAATTGTCATGTCAGTTGTTTTTTTTTTCTTCAACGGAGAGATGAGGGCAGATGAATCGCTACAAATTTATATTTCTATTGCATTTTGTCATAAAGTTTTATCTCAGATGTTCTCAATCGCTACAAATTGAATATTTCTATTGCATTTTGTCACAAAGTTTTATCTCAAATGTTCTAAATCGCTACAAATTGAATATTTCTATTGCATTTTGTCATTAAGTTTTGTCTCAAATGTTCTCAATCACTAAAATTTATATTTCTAATGCATTTTGTCATAGGGCTTTACCAAAAATGTTCTGAAGTACTGTGTATAATTTTTAAAACAACATGTATTTTGTGGTCTTTTAGAGTTAATCCTTCAAATTATGCTAAAAATTATTATTGTTAATTCAGCGTGCAAGAAATGTAAATAAATAATATTAATGTTTCCTCACATGATCAAGATAAGAAATAATTTGATTATATAATCTATTTTGCCTCTTCTTTTGTAATGTATAGAAAAATAACGAAATGGCATATCCTTTTGAAGCTTAGACTAAATTGAGGCCTTCTTCCGCTCGTAGAATGATTTTAGGCCTTCGTTTCTCCGCTCGTAGAATGATTTTAGGCCTTCGTTTCTCCGCTCGTAGAATGATTTTTAGGCCTTTGTTTTTCCGCTTATAGAATGATTTTAGGCCTCATTTTCTCCGCTCGTAGAATGATTTTAGGCCTTCGTTTCTCCGCTCGTAGAATGATTTTAGGCCTTCGTTTCTCCGCTCGTAGAATGATTTTTAGGCCTTTGTTTTTCCGCTTATAGAATGATTTTAGGCCTCATTTTCTCCGCTCGTAGAATGATTTTAGGCCTTCGTTTCTCCGCTCGTAGAATGATTTTAGGCCTCATTTTCTCCGCTCGTAGAATGATTTTAGGCCTTCGTTTTTCCGCTCATAAAACGTTCCCTTGCACAAGTTCCGACGTCACTCGTTACAACAATCAATGTTAATTCGATGTAGAAAGAGAGAGAAAGAGATGTATATATATTTTTAAAAAATTATTGTGGATATAATAACTCTGATTTTATTGGCCCTTCTTTTACCATTAGTAATAAGAGCGGTTAAATTTCAATTTGCATTTGAGGCAAGTATGGTCGTTCCGTGTCACGTATTCCTATGGCGTTTGTGTAACATCGGTTTGTTACAATGAATCTATTGAGAAATTGTAATATGGTACCAACAAAAAAAAAATAACAATAAAATTATTACATAATGAAATATATCAATAAGTAAATAATAATAAACAAATTACAACAAATGAAATTATTAACAAAACTATTTACCTTATGCACAGCTTACTTAGATTTTAGATAGAAGATAAATTGATTACTGAATCAGTTATGCATAGTTTCAGTATAGACGAATTTACTTGTTTAAGTTAAGAAAAATATTCCAATATAATTTAATTTCCACATATATAAAGGATTATAGGCATTGTCTTTCTTTAAATTATTTAGGCCTGGAAAATCTGTTGGACTCAGACTTAACGCAATATCAACAAATACAAGTTCTGTTTAAATTTTTTTATTACAATCTGACAGAACAATAAATTCAGTTGACTTAGAGGAATTGCTTGGTTTGGAGTTTGAATAGAAATATTATAAGATTAACAAATGAATATACAAAATCATAGTCTGTGGTGTTTATAATTTAGCTGTTATTGTTCTTCAAGAGACAAATGAACTGTTTTTACTCTTGATGAGCAATTGAATTGTTATTAGTTTAGAAGAAAATTTGCACTATCAGTATTTTAGAAGGCAGAAGGAATGAACTGTTAACATAATGTTTTCTAAATGTAATGACTGTAAAAGACTGTGTATAATGACTGTGAAAGACTGTGTGTAATGACTGAAAGACTTGTCTCATAAGAAGAATTTATTTTTGACTGATCTGCATAGTTTCATAATTGATTTAATTTGCAGAATTTTGTTGCTTTGAAGTCCTGTGTTGTATATCTGAAATTGCCGTAGCTACTTCATGTCTATGATTGCATCTGTTTGATTATATGAATCTCATTGTCAGAAATATTTACGTCATATGACAATCTTTTATTGTTAACTTTCTCGTTAAATAAATTTTGTTATATTATTTAAATATTTACGCTTCCTTCTATTAATAAAAAGAAGTCAGATATGTTCACTTTGATGGATGGGGGCAGAAATCTTATTTATTTAAAAGTTGGACTTTAGCGTATCTTTAAATGAGTGTTCCGCCGAAGTCCGGAGAAGTGTCAAGGTCAGAATCACATGAGTAATGGTGCAGTAAAACGCCTCGCTAATTGGCATACGGGTTCTGAACCAGTAACACTCGCAGAAAAGAAAATCCAATTTAATAATAATGAATAGCTCTAAAGATTGACTGAGTTTCTTATCTGCATTTATAAAGAATTTTAGAGGCAGAGTTATATGAATTAAGTAGTTCAAGTGTTAACCTATTTACCCTGCTCATCACAACATTCGTGATATATACGTGTGGGTGGGTGGTGGTGGTGAAGAAATATATATCTTTGAAAGTACAAATATTTAATCACTTGAGCCTTTAGGCAAACATAACTGATCCCGCTATGAAAAGAGTACATTTTTTTTTTTGGGGGGCGGGGGGGGAGGCATTCCAAGTTACTAGGCTTCGAGTTTGGCTTCTAACAAAACTATTTCTTGAAGTGTCCACGGAACACTGACAACTTTGAGTGTAGATTTTGCTACAAATCCCATTTCAGAGGTAAAGTCATTTGAAAATCTTCATTTAAACAAGCAAAGGAAACGACAACTACAGTGTGCAATAGTTGAGGAAGTATGTTGAAAATTCTTTCACTTTTGTCGAATGAAGGACTCCAATCTTTACTTTCTTTCAAGGTTTTGCAGAAATATATAGAAACTAATTCCTTCATAATTTAGTGTTTTATCGGTTCGCAGTAGAACAGTATTCATAATTTTTCTTTAAAATGTTAAATTCTGATAGATGAAAACCACTGTAAAGAAATATCATGAACACTGTTCAAAGGTTCCATGAAAGCAGTTTTATTATCACCCTATTGACCTGTAGTCACGCATAGAGTTTCTATAAGATCACGAGATTTTCAAGGTGTTGCGAAGTCAAACAGGAACAAGCAGGATAACTGATTTACTTCCAACTATTTTACTACTACTATCAGATATTTCAAAATCCCGGTTCATTCGATTGCTTTGATTTTACTTGCTTTCAAGAATTAATATAAAAAGGAATGACAAAATATTTAAGACAATGATATTTGCGTAACCTTAAAAAAAATTACTTATATATTGTCTACGCATATTTATTTTAATTCTGTCATCCTACTTGTAGTATTATCGTCATATTGTATACGCATATTTATTTTAATTCTGTCATCCTACTTGTAGTATTATCGTCATATTGTATACGCATATTTATTTTAATTCTGTCATCCTACTTGTAGTATTATCGTCATATTGTATACGCATATTTATTTTAATTCTGTCATCCTACTTGTAGTATTATCGTCATATTGTATACGCATATTTATTTTAATTCTGTCATCCTACTTGTAGTATTATCGTCATATTGTATACGCATATTTATTTTAATTCTGTAATCCTACTTGTAGTATTATCGTCATATTGTATACGCATATTTATTTTAATTCTGTAATCCTACTTGTAGTATTATCGTCATATTGTATACGCATATTTATTTTAATTCTGCCATCCTACTTGTAGTATTATCGTCATATTGTATACGCATATTTATTTTAATTCTGTCATCCTACTTGTAGTATTATCGTCATATTGTATACGCATATTTATTTTAATTGTCATCCTACTTGTAGTATTATCGTCATCACCTGTTGGGTTTCGATTACATTTTACTGTTTTTTCATTTGCTGACATTAGCTGCGAATTAGTTTCGGGATCCATTGCTACCGCTCGCCCACACTTTAAATAACTGCACTGCCTCTCCCTTGAGACTGGGATTCCTGTTAAAAGTTCTCTCCCTTAGCGATGCAAACACGGTCGTTGGAAGTAGAGAAACTTGTAGCAAATTACTTGTCTGCTCGTGAAATGCAAACGCTAATATATTAGGAACGAAAGTGACAAACAGGCAATAAAAAGACAAGGAAGATGTCATTACGGTAAATTGGACTCCCAAAACGTTTTCTATCGAGAGTTTAGACGCCTTTCGAACTGTCATGCGCGCGAAGGGTGACGTGGCAAGAATGGCTCGACTGCTCACGTTTTGTCCTGTTAAATTAGCTGTAATGACGTACGTAGACGAAGGCGGGGAGCAGATGTGCTGAGACTCCGTTAATGAAAGAAGACAGTGGGAAAAACGCTAGACCAGACTTTCCCTCTTGAAAGTCGCTCATAGTTTTTCCTTGTTTTTACTTCCGCTCTTGGAGGTTTTTGTGTTTCTCAGATGGTCAGTACCGCACTTTACATCTACAGTCTGAATTAGTTTGCTCCTGATATAGCGTCTGACAATGTTTGGTCAAAATCTGTTATCTAATTATGTTCATTAAATTAATTAAGCGCTTGTGCTAGTCACTCTATGTTTTGTAAAGAAGGACAGCCGTACTGTCTGTAAATACACCCACCTGTTGGACTTCTTGAGTGTTTCTATTAGTCATTTGCTAAGATAGCCTTACTGTGTGTCTGTAAAATACACTAACCTGCTAAATTTGTAATAAAGCCATTAATAATGTCCGTACTGTCTGTAACTACACCACCTGCTGAATTTGTTTTTAAGAAAAAAGTAATTAGTGGTGTCTTTGGTTAAGAAAAAAAACCCGTCTTCATGAATAACAGGCGTTAGTAGTGTCTATGACTATGAAGTACTGTTGACTTTCATAAATAACAAGCGCTAGTAGTGTCTATGACTTTGAAGTACTGTTTGAAATGATTAAACGCTCAAGTATCTGTGTGCGTGTCTGGATATTCGTGTTTTGTGCGTGTACACACTTAGGCAATAAAAAGACGGTAAACTGGATTACAAAGAACGTTTTCTTTAAAACGTTTTCAACCTGAATTTGTTAAAATTCTTGCGCTGACTACGGCCTCCCTAATAGCCGCATTTGACTGGAGAGGGACAACAGTACTGGATTAGTTCATGTGCACTTAAATATATTTAACGATCATGTTAATCCGCATGTGCTCGTTTACACATCTGTTTATATATGTATGTTTCTGTATGAGTAAACAGATATAGCAGCAAAGGGTCTTCAGATAGAAGCATGTACCTAAACTGAACCTATGACGTCATACAGATTGTGGTGACGTCATGAGTATGGTGGCCTTCTCTCATAAAATGAATATATTTTTCAACATCTTTGTATTACTTGTAAACAAAAGCAAAATTGCAAGGGTAAGCTTCGTGTCACTAACATCGCTAAAGAAAAAGTCTTTCTAACGACAGGTAATAATATAGGAATTTAATTTATGTGTGAACTCCTGACGGACGCACCTCAATTTTATCTGTAAGTCAAAAATATTACATGGGGCTTGATGGCGTTACCGCCGTTACGTACAGCTCTCATTTGTCAAAATGTGGGGATCACCACGGCGCCAACCGAACGCGTTTCGAAGTAATTTGTTGTTTGGTACTGTGTGTGTCACGTGGTCTAGGATGTTACTATATATATAAAATAAATGTACACGAAAAATAATCAAAGACTGTTACTTTGTTCCCAGAATGTGTAGACTAAAGAATTTGAGAGTATAGAAAGTACGCAAGTATTGTTGAAAGAAACAAACATTGCTGAGAAATATTGTTTCTAAAGTCCCTCAAATATTGCTGAGAAATATTGTTTCTAAAGTCCCTCAAACACTGCTGAGAAATATTGTTTCTAAAGTCCCTCAAATATTGCTGAGAAATATTGTTTCTAAAGTCCCTTCCGTTAGCTGTCTGATAAACAGGTGCAGTTTCATTTTAAATGCAGAAATGTCATCGTACAAATTTGTGAACAGTTTGTATTCTCCCTGAAGCCTCGCATTTAAAGTTTAATGAGACGCGATGTCCACCAAAAATGCCAGGTCATTAAGCTAGTCACTGTTCTGCAGACATTCCCGTTCTGTAAGCAATTCATCTATTTCAGAGAAAAACAGATAGACACTATTTTTTCAGTGCCCAGAAACGTGAAAACAAAAACTACCACCTAAGCTGTGTAAAAAATGTCAGTGGATTCGTTCATTGCCAATGAAAAATAATTACAGTTTATGACATGTTTTGCTACTTGATGATGAACATTGCTAGCCAACACTTCGACTCGCCCTAGCCATAGTAGTATTAGACAAAGGAATCTGGTCAAAATTTGTCTCACACTTTTTATCGCCAAGCATTCTAGCAGCAATTTTAAGCGAAGGCTTTATTATTTTATCTACATCGGTAAACGGCTTCTTTTTGCGAGCCAACAGAAGAGCGATTTCGTACGTCACAACAACAGCACTCTTGCTCTTTTCTTTAGCCTGAAGAACAACAGTGCTTTTTGAAGACATAAAATGTTTTATGGACAACAATAAGTTACATGTAGGCAGAACCCCAACAAAATGTTTGTAAAACAATAAAGCTCTGACATGCGAACTATATAATGTAAATTAAATAATAAAGTGTATCAGATGTGCAACTGCAAAAACAAAAATATATGATGGCAGCCAAAGTACAAAGAAACCATTAATTCCACCACGGAAGAGAAGAATACAAAAGAAAATAGTGTGCACTAGGAAAGAAATAATCCAAAATGACAGCAGCAATGCATAATAGAGGGAAACTTAAAGCAACGTTAATCAACAAATGATTAAAATAAAAGATACAAAACAAAGGCCTCTATGATTCAGCCGTCGTCTGAAGAGAAGCAATGCAAGCCGTCAGCAATTCCAACAGAACAAAATATTCAAAACTGACCCTGGAAGACTATACCAAGAATTGAAATGAAATTCTAGAATGGAACAACAGACGACAGAAATCAAGACCCTCCAAGGCCAACCTTTAGGTGATAAGGTCCAATTGACGAAATGATCTTGCAGGCTTAAGAGGTGAAACAATGCTAGCGGAACGCAATAATAATTCTCAGACAGGACGACCAACTGGCGACCAAGGTCTATTGACAGCGTACGATGAAAATCACTTTGTCAAGTTCATACATCAGAAAGAGTAGGTCTTTGGCCGATATCAGGACACAGGTACATGTAGAAAATTCACCCCCATCACCCATCCATTTCTATACATCAACTATCCATTTCTTATTCTTTCCCTTCCAACAAACATATTTTTCCTGCGATATCAGCAAAAGTAAGAAGTAGCAGACAAGACACTGAGGTCAAACAAACTCTACAAGGGAACGACTGAGATTACGTGTACGCAACCCAACGATTGCCCAAGCAGAAATGTATCGGTTACCTGTACATATATTTCCTTGTTACGTCATAATGAAATGTGAATTTAACCGCTCTCTCATTCTTCAGACTTGGGCATCAACGATGGAGTTGCTATAAATAAATTATTAAAAAGGGTTTTGCTCAATCTTTGCAATCTTTGTAAATAGATAGCATATATGTAACGATATGTAACGTATTTGTTCCATCTCAATCAGTAATCATTTATCTCTCAAATTAATAATGCATGCGTTTTTTTAAAAATTACAATATAATTTAAAAAATAATAAGATTTTGGCTTGCCACTATAAGGTCAGTTCTGTTACACTGTCACTTCATGTCACTTTTCTTTCGAAAGACCTCCCTCCCCCCCTTCCATATACAGGCATGTGGTTACACGCTTGGGAGAAGGGGATGGGGGTGGGGATTTCGAGGAGCTGAAGGTGCCCGCACGGTGTGCAGACAGGTTCCCCGACAAGACATCTCCAGCGTCGATTGATCTGCAAGTGTGCACGTGCGTCGCAGGGATGCTCCACATGGCAATTAGCGCTCGCGCGCCACCTGAGCGACATCTAACGGTCTATTCTTCCCGCCATTGATTCCGGAACTCGAGCCGCTCTAGGGAGGTCTTGAAGGGTCTGTCTGGAGGTGCCTGTTCCTTGGCGTATCGCTCATTTGTGGCCGTGTTCTAGCGCTAGTTAGCTGCAGGATGGTTGATTGAGAGTGACGTGAGCAGTTGTATGGCCGTGTTCTCCCGCTAGTTACCTGCAGGATGGTTGATTGAGAGTGACGTGGGTAGTTGTATGGGGTGTTTGTCCAGGTTTGCCGGACAACGTACAGAATCAAAGTGTATTGGTCAAAGTCAGAGCCAGGTCCATCTGTTTATAGGTCAAAAATAGAACCAGGTCTGTAAACCAGTACTGAAGCGTCTATTTATAGGTCAAAGTCAGAACCAGGTCTGTAATCCAGTACTGAAGCGTCTGTTTATAGGTCAAAGTTAGAGCCAGGCCTGGTAATCGAAACCCGAAACATCTGTCTATACTCTATACTCTATAAGTCAAAGTGAAAGACAGGCATGATCCAGTACAGAAACATCTGTTTATAAAACAAAATCAGAGCCAGGCCTGGTTATCGAATATTGAAGTATTTGTGGTTTGAGTTTATCAGAAGTGAATCATACTCTGATATGCGGTTTCTTTTTATCAAAAGTGAATCATATTATAATCTGTTTCTTGCCACCGTGCTAAAAACTGATGTACACCTATATTCCATGAATAAATCGCCTCAACATTTCTCTCCCTTTGTTATGAGCCATAACTACATCACGGGGACAATATAGACTACAAAACTGCTAAGCGTTCAATAAGAACAAAGTCGATATAACTCGAAAACCATTAAAGGTATCCTGCCAAAGAATAATACAAGATGGCATTTTTTGTGTGGCTTACATGCCTTCAGGGCAATGAACATGTTGCTATTTTGGCCCACCACCACCTCCACCACCACCATCAACAACAACAACCCCTACAATAATTTTATTTAGAATGAATAGGACATTTTCTACTGAAAAGTGTGAGAGCGCATTATATTTTCATTAATGGGAATAAGCACATCTTACGGGCTGGTTGGACAGGTTGTTTCCCTTTTCTTTTGACTTCAGACCGACATTGTGATTTCTTACAGTGATCATATGCCGCACTTTATTTGTAGACCATAAACCAATAAAGATAATGATGATAATGATAATTATGAGAGTGATGATTGATATCAATCATGATAGTGATAAATATTAGTTATGATTAAAATGATGATGATGACGTGACCATACTACCACTGATGGATGATGATAATAACTGAAATGATGATGATGGTTATATATTATCAATAATAAAAATACGTTTGTCTGTTTTATTGTTTTCCATCTTCATGAGAATATAAAAGAAACAAAATAATAAAAACAACAATGCCACCACCACTACCACTCCAGCAATGACACATTCAGAGGAAAAGAAAAACACAACATGCCCACTCAACCAATTAACAACAAAAAAGCCCACCAAACAAACACCTAATTTGTTATATGAGTAGATACCCATATTTTAAGCAGAAGAATTAGTGCAATAAGTTAAACTTGATATTGATTTATTTAATGTTAAGATCATATTCCCAGTGAGAAATTTATTTTTTATATCATTTTAACTTTATTGTATGCACACTTTATATATTTTAATATGACTGTGATATGTTTACTGCTAAATTTGTTTGTACACAGTAAACCCTGTCAGTTTAACGTGACTTTGTATACACAGTAAACCATGTCAGTTTAACGTGACTTTGTATACAAAGTATGACGTTTATGTGTCTAATGTGAAGTTTACTTACTATTTGTGAAATTTGTATATTTTTGTGAAGTTTATTTACTTAATGTACTGAATACAAACTGTTAAAAACTGAGTTCAGAACTACACGATGAGACCGTTTTCTTTTACAAGGGTTGTCTCGTTTAAATTAGCGAGATGTTTATGTAACCGACTTTAAATATAACTTGGCTACAAAGCCTGTTACAAGTGTTAATATCCTGTCTCACGCTTACATTTACAAAACCATCAACCACTACCACCAGTACCCTCCACAAACTACATATAACCATCTTCTTCCGTCACCACCATAACTCACCATCACTTACAACTATATCGTCAACCACCGCAATCACTCACTACTACATAACCCACAACCTCCACCACCACAATCACTCACTACTACATAACCCACAACCTCCACCACCACAATCACTTATTACTATCTGGTACCAACCACGATCGCCAACCATCACAATCACCACCATCTACCATAATATCATCATCTATCACCACTACCACATTTACCCACTTCCACTGTATCCCACACCACCACCATCGTCATTCACCACAACCATCGTCCAATAGAAACATCTCCTATCATATCGTCTACCAACATCATAACCCACTGTCACCTCCACTACCTCTATTATCCACTTCTAACCTCACTAATTACCACATTCATCCACAGCAACCCTCACCCACTGCCACCAACATTCACTCCACCACCTCTCACTACCATATCACTCACTACCACCATTTCTGATTACCACCATCTCTCACTACCAAATCACTCACTACCACCATCTCTCACTACCACGATCTCACACTACCAAATCGCTCACTACCAAATCACTCACTACCACCATTTCTAATTACCACCATCTCTCACTACCAAATCACTCACTACCACCATCTCTCACTACCACGATCTCTCACTACCAAATCGCTCACTACCACGATCTCTCACTACCAAATCACTCACTACCACGATCTCTCACTACCAAATCACTCACTACCACCATCTCTCACTACCACGATCTCTCACTACCAAATCGCTCACTACCACCATTTCTGATTACCACGATCTCTCACTACCACCATTTCTGATTACCACCATCTCTCACTACCAAATCACTCACTACCACCATTTCTGATTACCACGATCTCTCACTACCAAATCACTCACTACCACCATTTCTGATTACCACGATCTCTCACTACCAAATTTCTCACTACTACTATATCTGATTACCACCATCTCTCACTACTACCATATCTCACCAACACTAACTCCATCTTCTTTCTCGACTCTTTGCTAAACGTCATTGTACAGCGAGTCTTTACACGGGACTCAGGCCATGATCTAAGAAGCGATCCAGGAAACTGACTGATATATTAAGGAGTGTGTTGGTTTGCTGACTTTCTGCCACGGAAGAATGAACCCACCGGGAGGTTTGCAGTCCCCTCAATGGTGTCCCATCTGTTCTAGAAGTGGTCTACAATTTTTCGCTATTCTTTAAATTAAAAAATATTCACATATCGGTAAAATGGACTTCCGTCCAATGTTGTTCTTTGATGCTGCCTACCTCAACGCACCTGAGTTAATTCCTTCTAATTGCAGACCTGCGCGGGGGTGAGTGGGGGGAATGAAGCCTGAGTGCGTTGAATTGACTGTGCTCTCACGGCGTTCTGGACACCAAATGGCGTGACAATGTGACAGCGTGACAGGTATTTTGTTGTCGAGCACGTGTACACTATTAGATCGATATAGTTGCTAAAACAAGAACTGTTTAAAGTTTGAAAAATTTAAAAACAAGAACTGTTTAAAGTTTGAAAAGTTTAAAAGCAAGATTGTCATACTTGCTAAAACAAGAACTATTGAAAGTTTGAAAAAATAAAACTAAGAACGATATACTTGACAAAATTAATTCGATATACTTGTTAAAACAAGAAATGTTAAAAGTTTGAAAAAATTGGAAAAAAAGGATAACAAGTATGTGTGTGTGTGTGTGTGTGTGTGTGTGTGTTTGTGTACTCTGTAAGTACTAAGATAAATATGTGTGAGTGTGAGTGTGTGCGTGCGTGTGTATATATATATGTGTGTGTGTGTGTATCTCGTATATGTACTAAGATAAAGGTGTGTATATGTGGCAGAGTAAATTTGCCTATCCCTATTTCTTGCTATATAAGTTATTAAATTGTGAGTAACCGACCTTGGGCACTCCTTATGATGGTAATTTTGTAAGTGTCAGAGTTGGAGTAAATACTTGAGAATATGCTAGAAATTGCTGATGTAATGCAATCCATTTCCAACTAGATGAGTAGATTTTATTATCCAATGGTTAAGATTTACGAGAACGATATCAGCCAATGGGCTGAGTAAAAAAAAAAAGTTTACATGGTGTAGAGAATTCTATCATGTGATCACTTGATTATGGTATGGCAAGAAGTCCAGTCTTGAAAGGCAGCCATTAGCTTAATGGGAATAAGCAGCTTTCTTTCTGTGTATGATTTAAACCTCTTGGTTTACTGATTATAAACCACTACAACCGACTGCAGTAGAGGTCGGCAGCATTGTGTAAGTGTAAAAATATTCTACACTCCATTGAGGTATGGTGGCAAATATGTGGACTACATCAAGCAATTTCTGTTACAAGGAAGTTACTGGAAATTGCTACAATTGCTGTTCTGCTTGAGGGAGCTAAATAGGACAAAGACACCCAAGTTAACCTCGAGAGTATAGCAGTGAATCAGTGTCCTACAAATGTGTGAGAAACACGTGGAACTGATATAATAATGGTGAACAATAAACTTGTGTCTTTGTTACAAATGTGTGTGAAACACGTGGAACTGATGTAATAATGGCGAACAATAAACTTGTGTCTTTGTTACAAATGTGTGTGAAACACGTGGAACTGATGTAATAATGGTGAACAATAAACTTGTGTCTTTGTTACAAATGTGTGAGAAACACGTGGAACTGATATAATAATGGCGAACAATAAACTTGTGTCTTTGTTACAAATGTGTGTGAAACACGTGGAACTGATGTAATAATGGTGAACAATAAACTTGTGTCTTTGTTACAAATGTGTGATAGAAATACGTGGAACTGATATAATAATGGCGAACAATAAACTTGTGTCTTTGTTACAAATGTGCACAAGACTATAGAGTCAGCGTCTAAATCAGGTTACATAGAAACTATTATCACTTATCTCTATTACTCCATTTGTGTCCCCTGATAAGAACTGTCCTGTGATTTGTATTGAATTGTTGGCTTGTAATATTTTGGATATAAGATTGTGTAGTGTAAAAATTATTTGAATGTGGTTTCCTGGAAAAATTGATGTCATCTCTTTCATTGAGTCTGTTAAATGTATTTTTGATTGTTGACAATAAATTTAACAATAAATTTATTGACCTTCTAACACATATTGATAACCTTATGTTGGAAAAGAAATTGGGTGGTCGGGGCGTCTTGAATATAGATTAGATTTGTCTTCTCCTTTAGTAATATGTTTTCCACCTATGGAAATGTGTGGCAGTAAGTGTTTGTCTTTAATGTTACAGACGAGAGAAAACGTTTACAACGTCCGCATATCCGCCAAGTGAGAGAGTCAAGTGGAGCCTGCTGGAGAATTATATTAATTAAATAAATAAGGTTCTCATCACCTGTAATTAGTTATGGAAGATTAATTAAATAATACTAATCATAACAATTAAATAGGTGGCGTTGAGGTCATAGTGTGTGTGTGTGTGTGTGTGTGTGTGTGTGTGTGTGTGCGCGTGCGCGCGCTTATGTATATCGTATGTACTAAGATAAAGGTGTGTGTGTGCGCGCGTTTGTGTGTCTTGTAAGTACTAATGTAAAGTGTGTGTGCTTTTGTACATCAATGAACTAAAGTAAAGGCTGTGTGTATGGGATTTTTTTGTGTGTGTTTGTTTGTGTGCATGTGCATGCGCGCTTGTGTATATTGTATGTACTAAGATAAAAGTGTGTGTTTGTGTATGCCTGTGTACTTGTATGTACTAAGATAAAGGTGTATGTGGATTCCGTGAGAGTGAGTGAACTCTGAATTCAAGTGACGTCATTTTCAGGATGTCGGATTCGAAAAGGCTGAATGATTAACGACCAAGCAGAAAACTGTGAGAAAAATATGTGTGCAAATGAACACCATCCTTCAAACAAACAAATACACACACACACACACACACACACACACACACACACACACACACACACACACACACGCACACACACACACAAACACACACACATACACACACACACACAAACACAAACAAACTATAATGTCCTTTGACCTATATCTGTCAGCAAAGAGAGAAGTTTTATTGTACTTTTAACATCAGCCCCAAGTGAAGTATTGAAAAGTGGTAATCTTTACACACAACAATAATGTCAGCCCCAAGTGAAACATTGAAAAGTGGCAATTTTTTTCCTTGTACACACACAACAATAATGTCCGCCCCAACTGAAACATTGAAAAGTAACAATTTTTCAGTGTATACACACAACAATAATGTCCGCCCCTATTGAAACATTGAAAAGTAACAATTTTTCAGTGTATACACACACAACAATAATGCCCGCCCCAATTGAAACATTGAAAAGTAACAATTTTTCAGTATATACACACAACAATAATGTCAAGCCCCAATTGAAACATTCAAAATTAACAATTTTTCAGTATATACACACAACAATAATGTTCGCCCCAATTGAAACATTCAAAAGTAACAATTTTTCAGTGTATACACACAACAATAATGTCCGCCCCAATTGAAACATTGAAAAGTAACAATTTTTCAGTGTATACACACACAACAATAATGCCCGCCCCAATTGAAACATTGAAAAGTAACAATTTTTCAGTGTATACACACAACAATAATGTCAAGCCCCAATTGAAACATTCAAAATTAACAATTTTTCAGTGTATACACACAACAATAATGTTCGCCCCAATTGAAACATTCAAAAGTAACAATTTTTCAGTGTATACACACAACAATAATGTCCGCCCCAATTGAAACATTGTAAAGTAACAATTGTTCAGTGTATACAAACAACAATTTCATCAGAATACTTTAATCCTGTTTACATGCAAAGATGTCACATACATGTTTCTTGATATCCTCTGACTGGGGCATTTCATTTTACATCTCCAGCAGTCACGTGATTTATCTGAATCTTCATAGTGCACAAGAGAAAGCCACTCGTAAAGGTATTTATTTGACACATAACAATTTATTTATTTTCTTTCCTTGGGGAGTGTTGTATTATGTTCTTTCCCTTTGAATGAACTCTTTCAACTGTGAGTTTGATAATCGATTAAGTTCGATTTCCCGTATAGATGGTGATTTACGGGCATGATATTTGACTTCATTACTTAGTGTGTGTTTCGACCATAAGCTGCAAATCCTGCTTAAAGATCCCCAATTTCTGATAACGCTCACTGTAACTGATAATTGTTTTCATGGTTTTGTCTGTCGAAATAATGAAGGCTTAACGGAAGGCTATTTTTGTGGCTAATTTCCAATCTCTACTCCCCCCACCCACACACACACAGTCATTCTCACACAGCAGGTACATACATACTCGCAGACATACACTCATATAACACACTTTCGTACACACACATAACACATACACTGACACTCACTCTCTCTCTTTGCTCAGTGTTCAGTTAATAAGATGTGTTACTTAATTCTCTCAGCCCTCATCCTTGAATTCTTTCTTTATCTTTTCCATTCTTTAACAGGTAAATTTTGTTGTCAGCCGATGTGTCTGTGTACACGTTTGGTTATCATTATAAACTATTAGATTTGAGCGTTCTTGTGTGCTTACATATCTATCTATCTATCTACCTATCTATCTATCTATCTATCTATCTATCTATCTATCTATCTATCTATCTATCTATCTATCTATCTATCTATCTATCTAACTATCTATCTAACTATCTATCTATCTATTTATCTATCTATCTATCTACCTACCTACCTACCTACTTATCTATGTTTGTTTGTCTGTCTGTCTGTCTGTCTCTCTGTCTATCTATGTTATACCGTGTGTTACGTTCCCAGTATTTATTTAAAGACCCTGCTTAGAATAATTAAAAGACTTTAAATATAATTAATTCTTCCTCTCATATTCTACGCAGACTGGTTGCTCAATTTATTATCTGACTAATTAAAAGTGCGTCCTGTAGTTCAGACGACAAATTTACAGACTAATAAACTGCGAACTTTTAGCTAGATTTGAAAACAGTTAAATCCCTCTAAATTAATATGCACTCGTCATCAATCTTTCCGCTCATCCGCCCCCATTCAAATCTAAGAATTAATCTAATTGGTCTATTGTGCATAGAAATCAACTACTAAGAGGTATTAACAAAGAAAATAAGATTTAATAAAGTTTAACAAATTAACAATAAATCGAATGCAACGCGAATAGTCTTCACTCTGTCTTTACGCGCCTATGCCTGATTTTTGTCAATCTAAATTGCCAGAAAAGTGTTCCTTTGAGATCTGTACACTTGATCTTGCACTTAGCTCTATTCTTGTATCCTTGGTCTCAACACTCAATCATGCTGATTCGTTCCCTCAGTCCCCCTTTAACGACACACGTGGTGCATAAGGAATGATGTCCCTTTGTTAGTGGCTAGGAACTGGAATTTTTGCAGCATGGCCCTCAGAGTGGATTTCGACACGCTTACACCAATAAGCTAATGCAGGTGAGGCATGGGTGAACATGAACCATGAGCCGACCTGTGGATGCAACGTGTTTGGATATAATTCTCAACCTAACAGGTCCTACCTAGGCATGGCTCAATTAAATGCGCTGAACAAAGAGTTTCGACCTCGCGTCGCTTACAATTAAATTTTAGAAAAAATATAATCGTCTCACATGTGTTCCATTTAACAGTCATGACGTATGAAGCAATAAAATAGATACAACGTTAAATTAATGTTCATACAAGAGGTAATTCAAACCGACAGAGCGCTTCACAATTTACAATTAAAATTACACGCAATAATTGAATTACATGAAGAATTCATATCGAGCGCAGCATTCTGGCTCTTAGTGAATTAAAACAATATAAATTAAAGTACAGAAATGGAAAAATAGTTACAATAAATTTATATTCCGGAACATATAGGTTTTCAGCTATTTCTCTGAACCATGCTCAAGTGTATATGGAAATCATATAATACATAGCACAAATACATACTTAAACAATACATAGGCAAATACTATTAAATAAAATGATACCTTTGAGAGAAGTCGAAGGGTACCTTGATTCTCTATGGCGCCGGCTGCCTCTCACGACCCGAGTAAGCTGATGGAATTAGCTAAAATGTGCTCGAAGTGAGGGAGCGGAAGCGTGTGGGTACATATATAGAAAGGTATATTGCGTATCACGTGACTGTTCGCAAAGCATGTGGTTGGTTCGAGAACTGGACAATGGTCCTAAAGTTACATAACATCTTGACCTGTTCTAGAAGCACCTAGAAAAAAGGAAGCTTTGAACAAAGGGCCAAGGGTTTCAAATATTCGAATTTGAAGTAAACAAGGCAAGTGGGTCATCAGGTCGGACATTTTTATCAGACTGTGACACCCCCTTGCTTTTGAGGCGTTTATCTTACCAAAGATAAAATGCCTCCTACAAATTATGTATGATAAAATGTAGAAGTCCACAATGAAGAAAAATTTACACAAAAAAAATTTCGACATTCCTAGAAATAAAGTGTGCAACTATATTTCATATTTACAGGAAGGAATCCGTAGGGTTCAGTTAATTGATTAAACAACATTCTATCAGTACCGGCACTTGATGGCATCAAGCACGACTCATGTAATCTGCGCCAACATTCAAAGACCCTTTGATGTAATGAATATTTGCGTCATACTGTGTCAGAAACAAAGACCAACGCATTAAACGGCTGTTCGTAAATTGCGCCTGCCCGAGAAAGGCCAACGGCTGGTGATCGCACTCAATGACAAAGGTTTTTCCGTACAAATAGTTTTCGAACTTTTTTATGGCCCAAACTATCGCAAGACATTCCTTTTCACTGGTGGAATATTTCTGTTCAGTAGTTGTGAGTTTACGGCTTGCATATGCAACTGGGTGTTTGGTGTCATTGTGTTCTTGTAATAACACTGCTCCTAATCCTGTGTTGCTAGCATCAGTCCTTAACAAGAATGGTTTTGTCAGATCTGGCAGTTTAACAACTAAATCTGAAGTCAGTCTAGATTTCAGTGTGTCAAAAGCGTTTTGGCATGCATCAGTCCACACTACTTTTGTAGGCATATTCTTACGTGTCAAGTCAGTCAGAGGACATGCAATGGCACTAAAATCTGGTACGAATTTTCTGTAGTAGTTAGCAAGACCAAGAAAACTTCTAACTTGTGTTTTTGTTAGCGGTTGTGAAGTGTCCTTAAGTTGTGCTATCTTAGCTTCACTTGGCGACATAGTTCCATGACTCAACTTGTGTCCCAAGAAGTCTAAGGAGAATTGTGCTATTTCACACTTCGTAGGGCGGGCAGTGAGGTTGGCTTGCTTTAATCTGGCTAGCACATCTCGTAAGAGTGTTAAGTGCTCCTCCCATGTCTGGGTGCCTAGAATTAAATCATCCATGAAGTTCTCAACTCCGCGTCCGTACAGTGGTTCTAACAATGACCGCATCATTTTAGAAAAAATGCTTGGAGCGTTTGAAACTCCGAAAGGCATAACTTTCCATGTGTAGTTTCCTACTGGTGTAGTGAAAGCTAGTATGTGTCGATCAGTGTCCTTGACCTTGATTTGCCAAAAACCGCGTGACAAATCTATTTTGGTATAGTAATGAGCGTTAGCTAGCTTAGTGAAGATGAGATCCGGATCAGGAAGAGGTTCGGCACAAAACTCTGTCACTTGATTGAGTTTGCGGTAGTCTACGCAAAAACGGAACGAGTTATCACGTTTTTTAATCAACACGATGGGTGATCCGTAGGCACTGTCAGTCTTCTCTATGACCCCTAGATCTAGCATAGTCTTAATCTCACGTCTAACGTCATCTATCTTGGCGTGTGGCAACGGATACGGCTTCAAACGTATCGGTTTGTTGTCAGTCAGCTTCAGTGAAAATTCTATTAAGTCTGTCAACCCTGGTTTGTCTGTCAGAGTAGATGAGAACTCATTAAGCAATTCATTCACTTCTTTTTTCTGTCTTTCTGTCAAGGCTTCATTTACCCTAACGTCTTTGACAGTTTCGTCCGTCTGTAGAGGACAGTTTGGTAAAGTACCAGTGACGCAATCAGTATCCCCCTCGTCTTCTGTAACTATCGTCGCTACGACAAAATCAGCTTGAGTGGTTTGATCCTCACGGCTTATGTACTTTTTGAGTAGGTTAACATGAAAGATTTTCTCTCTCTTTCCTGTCTGCACCTTATAGTTCAGTCCCCCTAGCTTGGCGGTAACTACAAAGGGCCCCTTCCATTTCATCTGAAGTTTGTTATGTGCTTCAGGAAGCAACAGTAACACTTTGTCATTAACTTCAAATTCTCTAGGTTTGGTGTGCTTATTGTAATATTCTGCCTGTCTAGACTGAGCTATCGTCAAGTTTTCCCGTGCTATCTTGCCTATAGTTTCAAGACGGTTTCTTAAGTCAGTGACGTATGTATAAGTTGTCTTAACTTCGTCATCTGTCTTTTCATCAGTCCAAAGTGCCTTCAAAATCATCATCGGTCCGCGTACAGTACGTCCGTAAAGTAGCTCAAATGGTGAAAACCCGGTGGAAGATTGTGGCACCTCCCTATATGCAAATAGTAGGGCAGGGATGTATCTGTCCCAGTCTTTCGGTTTATCTGTGGCGAGCTTTTTAAGTGCTGTTTTTAATGTCCCATTGTATTTTTCAATCAGACCATTTGCCTGGGGGTGGTATGGTGTGCAAGTAAGATGTTTGATGGAAAGTAAGCGATTTACTTCCTTCATTACGTTGCCTATGAATTGACTCCCCTGATCTGTCAAAATTTCAGTAGGAATTCCAACACGACTCCAAAGACCGAAAAGGGCTTCGGCGACAGTTTCAGTATCAATATTTTTCAATGGTACTGCGTCGGCGAATCTTGTTGCGTAATCAATAGTGGTCAGCACGTATCGATTACCTCTCGTTGATGTGGGTATTATAGGCCCAATCAAATCCAATGCTACGCGCTTGTAGGGTTCACTGATCAGTTCAGGCTCTCCTAACGGTGCGGGTCTGATTGAATTTTTAGACTGTGTTCTCTGGCATGTGTCGCAACTTAACACGAATCTACGGATATCGGCAGTGATGTCCGGCCAATAAAACTCACTTGTAATACGACTAGTTGTTTTTTGTACACCCATGTGTGCACCAAAAAGACTCTCATGACCTAATCGTAATACGTCATTTCGTTTGGTTTGTGGAACGACTAATTGTTTCCGAAATTCGTCTCCCACTTTCGAATAGCGGTACAATAAACCCTTTTTCAGAATAATGCACGCTTTCTTATTCGAATCGTCAGTGTTGACGTCACTAACAAGTACAGCTTGCTTGCGTAACTTGTATAGTGTTTCGTCCTCAGCTTGTAATATTTTAATCTCGCTAACTGTTGCTTTATCTACGGCTGGTGCGGCAGACATCGGTGCAGTTACAGATTTGTCTTTACTACTCGCTGCTCTGGTTACAGCGTTAACCAGTGGTGGTTCAGTTGAAGTTTGTTTTTTGCACGGCAAAACATACTTGCAACCAAGGATCACGTCATGCGGTGAGTTTTCCATAACTGCCGCTTTGACTGTTCCTTCTACAAAGTCTGAAACAATCGCGACTTCAGCTACTGGTAAAATGTCTTGTTCGCCGTTTGCAAAGGTGACAGAGATTGTCTCCCCTGTGTAGTCGGTACGGTTAACTAATGATGCATTTACAATAGCGTCCAGCTCACACCCTGTATCAAGCAAAGCGATTGTATCGTGACCGTTTGCCTGTACTGGTGTTCGATTCGACTTTTCTGTTTTAGGTGTATGACTTTCTACTGCGTAAACTTTAGCTGTTTTCTTTTCAGGACATGTTCGTGAAAAATGGCCACTATCACCACAAGTGTAACATGCGAGATTCTTTTTATCTTTCTGTTTGTCGGACTTGTTTTTAGTGTCGGGTTTAGATGTTTTATCATCACGCTCACTATGTGCCTTCCCGTCATTTTTCTTATCCTTTCGAGTCTGCGGTTCGTTCGGTCGAGACTTGTTGTTCGCGTGTGCGTTCGAGAATTGAGAATGTGCGTCATCAAAGCGATCGGCGGCGTTGCCTATCTCCTCTAGCGTAGATTTTTCCCTTATTGCTAAGTGAATCAGTAGATCTGATTTGTATGACCCGAGAATATGGTCTTTTACCATTTCATCCCTAAGACCTGCGTACGTCTGTGGAGTTTCGGCTAGATCTATCCATCTTTGGAACAAGTCAGCTACGCGTCGTATGTACTGTGCGTGCGTCTCTGAACTGGCTTTAGTGGCCTGTTTAAACTTACGTCGGTATGTATCTGCTGTGAGTTTGTAACGTTTCAATAATGCGGCCTTGACTGTGTCGTAATTATCTGACTCAGAATCGCTAAGCTTATTGAATTCGTTTTTCGCAGTACCCTGCAGTAACCCCGATAAATTTATCGCCCAATGTTCCGCTGGAATGTTTGTTGCTCTGGCTAACTTTTCAAACGTTTTTAAATACGCGTCTATTTGATCTTTGTTCTCATCAAATGGGACCATATTTATCTTTGGAATGATATTTTCAATTCTACTGTGATTATTTCCATCGCTAGAACGCGAATCACCACTGCTTCTGCGGTCACGGTTTGGATTAGTAACTTCTAGTTTCTTTACTTCCCATTCTAACCGTTTTATTTCCGCGTTTGCGGCGATGCGTTTAGCCTCCGTGTCCGCTTCTATGCGTTTAGCTTCAGTTTCGGCTAGTTTCTCAGCTTCTAACTTTTTCAGCTCGCGGATAGCTACGCGTTCTTCCCTTTCTATCTCTTGTCTCTCCTTTTCCGCTTTCTCTAGCTCAGTTTTAAGGTAGCTAGTCAGTTCGTCACCCTGGTATCCTATTAAGGAACCTTTCCTTTTCAGATTTTCAATAATCTGCTCTAGATCCATTTTACTGTCTTAGCGCGCTGGCTACAATAACAATGTATCTCGTGAATTGTGTGTTTTAACCGTCGGCGATAACTCCGCTTATCCCGAAAATAACTTTTAGGCTACGACCTTACAAAAATTATTTAATTTACTCAGAACACCTTCCGAAATAAATTACGCGTTAACTCTTACACGTTTCACCTGCTTGTCACAGTGTCCGCTGTTCCAAGACTTCCGTAATGTCACGGCTCCTACCATACAACATTACACATTATATCTAGCACCCTAAATATAATAGTCCGAAGTCTGTTACTACCGATAACTCTCCTAGCTGGCGGTATAACCTTCGACTCCTCACAATGAAGTACTCAGTAACACAATACTAAATAAATCATTCAATAGCTAACATGACATATTTAACTACGCTTAAATATATCAACATTAACTAACATGCACGCTACTCTGCAAAAGAATACATGCACATGTCACAACAAAAGCAAAGAAAATCAGTGATACAAAAATCAAAAGAACAATTGGCAATTCTGTTCGTTCGTTCGTTTCTAGGTTATGATGCGCCCTATGTATAAAAATGTTACAATTTACAATTTAATACATATCAATCCCGCGACGACCCACACTTGTTACGTTCCCAGTATTTATTTAAAGACCCTGCTTAGAATAATTAAAAGACTTTAAATATAATTAATTCTTCCTCTCATATTCTACGCAGACTGGTTGCTCAATTTATTATCTGACTAATTAAAAGTGCGTCCTGTAGTTCAGACGACAAATTTACAGACTAATAAACTGCGAACTTTTAGCTAGATTTGAAAACAGTTAAATCCCTCTAAATTAATATGCACTCGTCATCAATCTTTCCGCTCATCCGCCCCCATTCAAATCTAAGAATTAATCTAATTGGTCTATTGTGCATAGAAATCAACTACTAAGAGGTATTAACAAAGAAAATAAGATTTAATAAAGTTTAACAAATTAACAATAAATCGAATGCAACGCGAATAGTCTTCACTCTGTCTTTACGCGCCTATGCCTGATTTTTGTCAATCTAAATTGCCAGAAAAGTGTTCCTTTGAGATCTGTACACTTGATCTTGCACTTAGCTCTATTCTTGTATCCTTGGTCTCAACACTCAATCATGCTGATTCGTTCCCTCAGTCCCCCTTTAACGACACACGTGGTGCATAAGGAATGATGTCCCTTTGTTAGTGGCTAGGAACTGGAATTTTTGCAGCATGGCCCTCAGAGTGGATTTCGACACGCTTACACCAATAAGCTAATGCAGGTGAGGCATGGGTGAACATGAACCATGAGCCGACCTGTGGATGCAACGTGTTTGGATATAATTCTCAACCTAACAGGTCCTACCTAGGCATGGCTCAATTAAATGCGCTGAACAAAGAGTTTCGACCTCGCGTCGCTTACAATTAAATTTTAGAAAAAATATAATCGTCTCACATGTGTTCCATTTAACAGTCATGACGTATGAAGCAATAAAATAGATACAACGTTAAATTAATGTTCATACAAGAGGTAATTCAAACCGACAGAGCGCTTCACAATTTACAATTAAAATTACACGCAATAATTGAATTACATGAAGAATTCATATCGAGCGCAGCATTCTGGCTCTTAGTGAATTAAAACAATATAAATTAAAGTACAGAAATGGAAAAATAGTTACAATAAATTTATATTCCGGAACATATAGGTTTTCAGCTATTTCTCTGAACCATGCTCAAGTGTATATGGAAATCATATAATACATAGCACAAATACATACTTAAACAATACATAGGCAAATACTATTAAATAAAATGATACCTTTGAGAGAAGTCGAAGGGTACCTTGATTCTCTATGGCGCCGGCTGCCTCTCACGACCCGAGTAAGCTGATGGAATTAGCTAAAATGTGCTCGAAGTGAGGGAGCGGAAGCGTGTGGGTACATATATAGAAAGGTATATTGCGTATCACGTGACTGTTCGCAAAGCATGTGGTTGGTTCGAGAACTGGACAATGGTCCTAAAGTTACATAACATCTTGACCTGTTCTAGAAGCACCTAGAAAAAAGGAAGCTTTGAACAAAGGGCCAAGGGTTTCAAATATTCGAATTTGAAGTAAACAAGGCAAGTGGGTCATCAGGTCGGACATTTTTATCAGACTGTGACACCGTGGTGATGGTGATTTTGTTTGAGGGGAAGGTGAATTAGTAGAGGTGAGATGCGTTCGTGTCATCTAATCAAAACCTCCCTTCCTGCATAAAGTATAGTGTGCCAAAACAGTCGCAAACTAATTTTCATTGTCCTCATGCCCATCATCATTGCCCGCCTGGCCATCATCATTATCTTCTTGACCAACATAATTGCCCTCGTGACCATCATTATCTTCTTGACCAACATAATTGCCCTCATGACCATCATAACTGTCCTCTTGATCATCATAATTGCCCTCGTGACCATCATCATTATCTTCTTGACCATCATCATTGTAAGCGAACACCATCATCGTCATTGCCATCAGTTTTAATATACGTTGGCCGCTACACCAAGCACCGGCAAATTAAATTGTTATGTCAATCATAACTGATTAAAGTCGGGTCACAGAGGGTAGAACTGATCTTGGAGGAAGCAGTTCTGAAACGGGTACCTGTGTACTTTGGCCCATTATAGAGGTCTTCGCCACAAAACCGCGGCGACAAAGAAAACTCGGAGTTGCACAAAGAATCACTGTTATCCAATGCTGTCACCGCCTGACGCCAGTCGACAAACAATAAGAACTTGTTTCACCGTCAATTAATACCGAGTTTACAGGTAAGAGCTTGTCAAATTTCCTTTTCGTTGTCTGACTGCAAGTAAAGAGGACCTGCTGCGACACGAAACGGAAACAAGTAGAGAGGCTGGAATTATCCGAAGTAGTTCCTGAAACACTCGGCACTTACCGTTTTTTATTTTCATTTTAACTGTTTAAAGCTCTATTAGGAGAGAAAACAGAAATTATTGAAAGAGGAAAGGGTAATCTATAAGAAAGAAGAAATTAGTTAAAGGTTGTATAGGAAATCAATTATTACAGGGTTGTGCTTTGTTTGTTTGTTGTTTTTTTTTTAAATTTCCCCGACTCCGAAACACGAGAGCTTGTTCTGCCGACCAGATAAGAGGTGGTTCACGCCATTACTGAGTTGAGGGGTTAGACCACTCTATAATTATATATTTTGCTATAAAAGTCCTCTCTGCCATTGGCAAAGCATCACGTATTTAGACAAAAGTTTTCGTTCTTGATTCGAAAAATAAAAGACAACAAAAACAACAACAAAGCGAAATTTAATTTGTGCGATTTTATATTTTTATACACCCCCGTACATACGTAAGTATGGTAGAGCTACAGTGACCTGATTGGACATATTGTATAAAAATAGCCATTCCAAACCAAACGTAGTGATGTACAGAAATACAAAATGTAGTTGATAAAATTTACAATTAGATTTACCTGAACAAATATTTACATTCTATTTAGAATAAGAGTTTAGTTTACACAAGTATATTTCTAACTTTTCCAGACATACCTTTCTGTTCTTGACCAAAACAACACCAGCAAAGTTCAGGACTTATTTCTCATCAAGTGACGCGCTAAAGTCCAGACTGGCTATATATATACTGTTCGGGTTTGATTTCAACAACGCAATTCCAGAACAATAGGGTATGATTGGCATCAGGCACCTGGCTAAGTTATTTTTGGGGTACTTGTATCAACTTTTTTGTTCACAAAATTCCTTGTCTTTAGTTTCTATCATGTAGGCCACGTCGGAAATTCTTTAAAGTATGTTTTGCATGGTTAGGTCCCCTTTGATGGACTTGATGATTGCAAAGCGGGGTTCAACCCCTTCCCAGTGGCACAAGCTAAACAAGTCGGGTTAGTTCATTAGCGGCGTGATTACGTAATAACCTGCTGACCACCACTGCTGACCACCACTGCAGACCACCACTGCTGACCACCACTGCTCACCACCACCGACCACCGCTGCTGACCACCACTACTCACAACTTATTATGTAACAGTTCAAACAGGTATTGCGTGCATTCATGTATAGGCATGGGATTAAGCTACTCAGCTTCAGGTGAATTTATTTATTTATGGAAAAAAAAAATTAATTCTACTCAACATGTGTGTTTGCATTTTTCAGCATTACAATTAGTAAACACTTAACACTAAATGAAAGGAAGTGACGTCTCATCTTCAAATTAAACAATCACAACAGAGAAGTTCATTTTATACAGGAAGAGAGAGGCTGGAATAATTAAGTAACTACAGCGATATTTATACAGCAATAATTATGTAACTAGAGTGAAGTTTATGAATGAATAATTATAACTAGAGCGAAGTTTATACAGGAATAATTATGTAACTAGAGAGAAAGTTTATGCAGGATTAGTTAAGTAAACAACTTTGTTTAATTAATCCTGACTTCCACGTCCACTTCGTCCACTTCCGACGATCTCCGATTTCACAGACGAAAACAAGTGCCTTGAAAGAGATCTTTATGTTCTAGAAAGGAGAGACAGTGCGAAGCGAGTGGGTTTAAGATTTTCTTTGAGCAATTTTGGTCAGACATTTTTAGCCCCAAAGGAATCTTAAACGTTCTTAGCATGCAGCGCACGGGACTGGATTTATTGTCACATCCGACTAACTACAAACAAAGCCCACTTTCATGGACAGTTAAGAGCGAAAGTAGTGTCTTCTTTTCAGCGATACTGCCTGTCCCTAGTGAACAGTTAAATCACAATGAACACTGCTCGTCGCCTGTAACAGTGAACATCGCCTGTCACCTGTAACTGTGAACCACGCCTGTCACCTGTAACTGTGAACCACGCCTGTCACCTGTAACTGAACACCGCATGTCCCCCTTAACGGTGAACACCGCCCCCCCCCCCCCCCCCGTAACAATAAATGTAAGACTTCTCTGATCTCCACATTCAACACACGTGACTGACCAAGAAAACCTTTCAGTCATGCAGGTGAGAGAGGAAGTTCATTTGTTCGACTTTTTATCCCTTAGTTCTTTCTTCTTTTTTTAAATTTATCTTCCTGGCATTGTCCGCCCATTTCTTCAAATCAGTGTGTCCAAGGCAACAGAGGTCACTGCAGCGTGACAGAGTAACACACGCTTGGCATTTCATTTTCCTGAAAATTCCCTGTCGATCTTTTAGCACGCGGCTGGAACAAAAAAACGTATTTTTTTTCCCTCGGCTGTTGTCATTTCACTGGTGTCACTAGACGGTGGTTAGTAATGACAGCTCTGATGATGTGATAAACACTTTCGTTTGACACCATGATGGCGAGAGGCGTTCAGTACATGGACGACCAACATGGCCTTGATTTTTTTCTTTCTTTTCTGCTCCTCCATCTGCGCATGCGATGTAAACTACCGGAACTGGTAATGAGTGGCAGGACTGAGAATGTTGACATCGGATGCAAGTTTATTGCAAAAGTTTGATTTAGGGTTTTAGTGTTCAACTAGTGAGTGTTAGAGTGGTAGTTAAACATTGATTTTCTTGCTAGTAGTAGTTTTCTTATTTCAGTCTTTAATTATCCACACAACATTTCACAGACAACCAGCAACAAACAGTCTTTGTCTTCCATTTAAATTTGGAAGTACTGCCAAGCAAGGCCATCTCAATAGCTCGTTGATTTAACCACAGAGCTAAATGACAGCGACTGTCCGCGAGATCAACGAACGTTGGGAATGAACGTTAATCAAAGTCAATTAATCAGTCAGTAGCAGAGTACTTGTAACATTACATTTCTGATCAGTCAAATCCAGTTGATGCGTCTGTACATGTATAGCAATGTTAAGTCACTATTCAAAATACAGGTATAGCAATGTTAAGTCACTATTCAAAATACAGGTATAGCAATATTTAGTCGCTATTCAAAATACAGGTATAGCAATATTAAGTTGCTATTCAAAATACATGCTAGAGTACAGAAGGCCACACAGACAATAGACGTTATAGTCTTGTGCGATGGTTCAGGTGCATCTCGTTAAGCTGAATCAGCAGTTTCTATGAGATCCGTTTTACTTTTTGTTCCCATGTTTCTGCCGCTACTAATCATTAGTATTCTATCACTAGCTGCTTTCGAATCATTATTTCATAAAACGAATCTGTGACATTTTAAATTTGTAATGTTTAATAGAATCAATTTGATGTAATAAAATTACCTTACATCAGAATCAATGACAAAGTCCTAATTCGTTACATCAGGCTGACATAACAAAGTCCTGAATCGTTAGGTCAAATTGCCATCACAAAAACCTGATTCGTTAGGTTAAATTGCCTCAAAGTCCTGATTCGTTAGGTCAAATTGACATTTCAAAAACCTGATTCGTTAGGTTAAATTGCCTCAAAATCCTGATTCGTTAGGTCAAATTGACATCACAAAAACCTGATTCGTTAGGTTAAATTGCCACAAAGTGTTGATTCGTTAGGTCAAATTGACATAAAAATCCTGAATCATCTCCTTTCGTTGTGCCCCCATTCACATTATTGAAATAGTAAACTGACCTTGTGATATCGTATTTTTGAATTCCAATCTGTGCGTATCATAGAATAAATATGTGTTATCTTAGAATGAATTTGTGTTATCATAGGATGAATATGTGCTATCATAGAATAAATATGATTTATCATAGAATGAATATGTGCTATCATAGAATAAATTTGTGTTATCATAGAATAAATATGTGTTATCATAGAATACATTTGTGTAATCTTAGAATAAATATGTGTTATCATAGAATGAATATGTAATATAAAAAAACTTTAACATTTGATCACAGAATGAATTTATGACATCATGAAATGAATTTTTAAATAAAATATTTATGTTACCATAAAATTAATTATAAAAGCATCATATCAGAACAGCTCGAGTCTGTGGTATCATAAAATGCTATTTTAATAAAAGTGAATCGTCATACATAACTGTGCGCATGTGTTTGATAATGTAACAATTCAAGTACGGACATACATGCTGAGACAGAAGATATATACACGGTCATCGGTCACTGAATAGGTACTAGTTAGACCGCGCGGTCATCGGTCACTGAGGGCACTCCGACTGAGTTAATCACTAACCGCCTAGTGTGTGATAAATAGGTAAGTACGGTACTGACTTAGCCACGGTCATCGATCTCTGAGGCGGGTACCGAAAATAAGAGTGATTGGGCTGACTGCCTCACTAGCAACAAAAAAGATAACAGTGCTTGTCTAATCTCCTATAAAATGATAGAAAGGGGTTATAAAGGGGTTATAAAGGGGTTATAAAATTGTCGAGTAAGAAGTAAACTGAGAACAGTTCCAAACAATCGGAAACCCAAATTAGCCTCTCATTGGCAGCAATGAGCACGTGTTCACAAGGGAGATAATTACACATGTCGCATGAACTTGCATTGTGCTCATAGTTACTGATCGTAGTAAGTTCAGAGGTTGAGAGCCACCACAGGCGACATGAACTAGAAGGCGCAGGGGTTGTTAAGTCGCATACCTTTCGATGAAAAGGTGAAGGGTTTGAATCACGTGTCTTCAAATCAGCTTCTGACCTTAACTCGTTTAGAGTCGAGGTCTTTGGATAGGAGCGATAAACTGACTGGTCTTGTGAAATGCCAAACTGAAATGCCAAACTGGAACCCACTCTAAAACAATGGTAATTATTACAAGTCTAATACAGAATATAAATCTAATATAGAATGCATGTCTAATGCAGAATACCAGTATAATGCAGAATACATGACTGATTTAAAATACTATT
The DNA here is from genome assembly GCA_028829895.1 of Sinotaia quadrata. Classification (NCBI taxonomy): domain Eukaryota; kingdom Metazoa; phylum Mollusca; class Gastropoda; order Architaenioglossa; family Viviparidae; genus Sinotaia; species Sinotaia quadrata. The sequence continues at coordinate 104,618,698 of CM054179.1, read as the reverse complement.
CTAATACAGAATACAAGTTTATTATAGAATACAGGTCTAATGTAGAACGCAAGTCTAATGCAGAATACAATTTTAATGCAGAATAAAAATGTGAAATGCAGGACTAATGCAGAATGGAAGTCTAATACAGAACGCAAATCTAACACAGAATACAAGTCTAATGCAAACTACAAGTTTAATGCACAATACAAGTTTAATATAGTGTACAAATTTGATGCAGAATAAAAGTCTAGTATTGGATGCATTCTGTATTAGAATTGTATTCTAAACCAGTATTGGATGCAGGTTTAATGCAGAATATAAGTCTAATATAGAATACAAGTCTAATGCAGAATACAACTCTTCACCCAGAAAACCATTCTGGAACTAATCGACCTTGTAATAACAATTACTAAAAGGAAATTCACTGCAAACCTATTTCATCTTCTCTTACTGTCCTTAGGACACTAAACCTATTTCATCATCTCTTACTATCCTTTGGACACTAAACCTATTTCATAATATCTTACTATCATTAGGACACTAAACCTATTTCATCATCTCTTACTATCCTTTGGACACTAAACCTATTTCATCATCTCTTACTATTCTTTGGACACTAAACCTATTATATCATCATCTCTTACTATCCTTAGGACACTAAACTTATTTTATCATCATCTCTTACTATCCTTAGGACACTAAACCTATTTCATCATCTCTTACTATCCTTAGGACACTAAAGACCTAGTGAGGTATTGCCTTGAGACCATAACAATTACTGGGACTCAGATCAGGATATCACAGGTAAATCTCAGGGTATGTATCTGCTGCCACAGAACAAATTCTTGCATTCCTAATCTCACAGGTGAAGTTCAAAGGGTCAGGAGAAGATACATGACTGGTTAATACATTGAACATAATATCTCTTATTATGAAGGCTGAATGAATACGAATGATGAACAACTTTTTAAATATAAAAAGTTAACCATAAACCAAACAAATACCAAAAACGAAAATTAAAAATATAATGTAATTTGTAAATGAATGATAAATTATTACTTATTCATATAACATAAAAGTCAACTGAAATTAGGAGAGAGAGAGAGAGAGAGAGAGAGAGAGAGAGAGAGAGAGAGACACACAGAGAGAGAGAGAGAGAGAGAGAGAGAAGGCTTTCAATGGAAATGCCAAATCTATATGCACTTTGACATTTTGAACCAACATTAAAATAAAGGCAGAACACATTCGCCCCAAAATCCAATTCTAATACGAGAATCATCATACATTCACTTTTATTTATAATTTTTATTCTCTAAAACTCTTCAATTACAACCTCTGGCATCCCCACACGTCCCTTAACGTCTTACATCCATCAGCTCGAATTGGAAGCAGATGCTAAACCTCAGTAGCATCGGTCTTTGCATTTCTGAATTGATGCAATCGATGATGACCCCTTGGGGCTGCGCAGGTGTGTAGAATGTTTCTAGAGTACCTTGAAAGAAGGAGTCTGATGACATGATGAAAATGCATAGTACTGTCTTCAACATCAGTTATCTTTCGACCTTCGTAATAATCAAAACTTATGGTTCGTATAAGACGTTGACTGTATGCTTACACTTTTGCTACACTTCCCATTTGAGTTGTCTGTATCAGCAGTGCTGACCATATTATCTTGAATTTAAGAATTAACTCCCTTTATTTCCTTGACCATATTGTCTTGAATTTAAGCATTAACTCTCTTTATTTCCTCAACCATATTGTCTTGAATTTAAAAATGAACTCCCTTTATTTCCTTGACCATAATTATTGTCTTGAATTTAAGGATTAACTCTCTTTATTTCCTTGACCATATTGTCTTGCATTTAAGAATTAACTCCCTTTTTTTCCTTGATCATCTTCTTGCATTTGGGAATTAACTCCCTTTATTTCCTTGACTATCTTGTCTTGTGTTTAAGAACTAACCCTTTATTTTTTTTGACCATATTCTCCTGCATTTAAGAACTAATTCCTTATATTTCCTTTACCATCTTCACTTGTGCTAAGACTTTCTCCCTTATCCCATGAACATCTTATAATGCATTCAAGAACTAACTCCTTATATTTCCTTGACCATCTTCTTGCCTTTAAGACTTAATTCCTATTATTTCTTTGTCCATCTTGTCTTACTTTTTAGACTGAACTTCCTTTTTTCTCTTTGTTATGGTTTGAGGGGCATTTTCCTAACATTTTAATCATCTTGAGATTCCTAATGCCTCAAAACACTATTTAACTTGTCAGAGCGCGCCCAACTTTAGATCTCGCATTTCATATCTACCAGTTAACTTGTTGTTAACTCTGTAAACCCTGGCGATCACTGGCGATATTATACAATCTTGATCGATCTAGTAGGTCAAGATGTAACAATTCGCAAGATATTTAGTCCGACTGACCACGTGAATGCATAGTCTGTCTTTGTGCGCACCAAAATCAGCCTCAAAGATCAGAGTTCATCCTGCCATTGTCGGAGAAGCATCGTTCAGAAACAATATATATAACAATTAAATTTAGAAATAGGGATTGGCAAATTTACTCCTGCACATATTCTAATTGTTAAAATGTTACTTTTTATTAGCTGTTTAAAAATAGTGGGAGCCTTAACTCTTGTATACCAATTAAAGATTAGTGGGAGTCTTAACTCTTGTATACCAATTAAAAAGTAGTGGGAGCCTTAACTCTTGTTAAAAATTAAAAAATCAAAAGTGATGTGCACTCGCCAGTCTCAGAAATCGAAAAGCACAGTTTTATTAAACTAGAAATTCCTGCCTAGCCCTTTAAGCTATCAAGGATGACATAATGTGGTTAGTAGCAATTTGCTACTAATATCATAAGAGTAGTCTGTAATCATTCTAGTGTGTAAGAGTGCCTATTTCTTTTTATCACTTGCGTAGGTTCATTGCTGGTTATAATAAATACAAGAACACTCTCAGATGAAACAAGGTCATTTATTTAACCCCTATGCTTGTATCAACTGGTTAGCGGCTCACTTGTGTTTTTTCTATCAGAAACATGTCTGAACTCCAAACAGTAAGATGGGATGGATGAATTATACATGTGTTCATATTTATTTATCGACTGATCAGGAAATGTATCTCATCTTAAAACTTGACCTAACGGTGCTTAGATTGTGCCGCAGTGCATGACGATGACGGGTGAATGATTTACAGGACATTCACCTCTAGACCGTGACCTGTTCCAACTCGTTAGGAGTGGTCAACCTTTGTATCATGCATATAAAATAGTTTAGTAAATAGTGCATTTAGAAACATTAAATATTATAATGCATACACTCACTATATAGGCTGAAAGAGTGTCACACTTTGATTATGAGGCTAATGATTACTGTTATACACTATTGTCGCTGTTGTTAATGGATCCATGGAGATAGATTTACACTGTCAGGTATAGATTTACACTGTCAGGTATCTCTCTCTATATACTTTCCAGCTCTGTTTGTGTATAACGCCAAAGCATCATTGACCTTTGAGCACGAAGGAGTTTTTTTTTGTTTTTTTTAGAGCGATGCTAAAGCATCCTTGACCTTTGAGAACGTGGAAGTTTTTTTCCACATAGTCAGCTTTAAGTTGCATTGTCACGTTCAAAGTACTCATTGAAAAGCAGAGGCCATGACGGATGGCAAATACTCTCCTTAGTAACTATATATTGTTGAATAAATGGTGTTAGAATATGTCATATATTTTAACTAATGACCAGTTATCCAAGCAAGCTTACATTGACACAATAATGATAACTAATGATCAGTTATCCAAACAAGCTTACATTGACACAATAATGATAATGAATACAAGCATCCAGTTTATTTTCGCTATAATGTATTTTTTTAAATGTAATTATTTGAAGGGTATTTTTTTTCTTATATTTAATGCAATACCATTTTCTACAACTAATTCACACACACAAACACACACACACACACACACGATCTGAAAAAGGGTGATAACTGCAACAAGTGGAAGTGAAAGTATACTTCTTAAGCTCAAGCTCAAGCTCAAGTTGTGGGATTAGCACCAGAATGCAAAATGGCAGCACGATCAAAATGTTATTTTCGGAATTATGCATGGACCCACATAATTTAATCTGAACCTCTAGTTGAAAACATTTTTCTGTCTGTCACCAACCCTCGTATGCCTCACACACATCATTTAATTGCGGTTTAAATATTGCGTACACCTGTTCCTTACAAAGCTTGGATCATTGCTACATAGAACAGTCATCATCTTCTCGCGAGACAAATTCGTCTTCCTGAGGAAATGAGAAAGAACAGTAGACAACGAAGCAAATATCGTAGCGGAAAACCGAGACTTCCTGCTTATGCAAGGCGAGAGTCGTCAATAACAGGAACAAGTGGCACTATGTCAAAGAAATAAATGTCTAACACCCAGAAACTCCATAAGCGCATCACTGGCAGGTAGGTCACTCATAGGAAGAAATAACAGCACCCGAGCATCGTAGCGATCGATATAAGAGTGATCTCCCTTGTCTGTGCCTACCAGGTCGTGTTTGCGCTCATGAAGCGGGACAGGAACGCGTGCCGGTATAATTGAACTTAATGACGTGTGTCTATTTGCTTGGAGCTAATTAGCCATTGAACAACGCAAGAAACAACTCAACCGATCTATGCCCTCGCTGATAAAATTTTTTTTGAGGAGTTGGGGTGGGATGGGGGTGGGGAGTAGTCCTTTTCTCTCCATTGTTTTTCTTTGTTGTTTCTTTCCTTTATAGTAAGAGTTGTCTCTGTAGCACTGTGACATCAGAGGAACAGTTCCAGTAGATTGATTATCGAAAGGGCACGGTTAGGGTTGCTGAGTTTTCATTTTAAATTCTTCGCTGATCACGTGATTTCTCAGATTTTTCTCGATGCTGCTTAAATCCAACTGATGTATGTATTATATATTTTTTAACAGTAATATTTCACTTCAGGTACCATTATTTAAGTTCTGAGCACGCCGTCACCCCCCCCACACACACACACACACACACTCCACTTATGATGCATCCAAAAAAATATTTCTGTGTTTGTGGCTCAACCTTGACTTTCGGAGATTTATCATGATGGAATGATTGAATTCATTTCTATGAATATAAAATAACGACAGACAGACAGACATAGACAGACAGACAAACGGACAGATAGATAGATAGATAGATAGATAGATAGATAGATAGATAGATAGATAGACAGACAGATAGATAGATAGATAGATTTATGTTGGTTTGTTTTAACTTTAGTGTCGGAAATGATTTGTCTTTTAGGACGTAAAGTCTATGGCTGTCATTTTGTCTGGTGCTAGTTCTAGGCCCTATTTTTCTGTCCAGACTTCTAGGTTTTTGAGGATGTTTTGGAGATCATCAGTTAAATATCTTTGTTCTTTGTGTGAATTGTAAAGTGATGAATCATCAGCAAATTGTGTTAGTTGTGTGTTTATGTTAGTGGTGATTATGTTTAATCATATGCAGCTATGTTGAAGAGGGTGGGTCTGAGAGCACTACCCTCTGGAGTGCCATTTGTTATTTGTTTTGTAGTGGATTGGATTTTATTAATTTGTACCCGGAATGTGCGATTTTGAAGGAAGTTTTTATATAGTTGTATATGTTTCCTCTAATCCCCATTTGGAGCATTTTGATGAGTATTGTTGGGTGCCAAACTGTGTCAAAGGCTTTTGAGATGTCAGTGAAGATTGCAATCGAGTGGGGTTTTTTGCAGTCTGTCTATCATGATGTTGTCTGTTAGTCTGTTTGTGGCATCTGTGGTGGATCTTTTGGGTCTGAACCCATGTAGTTCGGGGGGGAGGAGAGGGAGTAGGTTATTTGTTTCTATGTGGTGTGTCAGTCTCTTGTTTACTATTGTTTCTAGTATTTTTGCTAGAGTTGGAAGTAGGGAGATTGGTCTGTATGGTTAGGTTGTGTGTTGTCTTTGCCTGGTTTTGGTATTGTTAGCTTGTTTCCAATGTGCTGGTATTTAACTGGTTTGCCATATTTTGTTGTAGAGTTGTGTTAGGTTTTTTAATATATTGTCTGGTAGTCTTCTGAGAAACTGATATGATATTTTGTCTTGTCCTGGAACTGTGTTTTTCTCGGTTTTACTTATGTGTTTTACTTCTGCTTCTGTGATGGTTGAGTTTATTTTTGTTTGGTTATTTTTTGTTTTGTTGTTGGTGTTTTCTAGTGTGTTTAGTTTCTTTATGTTTTTTGAAGGTTTTTGGTTTTTTGAATGTTTGTGTTGTTTGTGTTGGCTTGAAAAGTGTCTACTAGGGTCTCTGCCTTTTCTTTTTCTGAATAGTGTATGTGTTTGTTTGTGATTGGGTTATGAGGGCTGGAATCGAGCTTGCCTATATTCATTATTTATTTTATTTTGTCCCATATTTGTTTGGTTGTGCTGTTTTTATTTCCTTTGTTGCATGTCTTTTCCCAATATGTTTTTCTTGCATTTTATTTTATTTTTGTAATCTATGTTTATTTAGTAGTGTGTAGTGTGTTTTGGCGATTTCATTGGCTGGTTGTTTTCTGTAAAGCCTGAGTGCTTTTTGTCGTTCTTTTTTTATGCTCTCTAATTGTTGATTCCACAAAGGGGTGAGGGGGCGGGGTGTGTGTGTTTGGGTGAGAGGGAAGGCTGAGTTTGCTGCTTTGGTGATGGCGTGCGATATGTTGATGGCCTGTGTGTTTGTGTGTTTGTGTTTGTGTTTGTGTGTGTTTGTGTTTGTGTTTTCAAGTGTTAATTTTTCTTGCTGTTATTTCTAAGCTGCGTTTATAGTTTTCCCATTTGCCTTTGGAGATATACCATGTTGGGATTGAGGGTGTGTTTGTGCTGTATTTTTTGTTTTGTATTTATTTCTAATATGATGGGCTGGTGGTCACTGGTGTAGTTGTCGTCGTCTGTTGTGATTGTAGATTCTAATGTAAGTTGTGGGGTCATTAGTGCTATATCGAGTGTGTTTTGGAGTCTGGTTCGTTTAGGGGGGAGCTAAGTAAGTTAGGGTTTTCACCAGAACCTCCTGGTTTACTAATTTATAAACCGCTAAGACGATGGTAAACTCCAGAAGTCTCTAACTCCAGTGTGTAAGTGTAAGGACACACTGCATTCCAATGATGTATGGTGGCAAAGTGTCCTCGATTACGTCTTGGAATTTCTGGTACAAGGAAGACTGCAAATTGCTGCATTGATGTTCTGCTTGAGGGAACTAGTACAGGAGTCTGAGTGACCTCGAATAGAACAGCGGCTCATCAGTGTTCTACAACCGGTAAGAAAAGCACGTGAAACTGACAATACCAATGTGAACAATAACTTATGTCTTTGTTATGAAGCTTGAAAGACTATTGAGGCATCGCCTGGACAAGGCTATTATCCCTTATTTCTAATAAGTCCATTTCTGTTCTCTGATAAGAACTAGCCTTTGATTTATATTGACACTAATATGTTGAATTGCGTGTTAGGATACAAGACTCTATAAGTATGGAAATTATTTGAATGTGGTTCATGGAAATATTGATGTCAAGTAATCTTTTCATTGTATTTGCTATATGTATATTTGACTGTTGATTTAATAAATTTATTGTTAAATTTATTGACTTCCTTACACATATTGATAACAATATGTTAGGAAGATAGTGGGTGTATGGGAACTTGCTAAATATAGATTAAAATACGGATTTATCTTCTCATTTTCAACCTACGGAAATAATATTGCGTGACAGTAAATGTTGTCTTTAATGTTGTGGAAGAGAGGAAACGTTTACAGCGCCCGCATATCCGCCAAGTGAGAGATGTCTTCAGGAGAATATTAATGACATAAATTAAGATTGTCATCATTTGTAATTATTTATGGATGATTGCATAAAAATAATCATCATAATCATTAACTAAGGTGGCGTTGGTGTCATACACACTTAAATATTTTATTTTGCTTCTGATAATTTCACATCTTAAATAAACAATACGAGTATAAATTCTTGATTAGTGGTTTCACTGAATGGTCTGAATTTTGTTTTCAACAGCTATCAAAGTACCTTGAAGTACAATATATTTTGCTGGCAAGACTAGAATACACTATGTAGAGATTGATTTCTTATTAAGATTTTATGGATTTGTCTTTTTCAATAATGGAGTTGATTTGATGTGCTGTTGTGAACTGTACATTTGAATATGATTTGCTGTTCTGTCTTTGCTAAACAACTAAGCTAGTTTTCGATAATGCTTGCACTTTGCACGTAAACATTTGGACATTTTCTAGTTATTAACGAATTCATTAAATACTTTGGCACCTTAAAATTGCAAAATACGACACAAACAAAAAACATACAAGTCAACTGAAAACAGAATGTGGGAGGAACGCTAAATATGACTGTCGTGAACACACTTATCGATTGAAAGAAGTGCACTTCGATTGTCACGCCCTTTCTTTGCGTTTCGGCCAATCGCGAGCGGCGCGGTACTCAGGGCAAGAACATCTAAGCCAATTAGGTGTTTTGTTATCCTTTCTGGGTTTGCCACGGTATAGGATCATTTGAGGCCCTGGAAGGGTTACATCTGTTTTGTCAGTAAAAGTTTTGATTAAAGTGTGTAAGAAAATTATTTTTTTTTTTATGTTGTCAAATAATATTCAGCTAAGAATAAAATCCATATATGTATATCTATATTAAAAAAATCAATATCCCAACAGATAAATCGTGTAAAATTGCTTTCATAAGTTATGTCCTTTTTTTTTCTAAATTATATTTTTATTCGAAAAATCACATGAAGATAATGTAGATTTCTCACTTCAACGAACATCTTGTGCACCTATGACGTCAATATTTTCTAAATAGCCTTGTCAAAGAAAAAAAACCCTGTAAAATATCAACAGCAACAACAACAATAAAAAAAAAAAGTAACAGTAATAAACATTCAAAATGAAACAGATTTAGAAAAAGAAAGTGAATAAGTATTTCAACACCAGTTTTAGGCCTTTTAAACCAAACTCAGTTTTCAAGATCTTTAATTTTTTTCTGTCAAACTATTGACGAGTTTATTAAAGTTAGGTAAATTTAAATGAAACTTGTCACTCAGCCTTGAGAAAACACCACTGAGTCACGAGTCAGCGCGCTAGTGTTCTCTACATCTACAAAAGATAGCTTTTCTGACGCTCCTCGATCGTCGGTCTGTCGCGTTTTATTTATTTATTTCTGTTATCTCAAGGAGTCACGTTAGGAATCAGCCCGTGTGTCAGTCGCTGACACTGACACTGGAAGTTCAGCGAAAGTGTTGTTACTTACTAATAACGTCTCTGAAAGCATTTCAAAGTTCAGTGTCTTTCTGATATTCATATGCCATTGTTCACAAATGAGCATGGTGGATAATTTGCCAATGATCAATTCAGTAATCATTTCTGTTTGTTTTTTGAAATTCACTCTCACTAGTTCAGTGGTCAGTTCAGTGACAATCAAGTGTTTTGTTGGCATTAATGGACACAAATTCGGCATTAGAAACCCCCCTCCTCCCATTTACCCCTGAGTGTTTTGCTGACATTGCGATAGTATATTGCTTAAGAATAAATATAATTGATGCCACTAGTTAGCCCACCCCCTCCCTTTTCCCCCACACCCCCCTCACCCAGCGCGAAAGCGGCGGAAGCCGGAAGCGCCCCCTACACTCCATCCATCCAGTTCAACGACCCCAGATTTGTTTTTCACTGTCATTTACTTGTTTCGCTGACATTAATTGTCGCTAGTTCACCCATAGTACACACACACACACACACACACACACACACACACACACACACACACACACACACACACACACACACACACACACACACACACACACACACACACATTGTATTTCGTTGGAAAATTAAGCGATAGTTGATTATTCAAGTGTCAGTAATAACTGTCACAAGTTCAGCTATTAGTTTCACTCTCTTCATTTCAGATTTCAATCTAGAGTCTTCGATGGAGCAGACATTTACAGATATATTTTATTTTGTGTATTGCATCATAAAGGTTTGTGGATCAAATCCCTTCCAAAACTGGGAATGTCAGAAAATGTAAATTAGAGAATGAAAGTATAGCAAACTGCAAACACTTCTTCGAAGCTTCAGTTGTGCAAGCACTGAGTTTAGTTAACAAATGTTTCAACTACAAACATTTGGTGGAAAAATTGTTACATAAACATATTGCTGTACCCACTCATTCTGAGGCCCTGCATGGGTTTTTTAAAATAATGTTCTACAAGGTCACGTGAGATGCACGCAGTCGCATTGAGTACCGACCGCGGTTTTGTCCACATGCAATTTATTTCGCGGAATGACTGGCTAACCACTTCGTCGTCTGCTCACTACTGGACACAGGCGAAAGGGCGGGGGGAGGCGACATGAAGTTAGTCTATTTCAACTCCCGTAGCAGACGACATCACGACCAGTCGATCCGCAACGTCATTTCAGTAACCATTTCTGTCTGTAAGTGCGCAGACGATGCTGTTTAGCAGACGACACAAGTTAGCATGCGCGTGCGATGGCAGATTGAGATTCTAAGAGTTTCGATTAGATCAAGGAGTCACGCTCTGATACACAGATAATTCAGTCGCAGCGAAGCACTGCAGCTCGATGCATCAATGGTCTCTAAGGAAACAAGGACTCACTGAATTAAAAAAAAAATGTAAATTGTGAATCTGCTCTGAAGTAAAAAGAAATGAGATGCACTAATTTAAAAAATATTTCATTACTGACGTGAAATAACACCAGAAGCAAAACAATTAAAAAATAATAAAGAGACTTTAAAACAGCAGTAGGCAAAAATAACCCCCAATCCTCTAAAAAAAAAAATAATCCAAACCTGCATGTGCAACCTTTGGAACGTGAGAAAGGACAATATTCAAAAGCAGGAAAAATGTGGCAAATCGTGTAATAAATTTCCATTAACCAAATTCCTGTGGCTAGTCGTTTAGGAAAATTTTCATTAGTGAAATTCCTGTGGCGATTCATACACTGAAATTCTTGTGGTGCTTGTGTTCTGAGAATCTGCACAGTGTTGGCTCGTTCTGTGGTTCTGTGACACGATAGAAAATTTGCGAATCAAAGAGCAGTAACTCTGCGATGTGAAAGAAAACTACATTAATTTTGTTGCCAAAGTGATCAGGTAAGACATTTTTTTCATTTGAATGTTTATTGAATACTGAAGAAAAGAGTGATAAAGCTCCAGTTCAAAATTCGATAAAGTTCTCGGGTTTTTTTTTTATGTTTATATGCATCATATCTTAATTCAAACAGCAGTGAAGGGGTTAATCTTAACATCTTCCCTTTTCCGCTTAATTCATGTTTGGAAAATCTCCTTATGGTCAGTGCATGACGCGCGCGCAAGTACATACAGTCGCATAATAACAAACACACATCTAATGATCTATACACACACACGCGCATGATATTATATATTAACATTCTACATTAGAGGATAGGTAGATTAGCTGATTACTGGTTAATGGTTCTGATGGTAATATTTTCGTTCTGAAAAATGTCATTTTGCGTATGTGTGGAGCTTCGAGTGTCCATGAATGACTTTGATACATGACGTTTGCCTGTAGTTTGTGTGTGTGTGTGTGTGTGTGTGTGTGTGTGTGTGTTTGTGTGTGTGTGTGTGTGTGCGTGTCTAAAAAATGAAATCAAATGTTGTATACGTGTGTATGTCTGCGGATATGGATGTGAGTATATGTATATATACGTGTTTGTATGTATGTGTGTGGGTGTGACCTATGAATGTGTTTTATCATAACAAATTTATTACTTAATAAAGACATTCAAAATATAAATTAATAAACTTAAGCAAGGGGAAGGGAGAAAGTAGATAGGATGAGTAATAAAAAAAGAGGTGAACCAAAGAAGGGGGAGTGGACGGAGGGAGTGCGGAAATTCTGCTGACTAAGCAAAATGCAAGGAGTGCCAAACAAAAGTTTGTGATTTTTACAATGGCGCTGAACATGAAACAAAATGCAATTTTACCCATTTCAAACTTTCTTAGTTGTTTTAAGTAAAATAAGTAAAATAAAAAAATTAGTTTATCCCTAGAAATAGTAGAAAGATTAAAAATAAAATCTGTGACGAGAAGACAGTGAGCCACGTGACAGGAAATTTCCAAAAAGACAGTTTGACATTGACGTTAATGGTTTTTAAATTATATCGTGTACTTCGTGTTTTTACTCTGTTGTGCGAAGTTAGTTCTCACATTCTCGTCTTTCTAAAGAAAGATTAATTTTAATTTCAATAACGCGAGTTAACAGTGCATGTAATAACACTGGGCAGTGTGAACATAAGAACATGTTCATGAATTATCAATACATATATAATAATTTATGGGCAGTGTGAATATGCGAACGTGTTCATGAGATATCAATACATATATAATAGTTTGTGGGCAGTGTGAATATACGAACGTGGGCGTGAGTTATCAATACATATATAATAGTTTGTGGGCAGTGTGAACATATGAACGTGGGCGTTTAGAATATTATTATTTTAATTTTAAAATTATTTTTTTCTGATTGTCCATTTGAGGCGAGTGTGCCTCAGTTTGACTGACTGCCTGAGGATGTATATATATATATATAGTGTGTGTGTGTGTGTGTGTGTGTGTGTGTGTGTGTGTGTGTGTGTGTGTGTGTGTGTGGCGTGCGTAGATAGGCTCGCGTGAAGAAGTGGTGTTTTGTAGTTTAATAATTACACGTTAACTGATTGCTATACTTTGTAATATTTTATTTTTTCAGTAAAAATAACGCACTTTTTAGAAGAAAGTATAGAAACACCGACGTGTGTACACAACCATAATATACGAATATAATTTTACCGGTAATTGAATATTATTTATATTACAAGTATACTATACGAATTTAGTTGTACTGGTAGATACAATATCAGTTATTATACAAGTATATATGTACAAATAATCTTACTGGTACTAAAACATCAGTTATAATAATAGTACACTATACGAATTATTTCACCCGTAACTAGAATATCATTTATCACATACGTATGCTATACGAAAAGATAAGTTTAGCAAAATATTGTTATAACATAAGTGTACTCTACGAATATAATTTTAATAGTAGCTAAAGAATCGGTGTAACATAAGTGTACTATGCGGAAATAATTATAGTGGTAGCTAAATATCAGTTTTAAGTATACTATACGAAAAAAATTCTACTGGTATCTAGAATATAAGATAACGTCCCGTTAAGGGAAAACAAAAACACACCAGTAATTCAAATTTATACAGTATAAAGTCTGCAGTACAATACTCGTGCAGGGTGTTAGATAACACCCCGTCAACAGAAAACAAAAAACAGTAGTTCAGATTTATACAGTATAAATGTCTGCAGTAGAAATACATGTACTGGGTTCCAATTTTGTCTAACTTTCTCGAGTTTGCATTCTTTGATTTCAATCGCACTAACTTAGGTCAAAGCAACACCAAACCCATTAACCTCTTCGATGCAGATGCCAAACTGTATTGACATTACTTTCTGCATATGTTAACTGGATCTGAATGAAGAGTTAAATAGGATCGATGAGCAAGAAAAACGTATTGCTTTAATTCTACAAAAAAAAAAAAAATCATACATTGTATAAAGAACAACTACAACACAGGCTAAGTGTACAAAATGTGACAATATTTGTCATCCGGGTAAGTACATAATAAAAGTTACAGTTTGCCCATACAGAAAAAGACTAAACTGAACACAAAATAAAAACAGCCACTCTAAGTGATTGGCTCGTGACACCACAGAATGAGCTGACTGACACACAGGCGAAAAACACAGAAAATGACTAAACTGAACACAAAATAAAACTCTAAGTGATTGGCTCGTGACACCAGAATGAGCTGACTGACACACAGGCGAAAAACACAGAAAATGACGAGTGTGACTAAAAAGTTTGTAAATGACGTCATACGTTACAAAAGGTAGGTAAACGTAACGAAATGCTTTCCAGCCAGGCAAATTAAAACAAGTTTTGTCGGACACTGAAATTTTGCATATAAGGTTCGAAAATTTACAATAACTAAATAAATAAATAAATTTAATCTAGCCAAATTAATAAACCACTCGTGTTGGGCGAAGCAAACGAACACACAGTTGACTTATCGACATTCTGGATCCAAAGCCGAATGAACTAAGAGAACGGCAAAGTCTGTAAATACATGTACATAGGCACTATAAAAGTCCTATTCGAGATGGGCGAAGCAAAATAAAATTGAATGGCCTTAAAGTTTTGTAAACGAGGTTCTTGACAAGAACTAAAAGACTAACTTGAAAAGTGTCTAAAACGGAAGAGAGGTGGAGACGAAAATGGTTCTGAGGATAGAAAGCTGACAAAGACGAGGCATCAATCAGATTATCGTGAATCTGGCAGCCATCTGGCACAAGCGTGTTGGCTGGCCGGCAAGGAATTGTACAACAGCATGGCGTGTATTGACCCATTCCCCTTCATGAGAACTTTTCTCAACGAAATGACTTTCTCATAATATATATATCTTCTGCTCACACAGCCGCAAACGACACGCCCACAAACACGCACGCACAAATACACACACGTGCAAATGGCCGTGCAGTTTAATAATTATTAAATATTTATAATGTTAATAGCTGCTGTCACGGTTCAGTTAACAAGCAGGATTAGCTGACCACACTGTTGTGACTTCCTACCAGTCTTGAGAGAATGCGCTCTTATTCGTCCTGACTATTGTTATTGTTACTTCCGGTTGGATAACTCCGCGGCTGGTCTTTTGCATTGGATTCAGTGTACCAAGAGACATAACTCAGTCTGCTTGGAATGTTATACTACTTGGATTTGTTTTTTTTGTCGGGAACTAACGTAGCAATTAGAGAGATAAGAAGGCGGTGTGGGTGGGTGGGTGGGCATTCGGGTGAATTTTCGAGTCCCTTTTCATTTATTATATCAATTGGAGATTTTTCATCCCACTTGTCCCTTCACTTGACTTGGGACCACTGCTGACCTGCACCATGAAGTCTAACACATTTATTTTATGAATAATTTGCCAGTTGTCTCTGTGTGTATGTGTGTGTGTGCATGCGGCTATGTATGAGTGAGAGAGAGAAATTAGTGCATGGATGGCTTGTCGTTTATTTTATTTTTTTACGTCTTTCTTCAGCTTGTATTGTTTCATTGTCTACCCCGACCGCTTGTATTGTTCTTTTGTCTACTCTGGTCGCTTGTATTGTTCCGTTGTCTACTCTGGTCGCTTGTATTGTTCCTTTGTTTACTCTGGTCGCTTGTATTGTTGCAGTGTCTACTTTGGCTACTTGCTTTGTTGCATTATCTAACTTTGCCATTTTCATTGTCTACAATGACAGGTGGGGGTGGGGGGGAGGGGAGAGAAATCACATGATGGAGAGCAGAGCATAAAGGTTTCACAAAATGAATGTCAGCAATATGTTATGCAGACAGTCGGCCGAACAACCAACGACGAACTGTTGGGGCATGAGCTGCCATAACTGAAATTAAAAGATAAGTGGGCGTCTGATAATCTCTCAGATCAGAAACTTGTGTTATGATCCGCACAAACTCTAAAAGACAGAATATGTAGTCCTAATGTCCTTCATATTGAATATATTGATGTAACCTGATTGACCATTTTGTTAATTTGTTAAATTCTTGGGGAAGGGGAACACGTGTGTCTGTGTTTATTGCTACTGTTGAGGGGTGCACATACCCGTGTGTATGATATCCTGTGCTTAGGTCTATCGTTTGGATGGTTCGTACGCCTATCTTGTTTTTTAATATTTAGTATTAGTTATGAAACAAGTAAATTTGTATGCATTTAATTTTATATTTTAACCAATGATGGAGTGGCCCATCTAATGACCAATTTGACCACTCAACCAATATATTACTAGTTTCTTGTTGTAAACTGTATTAGAGCTCCAAGAGACCGACCATTTTCTTTCGTATTTTTCTTCACGTTGAACAACGCCCACGAAATTCACGGATTTTGGAATATGGCCATTAAACAGAAATCAACCAGTCATTCAGTCAACCAGTAAGAACGAAATGCTGTGAGACATTTCACAAACACTGTCTAAAGACAGCACAAAACTGGAATAAATGTCGTCATATCAGATAAAAGCCTTCATCAGTACAATAAAATAACAAAACAATTGACCAGGACAAGTAGCAATAAGAAACAGACTTCATCATAAATGTGGTCTTACTAGGGGTTGCCTCCCCATAATTTATTTTTGCATCTAAGCGAGCAAGTCCCAGATAATTTCAGTTAGAAAGGCCTGTGCCCTTTGACCTTTCTAATTAATTAACTCTCCTTTAATGAGTACCAAACTCGATACCTGTCTTCGAGCGATCACACCAGCACTTATATAAATTGGCCAAGCTGCAATAATTAAACGAATATTTAGCCGAGTGAACACGTGACTAGTTGACCAACTGGTCTGGTCTTTACTGGCATGTATTAGCACACTAAAATGTGTCAGATATCGAAGATTTTGCAGCCAAAGCACTTTGAATGTTTTACCAGACCAAAACTTATAAAAAGGCTTTAGCCAAAAAAATGTCAGGCAGGTTTAATCTATGTAAATACTAATAGCAGTAGTAGTTGTTTTGTTCCTTATTTATTGCACGTCAGTGCTGTAAGATTGTAGGAATTCATGTGTTTGTTTATTGCTAATGAAGTACTGTGACAAGTGGACCGGATCGGCTTGAACTGGAGAGAGACGTGAGCCAAAATCGCCACGGATGACACAATTCCGATGGAGGCAGCACGCTGATTTTATTTCTGCCCACTCCCACCCACCCACCACTCACCCCTCTCAAAATAAAGACTGGCACATAAACAAACGCACGGGTCAGTTTATCGCCGGGAACAATTGGCAATGACACAGTACAACTGTAAATGGAGGAACCGGAACAATCGGCAATGACAGTACAACTGTAAATGGAGGAACCGGAACAATCGGCAATGACACAGCACAATTGGAAATGGAGGGACGGGAACAAATCGGCATTGACACAGTACAACTGTAAATGGAGGAACCGGAACAATCGGCAATGACACAGTACAACTGTAAATGGAGGAACCGGAGCAATCGGCAATGGCACAGTACAACTGTAAATGGAGGAACTGGAATTGGAGACATACATATGAACGTTTCAGTGGCCCAAGTTACTGCTTGTTCAAACGTGGCATAAAAAGACGGAAAGAAATTTATTTTAAAAAAACGACCAGAAAGACACTCGCTTTTCTCTTCCCTCACCCCACCCCACACACACACCACCACCTAGACCAAAGGTTCTAAAAGTGAAAGTTACTTCTACCGTCTGCAGTACTGTCGAAGCAATCTTTATAATTCGTCTTCTTTTAATTAAGTCTACAATGACAACAATGCCTCTGCCATTGAACAGGACGTGGTTTCAGATGACAGGAATAACTGCTAGACTTGGTGCCAGAGGACAGGAATAACTGTAAGACTTGGTGCCAGAAGACAAGAATGAATGTAAGGCCTGGTACCAGAGGACAGGAATGAATGTAAGGCAGGGTGCCAGAGGACAGGAATAACTGACTTGGTGCCAGATGACAGGAATAAATTTAAGGCATGGTGCTAGAGGACAGGATACGGGCTTCGAGTTAAGTATTAAAGAACAGAAAAAGGTTGTAAATATCTGGAACTAATGAATAGAAGATAGCTTTAAGTCTTGGTCTTAACAAAAATAAAACACGGTTATTAGATGTGTTAAAGAATGTAAACTGGTAATAAAACTTAATATTAAAGGACAAGAAAAACCCGTTGTAGAGGAATGCTTTAAAAGACAGAACTGATATAAGACAGGCATTAAAGGTTAGAAAACGGTTATGTGGCTGGCATTAAAGGACAGAACACGGCTAATGGACAGGCATTAAAGGTTAGAAAACGGCTATATGGCTGGCATTAATTAAAGGTTAGAAAACAGCTATATGGCTGGCATGAAAGGTTATAAAACAGCTATAGGACAATGAAAAGTAACATTTGCAGACAAGGTAGATGAAAGCCTTGAAGATAGTAAATTTTTTTTTTTTAAATACCAATCCTTTACTGTTATATTCTCTGTGGATGTATCAGGCTACTTCTAAAATGTGTACTATTGCAAAACATAACTTCTATCTGAGCGTGTGTTTTACAGAGTGTAACACAGTGTTAATGGATATAAGCGCATACACGATGCACATAACACGAGTTTGTGAAAACTATTAAACATGAAGAGATAAACAAACAAGTCTAAATACCACGAGTTTGTGAAAACTATTAAACATGAAGAGATAAACAAACAAGTCTAAATGCCACGAGTTTGTGAAAACTATTAAACATGAAGAGATAAACAAACAAGTCTAAATACCATGAGTTTGTGAAAACTATTAAACATGAAGAGATAAACAAACAAGTCTAAATACCATGAGTTTGTGAAAACTATTAAACATGAAGAGTATTCTATAAAGAACAATCACGAAAATATAAACAAATAAGTCTTAGTATACCATAAGTTTGTTAAAACTATTAAACATCAAGAATATTCTATAAATCATCGACTATATTTACTTAGATATTTATTTAGATATTTATTTATTTGTACATAGCTGATGATTTAGGTGATCCGGTTAAAGATGTTTAAATAAAAATATTTTACACGTAAATTTTAAAAGATAAGCAAAAATATTAAATAATATAAAACTGAACAATAAACACATCCGAAAGAGTAGAAAAAGTAGCGTGGTAATTTGTTGTACTCTTCCGAAAAGTAAAAACTCACTGAAAATTTGTAGGGCGTGTATTTATTCAACATAATATAATGCAGTACAATTCAACAGTAAATATATTCTAATATTGCTTACATTTTGAGAGAGTTTAATTCTCGCCATAAAAATTCAGTGTGCTATATCAAAGTAGTGACCCTTGCAAATAAAAATATATTTATGACTTGTTAGTATAATACTTGCCAGAGGATTTATATATATATATATATATATGAATATTGCTCTTTAAAGTTTTGTCTAATATTTATTAATAACACACCATTGCAAGTATTCATGAAACAATTCTATTTGAAAAATGAAAGAAAAACTGGTGAGAGCCAATAAGCCCAAGACAGATGGCAGTCCAAGTGCCGGTCGTCCTATTATCCTTCGTGTTCAGGAGGATTATCGCCGATGACAAAATACTGCGTGACGTTGTTTGCGCCACAGTTCCTCTCCATGACTTGTTTATCAGCACGCAGTATCCAGATGGACAACACAGCAGTCAACCGCTCGCTCTATCGATTTGACCTCTAGCCCCACCAGCGCCGCACGCGACTCCTTAATTCGCTCCTTGCGACCCGTCTTCCCTGCCGCGCCCTTGCCCATCAACGGGCCTCGTGACCTCGATGGTGACCATCGGGGGCGACTGTTTGCCGACAACCTCAGTCCCGATTGCTAAATCTAATACTTTGACTTCTCGCAGGCTCTTGCTGTCGAGGCGTTCGGTCTAATCACCCGAACCGTTCTGCTCTTCCACAGATTACATCTTGACATAGTGACGGACTTGGTCAGAGAAAAAACAAACATCAATAAACTCAATGGTGAATGCAGACAAATAAAAAAATGAAAAGTACAATAGTAGATATGAACGCCGTACTACTGTTACTATCATTTTGGTGATGATGACCACGATGATGATGACGAAAAAAGGACGCATGAGAAAGGACACAGAGACAAGCAAAGGACACACAGACAGACAAAGGAGACACAGATAGACAAAGGACACACAGACAAACAAAGGACACACAGACAGACAAGCAAGAAATGCATACTTACGCTATAACGAAGATACTAATACCAGACCACTTATTATCTTTGTTCCACTCATCCACCAATGTAAATAAAGTTTGTCATTTTACTAATTAATTGTACTTTCATATATATTTTCAATGGTAGGCTTTAAGTGGCATCGGCCTTACATTAATAATATGAATATGTGGGCCACATGGCAGACTGTTGTAGAAACAAAGATAATATAATTTTACATGCCTCAATAATCACTAAGCATTACAAAATCAAATATCATATTAATTTCTCTCATTATAAGGTGGGACATGACCCATTATGTCTCCACACTTAAAGATATATATGGACAATGTATCACTACAAATCACCATAATTTTCCTTGTTATAAGTCAGAGACTTGATCTGTTATGACTCTACACTTAAGGAATACAAACGCATATCATATGCAAAAATAATTAGCATAATTTCTTTTCTCCTTGGGATAGGAAAATAATATAACATACACAAACATGTTAGCATTATATAAATGAACTCAGGATAAGATTTTTTCTTCCTCTCTACCATAGAGAAGATACAAAATATTTATATAAAGATTTCACAGCAATTACAGAGACTTAATTACTGGACACTTACACTTCCTTTTCTACTGTGCTGGACAAATAGTTGGCCTCTACATTGTTTGTGCCTTTGATGACTTCCATAGTATATCTATACTGTTGTAGTATTAATGACCACCTGGTCAAATGCCCATTTGCCTTAGTCGAGTGAACTAAGCAGGCAAAGGGCGGTGATCTGTCTGAATGACAAAATGTTTGCCATATAGGTAGGCTTGGAATTTCTGGACTGGCCAGACAATTTCTGAGACATAATAATTCTGTTCAGTTGTATTCAACATTCACTGTATGTCTGCGTCAGTAGAGCACCTAGTCCTGCATTGCTAACATCCATTCTGAGTATGAATTCCTCATTGAAATGAGGCAAATGGAAGACAGGAGCTCATGACAGGCAATCTTTCATACTAGCAAAGCTGGCTTCACACTTTTTTTGGTGTTTTGTTTGAATGTGGGGAACGCTTCCGGCTTCCGCCGCTTTCGCGTTTGGAGGGGGGGGAGAGGGAGGGGGGGCTTCACACTCCTCACTCTAAATCACTATATAAGGTTTGCCTTTCCTCATCAAATTAATGAGCGGTTTGGCAATGGCACTGAAATTAGGAGTGATTTTTGTATAGTAAATGGCCAACCCTATAAAGGATTTAATATTTGTTTTGGGGATTGGTCTCTCCATCTCTTCAAATTTTCTTACTTTTGATGCTTCTGACCAAAGGAGACCTTGTGCCACTGTGTGTCCCAACTATTCAAGTTTAAAATGTCCAAAGAAACATTTAGTTGGTTGAGCAGTAAGGTTACATTCATTCAAACACTGGAATAACTTCTGTAACACTTGGATGTGTTCTTTCAGGGTGTGAGTAGGTACCAATATGTCATCCTTGAAGTTAGAGATAGATTCCTCTTTCATGGGTTTGATGAGCAATCTCATCATCTTAGTAAAAACAGATGGTGCTGTGTGGATGCTAAATGACATTTCTCACCATTGATATTGGCCATCAGGAGTACTGAATGCTAATTTTGGCCTGTCTGCCTCACAGACTGAAATTTGCCAAAAGCCTTTTGTCAAATCTGGTTTACAAAAATATTTTGCTCCCCTGAGCCAAGCAAAAAGGTGCTCTGGTCAGGCATCAATTCAAATGAAAAACAAACAATTTGTTCAGCTGTCTGTAGTCCACACAAAATTGGTTTGTGTCGTCCTTTGTTTTTATTAGGACAATAGGAGAGCTGTATGAGGATTTGGCCTTCTCAATCATACCTAAGGCTACATAGAGTCAATTTCCTGTTTTACAGCATCCCATTTATCATGAGGTAAAACATACGGTTTCATGCAGATCAGATTATGATCCTGTACTGTGATCATAAATTCTCACAGACTCGTTTTAACCATTGCGTAATGAAAACTACTCATCCAGTTGGAATTGGTTAGGATTGCATCAGCAATTTCTAGCATATTCTCAACTCCAGTTGTTTACTCCAACTCTGACACTTACAAAAGTACCATCAAAAGGTCGGGTTAAAGTTGAGTCACTTCGACAATTTTACAATTTACATATGAATTAAGTCTAGAAATAGGGATAGGCAAATTTACTCCACCACACAGAGAATAGTGACAATGGTGGAGTATCCTTCTGTTCACTCAGTAGTATAAATTTCAACGAATAGTGACACTGGTGGAGCATCCTTTAACAATTGGCATCAATAGTCACTTTATTTGACTAAATACGTGCACGTGATCAAATTTGACAGTTATTTGATCAAATAAACCGTTAAAGTTTTGACGAGATATTTTTTTGCGGAAGAAGAAGAGAGTTCAATAATTTATTACAGGATTATTTTCATATCAACATGTCAAGCATAAGAGGGAAACTGAAAAAAATAGCACCTTAGCCACCATTTTAATCTAGGAATTTGAAAAATGTCAAAACTTAGATATGTCATTAATGTCAAATCCTTGTCTACAAAGAACTGGCATTGATCAGGTAATGTGAAATGCTGGTCCACTTTTTGCACTTTAATGTTGCCTAAAGGCCTGATATCTATATGCAGAGGTAAATCCTACACAGTGATAATGATATGGTATGATAAATCGATGCTGCTTCTATAAAATAGTTATCACTGTGCGTAATTCACTAGTTGCTAAATTAACACTAACTCATGATTAATAGATAATAATACTGTTAAACCTACACAGAAATCTTTCAAACATAATATTTCACGAATACGTTTGTCAATAGAAGTAAGGCTATGGATTTTAACGAATAATTAATCAGTTCAACGTTAAAACATTTTAAGATTAAAATACATTTTTACTATTAATCATAAAACATGAAACGTTATTTACTTGCACATACTTAACATCATAAAAAGTTTTGTTGCAATTAAAAAATAAACCCAAAATGACGACGGTGGGAACTGCAATCGATTGCACTGTGAAATATAATGCCATTTCAGGCCGTATAAGTGAACACTTTTTGGTTCTAAATTAAGTTCTGGTGGTACTGTTTCAACTGCAGAAAACGTTTCCTGTGTGCATTGTCCTAAGTCTTTTGCATATCATGGACTGAACACTTTGCTAACTTATCACTTGCAACACGTATACCCGATTGAGCATCTAAAAGTACTGGACAAAGCATCGTCCAGTAAGGCAGACGTCTAGTAAGACAGACGTCAAGATCATCTACAGCACAACATGGTCAAGTTAGTCAAATTTCCCGCCAAAATGAGCGGCCAGTGAGTTTTCAGTTACAACACGATATCAACAGTTCTCTCGCAAAGTGGATTGCAACATCCATGCAAAGATCCACTTCTGTGGTGGAAGATGAATGAACATCGGTTTCCTAGATTGGCAACGCTGGCATTGTTCTTTGTATACCGTCTACTTCAGTGCCACGTGAGAGATTGTGCAGTTCAGCCGTTTACAAACACGTTGTTCACTTGAACCACATATGTGAACATGCTCGTTTGCCTACGGGACTCCATGAAAGGAGATGATGAATAACATTTTTAATCATTGCCGTTTAAAGTCTGAACTTATCACTTATTAACTCTTTGTTTACAATGTTTGGAAAAAAAGGAAATTTCTTACTTAACTAAATTGAGCTATTATTAATCGTTATTTTTCTAAAATATACGCTATTAAAAAATCTCAACCATCTCTAAATATAATACTTCAACTAAAATCTGCTGCAAGAAGCGGAAAGGTTCGTTCTTTATTTTCGTGGGATGCCTTTGCCCTTTATGATAGCTTTACCCTGATTGGCTGTAATAAGTATGATGAAAAGAGACACACAAAAAATGTTTGTTTTCAAACGTGACGGTGTTAGGCATAACACTAGAGAGATATTGAAGACAGTCTGGGAGAAAGAGGTGTATCTTGATTGACGGGTTTTCTTGTTGTTTTCTTATGTTCTATAATGTGATAAATTTATACCGTTTTCAAATTTATTTTATATCTTTGTGGACATCTGAAAATGGTGAATATCACTTAATTTAATTCTTCTTCGTAAGTTGGCCGACTCTTGTCTTCAGGAGCTAGCCAGCGAGAATCTAGCAGAGTTTCAGAACTAGAACACTCTCAGGTGATCCACAGAGATCGGTTTACACATAATTTGCGCACCCCTTTACACAAACACACACACACACACACACACACACACACACACACACACACACACACACACACACTCACGCACGCACGCACGCATGCACGCACGCACATACACACAATGCGCGCACACAAACATCACATGCCGATTGCAATGGATAGGGCAGCATGCACTAGCTTTGAACACCATCTGCACACGCTGAGGTGCACGTGCATGGTTCAAGATCGCACCAACAGGGGAAGAGCACTTTTCAAAAACCATTGTCGTTTTCGCAGTGCTTTAATCCTGATCGCGCGCATAACTCTCCAGGCTCTCAATCCAGAACTGAGGGGAGAGAATTAGCTTTTTAAAAAAAAGCGAAGCTGTTTACTTATTGGTCTTCATTTCGGCACCATACGGAGCTAGTTTTCACTTCCAGCTGGTGGTGGTGGTGGGTAGAGGGCAGCACAGACTATCTGGAAATTGGAGACGAAAAGCCAGGGCTTTCTTCGATAAGGATTGTCGCGTCACTGTGCTCTAAAGGGTTAATCCCGGATGAAAGTGACAGTGCAGCTCAGCGTGAAATAGTTAATCGTCAGGAGGACGAGAAACTGTCGCCGCCTTCTACGTCTCTACCCGTAATCCTGAGCCTGGCTTTTAATTCCAGCCAGCCGTTGTAGCCGCTGGCATTTCAAGCATATCGTTCTGATCTTTTAAGCAATTATCTTTTATAGTTGTTATAAGTTACTTTCTTTGTCTTTCTTTATCTCAATCACGCACGCACGCACACACACACACACAAACTACCACACACAGAGCGATAGGCTTGTTACGCACACAGGGATTGACGTACAGAGATAGGCATGTTACGCACACAGGGATTGACGTACAGCGATAGGCTTGTTACGCACTCAGGGATTGACGTACAGAGATAGGCATGTTACGCACACAGGGATTGACGTACAGAGATAGGCATGTTACGCACACAGGGATTGACGTACAGCGATAGGCATGTTACGCACACAGGGGTTGACGTACAGCGATAGGTATGCTGCACCTCGGCATACCGTTCATTTGGGTTTCATCAGAAATTTAGATGGACGAAATATCTTGGGAGCCTACACGCTCATGTCCATTCTGTCACGCACAACCGACGTGCGTGCGTGTGTACGTGTGTGCGTGCGAGTGTATAGAAAAGACTGATGATTATCGAAACAGAACACGGCGGACTATTTAGAACGGCGAGCTGTGAAATCAAATTAGTCTCAGGGTCCAGGTCAGCACGCGGCGCAGTAATTGTTGTGACGGGGCCCTGAATGTCTCGCTTTACGTTGTTAAGTCGCCGCTGAATCATCCTTGTCTTGCTGCAACTAAAATGAAGAGAAGCCTCAACAGTCTTCGTCTTCAAGGCGAGATCGGTTAGCCTTGTTGAGACCTGTCTACTGTTCTGGTTTGAGCATACCATTGAATGTTTATTTTTACGTTATTTTGTGTGTGTGTGTTTTTTGTTATTGTTGGTATTGTATCAGATTATTAACATATAAACAAACACTTTTCTCACAAAATTTATCGTAGCAATATGATAACCTGCTGATTAAATTTATCAATTAAAAAAAATCGTATGATATTTATAATATTACTATCACTCCGTTAATATGATATTTTTAAGGGTAAAGAACACAGTATAAAAAGACCATTTGCTTTTACAGTAAATATACTTACTTTAGAAAATTAGTACATTCAGTTTGCATACTTTTATTTATATTTAATATATAATTCTTGGGCAATCAAACAGTGGTTAGTATAAATAAAATTATTAATTAAGAATATACTTTAAAAAATCTTTCTTGTAGCCAATAGACCTGTTGGTTTCACTAATTTAGAATTATATTGCTTTATTATTGATAAAGACCATGATCAAATATTTGTATTAACTGACAGTAGCCCAAATGTTGCCCAAAACAGGTCATAATTCCTGGAAAAAAATCACCACAACCCCAATTTTTTTTAAGGACAGCTAAAGAACAACAAAATACGAATACAACAATCAATCAAACAAAAATGAGTACAAGAAACAAACAAATATGAGTACAACAAACAAATATGAGTATAACAAACAAACAAATATGAGTACAACAAACAAATATGAGTATAACAAACAAATATGAGTACAAGAAACAAACAAATATGAGTATAACAAACAAACAAATATGAGTACAACAAACAAATATGGATATAACAAACAAACAAATATGAGTATAACAAACAAACAAATATGAGTATAACAAACAAACAAATATGAGTACAACAAACAAGTATGAGTATAACAAACAAACAAATATGAGTACAACAAACAAATATGAGTATAACAAACCAACAAATATGAGTACAACAAACAAATATGAGTATAACAAACAAATATGAGTATAACAAACAAACAAATATGAGTACAACAAACAAACAAATATGAGTACAACAAACAAATATGAGTATAACAAACAAATATGAATATAACAAACAAATATGAGTATAACAAACAAACAAATATGAGTATAACAAACAAACAAATATGAGTACAACAAACAAATATGAGTATAACAAACAAACAAATATGAGTACAACAAACAAATATGAGTATAACAAACCAACAAATATGAGTACAACAAACAATGAAATACTAATACAACAAACAAATAAGAGTACAACATAGATCACTTTTGGCTTCACCCCCACTAAACCCTTGGTTGCACTTATAATCAAGTCAATTCGTCATTAAGATAACAAGAATAAAATTTAATAATTTACAATAAAATAATACTAGCAATTTTACGCAAAATTATATACTTTTGGGTTTTCCTGAGACCATCTATTCTGTCCATGAGAGATAGATATTTGAATCAAAAACACTGGATTAAAGTCAATTAGCAGAGACATGCACTTAGCTGTCAATTCTGTCTCAGGTGAGCACTCTTTGGTGAAGCCACACATGAACAGACACTTGACGATCATTCAAGACTAATTTTTCTTTTTATATTGGGACTCATCTCACAGTGTTACCAGAAATAGACAGAAAAAGAAAGGAAGGAGTTGGAAAAACTTTATAGATAGTCTAAATAAACATATGGAATGAATGGGTAGATAGATGGATTGCATTAATAGTTTCCTATTCTGTCCATTTCTTTTAATCAATTTTTCCACCTATCTAATTTTCTATTTGTTCATCTATTAGTGGTGTTTTTGTCTTAGTTGGGGTCTGAGGATAGTGGATAAATATGACCCTGTATTAAAGATTAAGATTACTGGTTTAGATATTTAATATTTACACTACTAACAGCCCCAAAGCTTAGTCTAACTCCAGTAATTCACTATATTAACACATTCTACAATAACTTAACAGGACAATTATTCACTGTTATATGATGACAAGCAAACTAGTTAAGATTGCCTCCAAACCATCAAAATATGATTTTAATAATCCCACAATAAACACTCTAAATATGATTTAAATAATTATGACACAATAAACCATCTCCATAAACTGAACATGACTATGATATAATAAACCATTTATTGAAAGTAAAATATAATAACATAATAATAACCCTTCTCAGTAAGATACATCTGATCCATAACAAAGAAACAGTGACTGTAATATAAATCAAGAAAAATAAATAAATGAAATAAACCAAATAATATAAATGACTGATTTAAAATGTGCCCCTTGGTTGGTTTATTATGTTGTCGAGAAAAACAACCAGCCAACCTCGATATATAAAGGTGACTGGAGGGAACTTTAGGTGACTAGAGAAGACTCAAAGCGATAGGAGAGGTACTTAAGGGAACTAGAGAGTACATAAGGGGGCTAGAGAGTTCAGAAGTGAAGTAGAGGTAACTAAAGACGACGTAAGAAAATTAGAGATAGAGGACTAGAGAGGATGTAAGGGGACTAGAGATAGAGGACTAGAGAGGATGTAAGGGAACTAGAGGATGTAAGGGGACTAGAGATAGAGGACTAGAGAGAATGTAAGGGAACTAGAGGATGTAAGGGGACTAGAGATATAGAGATGTAAGGAGACTAGAAGATTAGAGAGAACGTACTGAAACTAAAGACAGAAGACTAGAAAGGACGTAAGGGAGCTAGAGGAGAACGTAAGCCCGTAAGGGAACTAGAGACAAAAGACTAGAGAGGACATAAGGGGACTAAAGACAGACTAGAGGGTCAAGAAGGGGAACAGAGAATACCTGAGTAAAATAGAGGTATCCAGAGAGGACATAAAGGAACTAGAGATAAAAGACTAGATAGTCCGGAAGGGAACTAGAGAGTATGTAAGTGAACAAGAGAGGATTAGAGAGGATTTGAGGAAATAAGAGGAGACTAGAGAGGACGTAAGGGAACTAGAGGAGACAAGAGAGAACGTAAGAGAATAGATAGAGGAGAGATAAAGGAACTAGAGAGGACTAAAGAGGACCTAAGGGAACTAGAGAGGACGCAAAGGAACTAGAGAAGACTAGATGAGAGGATAAAAGGGAACTAGAGAGGACATTAGAAGAAATTAGAGGAGGCTAGAGACGACTTAAGAAAATAGAAGGGACTAAAAGGGCGTTAGGTGATGCTGCCGCGTTCTTCTTTGTGTCCACTGGCTGTGCTCCTGAGCTGTGACAAATTTAGTCTTTTTTCATGCTGGAAAACGTGACAAGTCTTTCTGGAAGGAGTCTGAGCTGTAGCAAGTAGCGAGAGTCGGCCGAGGCAATTACAACCAATAGGTCTCACGGGAATCGCCTAAGACTGGAAAGCAATCGCGGCCAAAGTCGTGAAATGTCCTCCTTACTTTTCCTCGAAATACTTAACGCAAGTAAAATGTTTCATTAGAAAAGTTAGGCCATGCTAAAAACTTTTTCGGTTTCTTTTTTTGTCCTCAGCCTTTTCCTTGTCTAAGTAAAATCAATATTCTACTCAATTGTTTTCTCTTTCGTTTTTTATTTATGTAACAGCGTTATTAATTAGTATAATAATATTGCTTTGGAAAGGTTGAAATAGTAATTTCTTTTAGGGAGATATGGGGAAGAAGGCTGTGGAGAGGGTGGGATGAAGATTGTATTCTGTTCTTATGTCTCTGTATTTAGGAAACGGTATTGAGGAACTATTTACCCCGCCCCCCCTCCCCCGCCTTTGACCAAATATGAGCCAATTTTTTTTTTTTACTAAATATTATATTAAAATGATAAATGACAATTCTCTAAAACCCTTATTTTTGTTTCATTCACACATGGCAAAATTATGTTGTGGATATTCGCATGCAAACTGTTGAGATAACGAATGAACTGAAGGAAACAAATTGCACTTGAGCACCTTACAATTTTACTGATGACATTTGCTCTTTTAGTGCGTCATTTTGCAATGATTTTAGACGCAATAAAGGTCCTTCCTCTTACCTCCTCCTTTTATGTGCGTCATTTTGCAATGATTTTAGACGCAATAAAAGGTCCTTCCTCTTACCTCCTCCTTTTATGTGCGTCATTTTGCAATGATTTTAGACTGCAATAAAGGCCCTTTCTCTTCCCTCCTCCTTTTAGTAAATAGATACCTCTATTCTTATTTTCGTTTTCAGGTTTTTTTGATTAAGAAATACATAAATTAAATTCACATTACTTAATTTCCTTACTAATTATTCTGTAACACTAAAAGCAAGTAGTGCTTAAGAAATCAGTCTTCCATTGGGTCTCTGCGTAAATCTTTCTCTTTCTCTTTACATAGATAAGATTATAAGATTATAACAACGCGATGTGTGTGTGTGTGTGTGAGAGAGAGAGAGAGAGAGAGAGAGGGGGGGGAATGAGTGTATAAATGTCTCTCAATGTAAGTATATATAAATTGTATATATGTGAGTTAGTTTTCGTTTTCGTATTTGCCTTGTCAAGTGACCATGCTGAGGTCCGCCTTACTGTACAGGAGTTAAATTCATTTTCTGAAGACAACCTGAAATGTAGCTTTTATTGGTCGAGTTGTCTGTCTGGGTTTGCACTTCGTACTATAAGCATACGGTTCCAGAAATCCCCACTAAAGAACATTCCAGGTCCCTTAAATAAAAATGCCCAATAGTTCTTTCTAGTAAACTACCGCAATGAAATCTCCCTTAAAAACGCTCAGGTCTTTAAAATTACCAAAATGTTCTTTCTGTTTAAAGATAAAAATAACGAAATGAAATTTCCACTTTAAAAAATTCGTGTCTTTTAAAGTGCCAAACTGTTCTTTCTCTTTAAAGATACAAGTAATGCAGTAAATCTAACTATATGTGTGTGTGTGTTATGCTCTTTCTCACCCCAGAAGCTGCAACAGACCTTTCATCTTCACGATGTTCTCAGTCTTGGGTTGCTTCTGGGGGAGCCCCACGGCCTCGCGGTGCGTCTGAGGTGGAGGGAAGGAGGGCTGGCGGAAGGGGGTGAAAGAGGTCGCACCTAGTTTGGCGCACACCCTCAACAGCCCTCCGTTGTTATCTCTTTATTTATTTGTTATCTTTTTATTATTTGTATTCTCTTTATTATTTGATATCTCGTTTTTATTTATTATATCCTTGCTATTTATTATCTCTTTATTACATATTATCTCTTTATTATTTGTTATCTCATTATTATTTATGACCTCTTTATTATTTGTTATTATTTGTTATCTCATTATTATTTATGACCTCTTTATTATTTGTTATCTCGTTATTATTTCTTATCTCCTTACTATTTATTATATCTTTATTATTTGTTATCTCTTTATTATTTGTTGTGTCTTTATTATTTGTTTTCTCTTTATTATTTGTTGTGTCTTTATTATTTGTTTTCTCTTTATTATTTGTTGTGTCTTTATTATTTGTTTTCTCTTTATTATTTGTTGTGTCTTTATTATTTGTTTTCTCTTTATTAATTATTATCTCTTTATTATTTGTCATCTCTTTTATTTTCTCTTTATTATTTGTTGTGTCGTTTTATATTTATTATCTCATATTTATTATATCTTTATTATTTATTATCTCTGTAATTTTTGTTATCTCTTTATTATCTCTTTATTATTTGAAATGTCTTTATTATTTGTTAAATTTGGGAAATTGAGTGACGCGCTGGCGTCCAAGGGTTCAAAGCCTCTGGCAACGCAATGAACAAAAGAGTTTTCCTTGATTTATTCAGTCCTCTGCTTGGGGTGGCCATGTGCTCTTATGTAAAATGTTAAGAGATCTTGATTGATATGAAACGTTAATAAAATCACCACCACCAACATCATCGTTGTCGTCGTTGTCACACAACCATCATCATTATCGTCATATTTATTATCTTCATCTTCATTATTTCTTTGGATTATCTCATCATTTATTTAATGTTTCTTGTGTTTACTGTGACTTTTAAAAATTATTTCTTTACTGTGTTTACTGTGACTTTTAAAAATTATTTCTTTACTGTGTTTACTGTGACTTTTAAAATTATTTCTTTACTGTGTTTACTGTGACTTTTAAAAATTATTTCTTTACTGTGTTTACTGTGACTTTTTAAATTATTTCTTTACTGTGTTTACTGTGATTTTTAAACATGATTTCTTTACTGTGTTTTTATCTATTTATTATTATCATTTTTATTAATAACTTTTATATGCGTGTTTGAGGGCGCGTTCGCTAGTTGCCATATTTATTAGAACATTTGTTGCTTTGTTTATTTTATATATTTTTTAAGAATATATATTAAATATTTTAAAAAAATTCTTTCCTCATGACTGCTTTGCTATAAATAAGTATGGCGAAGTATTAAATATAGTTATTTATATATTCTATTAATTATTGTTTGTACGCTATTAGTTTTGAAAATCCTCTCTTATTTAAAATTGATTTCTTCACTGAGTTATTTTTACCCGTGCTTTCCTTAAAGTTGTCATTTCTTCACTGAGTTATTTTTACCCGTACTTTCCTTAAAGTTGTCATTTCTTCACTGAGTTATTTTTACCAGTGCTTTCCTTAAAGTTGTCATTTCTTCACTGAGTTATTTTTACCAGTGCTTTCCTTAAAGTTGTCATTTCTTCACTGAGTTATTTTTAGCAGTGCTTTCCATAAAGTTGTGGTTTTGATTGGTTGTAAAGTGAGTATGACGATATGTTTGTTATGAAACTTGATTTTTATACACATCCTGTATTATCATAATACTTTAACTCATCCACATCGCCCCCCTTTAAAACATTTTCTTGGTCTTAAACTTGATGCACAGTATAGCTAATCATCTCTTGGCCCAAGAGCTCCGTACACTTGATACAGCCGAAGAAGTGAGAGAGAAATGTCAGAATGCCAGCTAATTTAATTTGTCGCTTCTCTCACTTTCTAAAACTGAAACGAAGACAGTGTCAAGTGAGACTGCATTAATTGCACATTGTTATTTTTTAAATTAGAAAAGAAATTTCTACAGATTCTTTCTTGCAGTGGCGTAGACTGTTAAAATGTTATGATCCATTTATCTAATGTCGTAGAGTTATTAGCAGATATATGATTATTCCCCCAATAATGTTTACTATTGACATGTGACGGGTACATTTATCCAATAAGGTATACCGTTAACATGACACGTGACTAATTTCCAGTAATTTATCCTATGAACATTTTACGTGGACATGGTTCCAATAAAGCAGACTCTTAACATGTCACGTGGCAAAATGCCCTGTAACGTATACTACTAACAATGTACGTAATCATTTATCCAATGAGAAGGACTGTTTCATATGGCACGCGAATGTTTAAAAATGTCCACTTTTATTAGGTCATGATGTCAAGCGACTAATTGTACAATAATTTACATTGTGACTATACCACTGTCAGGTATCTAACTACCCAATGAATTAGTCTTTTAACATATCACCAAATCACATATCTAGCTGTCCAATAAAGTAGTCTGTTAATATGCCACCATGTCACGTACCTAGCTGTCCCAAAACAAAAAGATAGACTGCTAATGTGCTGAACGACTAATTATCAAATGCAGAGTGGATTGTTTACACGTTATCTCTATATACAGGTGTTCGTAGGTGACATGACCAAATGACACGACATAAGAGACGTAACCTAAGAGACATGACATGACAAATGACATCACGTAAGAAACCAGCAACGCCAAATACCGTACTTCCTTAGCCATTATGAATTATAGCATTAATGATGGAATAAAAAAATAGCTGCTGACAAGGGTCAAGTCTGTCCACCTGAATAGAACAATTTACAAAATATGGATATTTGAAACTTAGGACCGCTCACTTCGGTTGAGCTGTTACCGAAGCCTGTAAGAGTTCGTTACTTGATGTTCAAGTTACTAGCCTTGCTTTGAATAGGATATTCGTGGACAAAATTAAGTGTAAAATTTGCCAGTCATCTGGTATTTAGACAAAGAACGGTGTTTAATTTTATTGTAACATATTTTTTTCTGTTTGCCGCTTACAGATCATGGAACACGGCCCTTGAACAAATGCACGAAGAACATAAGCTTGCGCCTGCTAACAATTCCTGACGAGGCCTAGGAGAGGTATTGTGTGCTAGTGGCTTCACTCAAAATCAAATTGGGAAGCTGCGACAGCTGACTATAATAAGCAGATGGCGGAGGCGGAAACAATTTAACTTTTAATATTTTGGCCAATCAAGAAACAGATACGACTGTTTTCTCCATCTCTGTGCAGGACCAAAAGGGGAAATCATTCTGGGAACACTAAAAAGCGAAATAATTTAAGCAAACTCCACTGAACTGGTCCAGTAGCTTTCCTTCGTAAATACCAACCACTAGGAAAATTAAAGAAAAATAAAATTCCCACGAAAGCAGCTAATTTGCATGACTGAAAATCTTTTTGATCACACTTGGTGGGGAGAAGGGAAAAATGAGGATACATATGGACATGCGAACAGCGAGCGGTGACGACTCAATGACCATGGCCAGCATGGACAGCGAGCTGGACGAACCCATGCACAGCCCAGGAATAACAGGTCAGCATGATCTGGCGATGAAGACTCTCTCAGACAACCTCGACCATTTTGACGATGACCCCAGCCTGCGGTGCAGTACTCAGGTCGCCGGTAATGGTGGTCTCGGTCGTTGCCGAAGGGGCGGGAACCAGGAAAACAATTCCATACTTTCACGAGAGGAGAGGCGCAGGCGAAGACGGGCTACTCAGAAGTACCGAACTGCACACGCTACAAGGGAGAGAATTCGCGTTGAGGCGTTTAACGTGGCTTTTGCAGATTTGCGGAAGTTGTTGCCTACTCTACCTCCGGACAAGAAACTGTCGAAAATTGAAATCCTTCGTTTGGCCATCTGTTACATTTCTTATCTAAACCACGTTCTAGATTTGAGTTAAATGCAGTTGTGTGGGGTTTTTTGTTTAGTGTTATTGTCCGTTTTTTTTTCTTCCATTTGGTCAACTTACCTGTCTGATGTCAGTGTCACCGAAACAAAAGCGTTAACTGGATTTGTTTAAATTGTCTTATAAACTCTTTATTTGAGTTTGTATCTAAGACTGAAAGAGAAAAAACAAAAATAATTGGGTGGGTTTTTTCGTAAGGCTAAAATTTGTCTGAGTTGCGAAAGGTTTACACTGCCTTTGACTTCCACAATTTGTACATAAGTCCTCGGAATCAAGACAAACATGCTACATAAGTCCTCGGAATCAAGACAAACATGCTACATAAGTCCTCGGAATCAAGACAAACATGCTTCAGAATTTCATATGCACTGATGTACCAGTCCAAGTGTTTGAGATGAAAGCGAAATTTTTTAATTTGTGTGTTCATGATGCTACGGTTGTTTGAGATTTGAAGGAATACTTCGCCAAAATGTCAAAGACTGGCAAACACGCTTATGTCGTGTCACATATTTTCCACATGAGTGAACAAAGCTAATGGTTACGGTTCGTCGCACGAATTCAAAAGACGGATGTAAACATGCTCCAATTCAGTAATCAAAGTTTCGGACGAATTAGTAGCACGTGACTTTAACTTCAGCGATCAAAGTTCCCGGACGAATCAGTGACTTCAACTTCAGTAATCAAAACTAAAGAGATGGATGTGCCACATTCATTCAGGTTTACTACTTATCAGGGATCTTTGCATAATTATTCTCTCAGTGTCACTGTTACCTGCTAAGATTTTTTAATTAGATACATACTTACTTATTGACATTGAGTCTTTCATACACAACAAACATTTAGTGAGCTCAAAAGTCATCAAAAGGCAAAGTGTGTAGTCTATTTAAAAAAAAGTTTGCTCTGCAGTGACGATGATAAAGAACATCATACAACCTGAGTAATTTACAGGATGACGTCAGATATCCATAAAATTCTTCATATGACGTCAACAAAAATGAATGAACTTTAATGATGGCAAGCAACCTGGTACTAAGTCTACTGTCGAACAATTTCTTTTTTCTTATGAACTCCACGAACGTCAGGGGTTTGGTATAACCCCCACCCACCCACCCACCCCCACATACACGTATTGTGACTTTCATGTATCGGCAATGATGTGAAGGCTATTGAATGACCTTGACGGACATTGAACGGCCTGAAGTAACGCCATAGGTCTTGATACTGGAATGTCTTCACGAAGTTTTAAAGCAGTTGAAAATAAATAAAGGTGTACGTACGCACTTAATCAAGCGAACTTTAAACTTTTTTCACACAATCCATCCAAGTGAAGGTCTTTGAAATGATAACGTGGTGTTTAATATTATTATTTGTGGTGGCTTACGAATTACGCTTAAAATTTACGAAATAACCCGAGAATATTACTTAATCGTTACTTTTTGACTGTTTTTCAGGTTCTAGTAGTAATGAATACTGAACCTTTTCAATGTTTATAATTGCATTTCTGTCTTTATAATTTCAAAAAAATTCTTCTGATTTTTAATTTTAGTGTTCTTCAACAGAAATATATTGGCCCACATTGAGTTTAAGAGTCCTTGCTCTTGTTTTGAAAATAGCAGCTATCAGAAAAATTCCAAGTATTTCGAAGTTAAAATCAAATTCTGTAAGTGTTATAAACAGTTAAAAAGAAACCTGATAAATCTTTCAATTATTAACAATAAATCTATAAACATTTCAAATGTACTGAATGTTATAAGCAGACTTTCCAAATATTCAATGTGATCGGAATGTTAAACTAAAATTATAAACACTTCAAGTTTCGAGCGTTAGAAGACCAAATTCTTTCCATAATCATGTATTTCAAACATTAACTAGCTAAACGCTATAAATGACCAACAAAATTCGCAAGTATTCTGAAAGTGAACAAACCGTATTCTGTAAATATTACAAAATTTCATTTGCATAAACATGTACTAGATACTTCTAACAATAAAATTTCGGAGGTAAAATAATAAACACGGCGCATATTTCAGAGTGCAGTTTAAAACAATAAATATGTATTTATCTTTCATTATATAACTATTTACGAATAATATATATTGCATACACTCTGTGCTACATTCCAAGATAATATAACTTAATATGTCGCAGACAATCTCTGCTAGTCTTAGGAGTTATTTATAGACGACCAAATCTGCCACTTAATGACGTCAAAGTGTGATCTATGAATAATAGCATGAATCTAGTCTTAAGATTTAATTTATTCCTTGGTTTGTTCACAATGCTTAAGTGTTTGTGTTTGATATGTAAGTTACTGCGTATGCTTTTGGTGAGTGTGAGTAGTCTGTCCTTAGGCTTCTGGAGATAGTGTATGGATGACCATTATTGTTCCTGAATTACAATTAGGATTCACACACACACACACACACACACACACACACACACACACACACACACACACGCACGCACGCACGCACGCACACACACACACGCCAGAAATTCCTTTGTTTGTAAACTGTAAGAAAAAGTAGATTCCAAGTATAACACACACACACACACACACACACACACACACACACACACACACACGCCAGGAATTCCTTTGTTTGTAAACTGTAAGAAAAAGTAGATTCCAAGTATAACACACACACACACACACACACACACACACACGCCAGGAATTCCTTTGTTTGTAAACTGTAAGAAAAAGTAGATTCCAAGTATAACACACACACACACACACACACACACACACACACACACACACACACACACACACACACACACACACACACACACAACTTCGAGATTTGTATGTCCCACACTAATATTTCAAATGTCCACTGCCGAATGTGCATTCATTTTATTAATTATATTGTTGTTGTTGTTGCAGTGTTTAAGTACAAAACACATATAAACGAAATCTCTCGAAGCAGTTCATGCAATCTGTAACGAGTGCTTTCTCTGTTGTTGTTGGGGTTTTTTTGTGTGTGCGACAAGTTAAAAGGGTAATCAAAATGCTCAATGTAAGTACATTGCAGAAAGCTTAATATAATGTTATAGCCATTGTAAAGAAATGTATTTTGCTGTAATTTTTACAGTCTTTTTAAAATGCAAAATTGAAATCCATTGTTACGAGACACAAGGGCATGTCATTATTGAATATGACGGTTATAATTGAACATCATAATAAAGCCATGGAAACTGATAGTTGTGCATTGAAGAATTTGAGCGCTGGTCGAGTGTTCGCGTTTTCATTTCGATGTACATATTTCATATCTTTTATATTTATAATTTTACTTTCAATGTCTCAACTTATAATTCTGTCTTCAGGTCTTTGAGCTGGTAATGCTTTTTATTTATTTTATATCTTTGAGCTTATACATTTGTTTAAGGTCTTTGAGCCTTTAATGCTGTTTTCAGATCTATTAGCTTATACATGTTTTCAGGTCTCAGAGCTTTTACATCTGTTTTCAGGTCTCTGAGCTTGTAATTCTGTATTCAGGTCTCTGCACATTCAATCCTGTTATTGTGCCTCTGCTCATAACTCCGATTTTGTGTTTGTGAATAGATGTTTTTCCAGTCTATGACGTGATAATTCCTGACAGCAAACTTATAATTCTGTTTTCTTGTCTGTTAACTAATGGTTCATTGTTCTTGTCTGAAAGCACACAACGTGTTGTCAAATATTCAGCGCAAAGGTCACAAAAGTTATTGACTCTAATGTCGTAAAAAAACACCAAACAAAACCAGTAATCTAATAAATTTGACTACTTTCTCTTAAATTTCGCCCACAAACGTTTATATATACGCATCATTTTCCATTTCACAATTTAATATGAAATACTAAAGTTGAATAATTATAAATTTTAAAAAATATTGTTTGTGTTTTTAAAATTAATACTTTTTGGCACACGTATGTGTTTGTGTGTGGTGAATGTGTTTGTATGTCTTTCATTTCATAATTTAATATTGTGTCGCGCGATTTAAAAGATGTTGTAAAAGACCTAAAACCGTTACCTGGCCAATCGCACGTCCACTCACACTTTAGGGGTGTCAGACGTAACGAGTATTTAACAGTTTAAATATTCAAAACGTTGCAATTACAACGACTACGAGACACACACACACACACCCAACCTCGCCCAACCTGACAAAAATACGATGACAAAGATAACATTTAAAAGGAAAACAAGTACTCGTAAGCTTAGGGATTAAATGAAAACTTTAATAAATAATAAAAGCTAATTATGATTACTGTGATTATAATGCAGGCGAAACTGTATATTGGTGCCTGAAGTACATTAGTGAACTACTAATTCGAACTGATTTTGAATTCGTCTAAAATTTACAAATTGGACAGCAAAAGTTTCTGTATTTGATATAGTGAATCTTTTAGATTAGGAATGAAGACATTATAGTAAATCTATTAAAAAGCGACTGGAACATTATCCATCCCTTGATCAAAACGATACATGGAGGAAGTAGCTTTAGCTTTTAGCATTTAAAGATCCTCGTCATGCTTTTGACAGATTTGATTAAGTCTTCATTTTACATTGTGCAGACTCACTGTGTCTTTGTATGCGATCAGTTTCAAATGGAGATGGCTGTTGAGAGCCTGCATTTTAAAATGATTAATTGCAGGTTACCTAATATTTAATGGAGACCGCTGTACGCATTACAGACACAATCATTTAATCAGACTGATTTAACATTTAAATTTAATTAAGTCCATAATCAGATTACATCTGATCTCTGATGTTTTTGACAACAATTATATCAATTGTTAAGTTAAATCTACTGGATGTACGTCTGATGTACGATGTTTGTGTTGACAACAATTATATCAGTTGTTAAGTTAAATCTACTGGATGTACGTCTGATCTTCGATGTTTGTGTTGACAACAATTATGTCACATGTTAAGTTCTATATCTACTGGATGTTGTCAGTGCGTGAGGTCAACTGTCAAGAGAAATTAGAAATAAATTCTTCATACGAGTAGTTGACAAATAAATCATTAAATATTTAATATTCCAATTCATTGTTAAGCCATTTGATTTAGTCGCTAAATTTCTTGAAGTATCGCTAGCTCTTAGCTATTAGCTACAGATGACGAATGCGAGCTGAATTATCTCTTCTTTTAGCGCGCGCGCGCACACACACACACGCACGCACGCACACACACACACACGCACGCACGCACACGCACACGCACACACACACGCACACGCGCGCGCGCACACACACACACACACACACACACACACACACACACACACACACACACTGTACCACTCTATATTACACTTCACGCACACACACACTGTACTACATTATATTGTACTACACTACACTACTACACTACACTGAATACCCCAAGCACTTTACTACAATACACCATACTGTATCTTTACAGGACGCTAAAGTTAGAACATTCAAGAATATGGGCATTTTACCAAACACTTAAAAAAATGAGGATAAATCTGAAAGTTTTTGTTACAAAAGCTACATTTAAAATTCCTAAAGGTGAACAAAGAACACAACAGAGAAAAAAGGAATTTAAATTTGGAGTTTTTATGTTAGGGGCCAACTTTCTTCTCTGACCCCTTCATAATATAGACATATAGCAAAATTTAAACCAAAGACTTCATTTTAGGAGCAGGAAGCAAGTGTAACCAAATCTCTGTCATATCGGCAGGTGGTAAAATTCAGACCAAAATGGCTTCATCGTACAGTTTGACGGCGAAAAGTTAAATCCAACCACAGTTTACATATGCAGAAGACAGCATTCAAGCCAAATAGACTGTACGAAAAATATGACATATTTTATTAATTATCCTAGTATTATTTTTATTACCCTCCCCCCTTTTTTATGAAAGGCAAATGGTATTGCTTTTAACACCCAGAATATTATGAAATGCTCTTTTTAGACTTACGCTATAGTTTACACGTAGGTTAAAAGAGAGGGCTACAGCTACGCTATAGTTTACACGTAGGTTAAAAGAGAGGGCTACAGCTACGCTATAGTTTACAGTAGGTTAAAAGAGAGGGCTACAGCTACGCTATAGTTTACAGTAGGTTAAAAGAGAGGGCTACAGCTACGCTATAGTTTACAGTAGGTTAAAAGAGAGGGCTACAGCTGCGCTATAGTTTACAGTAGGTTAAAAGAGAGGGCTACAGCTACGCTCAGATTGAAGACTACGTGAAGACTTCGATAACTAAGTGTTGACTTAAGTCAAAGGTTATGAGAGTTTTAATACATGAGTGAAAAAAGGCTATATGTTAGCCTACAATGTTGGTTAAGTTTGTTATTTTAAGCAAACTCTTCACAGCAGGTGCAGGCAAAAAAAAAAAAAGCCCCCACCTAAAGTGCAAGTTTAAGCACTAAACAAAGTTCAGACTTAAAGCAGGACAAAATTAAAATAAACAATTAAGTGTAAATTTATTCAGAAAGCTAAATGCAGCTTATAAACGGAATGTTCAGTGTAAACCTAAGCATTATGCAGATCATGGCTTAAATAGAAAGTCAAGTGATTTTTATTAAAGATAAGGCAAAGGATGGGTTTTAAAAGAATGTTAATATTTTAGAATTAAACAACTGTAAAGAGATGGCTTAGGCGCAAAGTGTGGGTAGAAATGGAAAAAAAGTCAAGAGTAGTTTTAAGCAGAATAGACTTACGACTTACGTAAAATCAGTAAAATACTTATTTAGACAGAAAGCTTAGTCTTACGCAGAATAAACTTATGGACTTAGGTAAAATCAGTGGAATACAAATTTAGGCAGAAAGCTTAGTCTTATGCAGAAGGTAGAGAATACAGCTGGGCAGAAGCAGAATACACTCTTACTCAGAAGGTTAAGTGGCGAATTTTGATAGAAAATGGAATGTAGACCCTGTACAAACATTTTATGTAGGCATTCAAATGCCCTGATGTGACCGGTCTTAGTCGCTTACAGCACAACGTCACAGCAGGCACATCCGGAATCTCATGAATAAAACAGAGTTCAGTCCCTTTGGATCTCATAATATAGATTGAAAACAGCCCTCCAGGACCGCACGCAAAATAAACTGGACCAATTAAATATCTGCCAAGTACAAGGAGAGGGGTCGGAACACACCCATGCGTATTGCAGATGAATGCTTGCGTGATTTTGCTTCGCCGTTAACTTTATCATCTACTCGAATCAGCCCAGCCCAAGAACCTACCCAACCTAAGAGCCGGTCAACAGTCTATTTAAACAATCAATAGATTCTGATTTTTTAGAGCCGGGCGCTTCTAAGACTATCATCACAATGCTGTGTTTATATGATCGATGCATTGCGGCTTCAAATTTCCACATGCCTATTGATATTCTATTTTTGTATTAACCCCACAAACACACACACACCATTTATCTACCTGAAGAGATGAACCTGCGATTATTTGTAATTAGTAGAGACAACGGAGTGCTATTGAAGAATTTATTTTTAAAACTTTGCCGTTGTTTTCCAAGGGACCAGCAGAATTGGAATAATCAAACGTATTCAGAAAACCTTTGACAAGTAGTTGACGTCTAGCCCCACCCATTTCCACCCAGCTCCCGCTTATTGGTCACGTGAAAAATGTATTCAGGTCAGGAGAGAGAGAGAGAGAGAGAACCGTCGTGCAAAAATGGAGGGGGTTGTTTTGTTCTTTTTGCCGGCGTGTGCGAGATTTCTTGTTAAGGTTTTAATTTTTATCATGTAATGATTGTATATCTCACCCGGCTTTTAAGAGAAAGACTCCGTCCGTATTGTACTATGGTCACTGTTGTTTTCGTATCATTCTCCTTGCTCGGATCTATAGTATTTAGTTTGCTGATCCACTGCACACGTTGTAGATCTCTAGAGTCTAGATGCTTGAACTCTTCTTCTGATGCTCGCATAGAAACAACGCTGAAGGTCTAAATCGTGAATTCAAGACGGATCTAGTACAAGAGTTATCTTCCTGACACTACAGTGAACTTAACAAGCATACACTTTGCATCATCTTCATTTCACAAATCCTGGGGAAGGGGAGTGGGGAGTGGGGGAGTGGAAGCAAATTTCAAACAGCGTCTCCTCATCCACTCATAAAATGGGATTTTAATAGCTGTACTTTTAGCATATAGTAATTTAATCGTATCATTTTCATTTAATTAAGTTTTATTTTAACTGAAAATTTCTCAAAATAATTCACAAAACAGTTTGTTGAGAAAGCGAACAAATAAACTTAAATCACAATATAAGCGGGGAATAGCCAAGACAGCGCGTGTACTTAAGACAAAGAGTGAACACCGGCAAGGAGGGTACCTATAAACTAGCAAATACATGAAATAATCCAGACAGATAAATAGGTAGGTAGACGGATAGAAACGTCATGGTCAGAAGGGCGAGCGGATATAAATAGATGGGTATAGGAATAGTTAGAAAGATAGGTAGACAGAAATACACGGATCTATGCTTTGATAATGGATAAATAGATGATCAGACAGATAAATATATAGACAGGTAGATAGACAGATTGATAGACCAGTAGGCTTACCTCATACGCACAGATTCGATGTGGAACAATGACACGGAATAAAACATTAAAATAGATTGTTATTAAATGAAGTTTCCTTCAATTCGGTCATATCGTCTTTGACCCGGATGTAAAAACTTTGTGACCTTAGATGACAAGGAAGTGCACACAACTCACCCTTTCTTTCATGGAACAGTTAATATTGTCTCTTTGATTTGAGAGTTGGTAAAACTTTATTTTCGACAGAAAACTCTTACTGGAACGGCTTCAAAACACGATCACTTTACGAGTTCAAAACAACAACAAAATCGTCCCTTTTCTTGAACACGACTACTTGGAACATATGGGCGGACGACATTTCGCTTTGTTCACGTTGCACCGAGACTTTCCGGTCGAGCACCAAAGGTGGCAATTAGACTTGCGTTCAACAGCAGATTGGAAACAATAGAATTCTCGTCAATACCTCTCGCTTTGAAGCCGCGACCAGTCTCTCATCATTGTTGTCATGTTATTTTTTTTCCCTTTCAGCTGAGAGGTGGTTAACTTACGGTAAGCTGAATCTAAGTCAGCGAACTATCTTAGTCACGGGAGAGTTCAGAAAGGTTATCCACCGGCTGCAAGGGATTGAAAGTGGAGGAGGGGTTGGTGTGGGAGGGATACCCATTATATTCTGCTGACAATGCGTTTTGATTCTTCAGTTTCCTGACTTTACCGTGAACAAATTTATTTGATTTTAGAAAGACCATTTACACATTATACCATCTCATCCCAAACCAGTACATCCCGCTCCCCCCACCCACCCCCCACACACATTTGCAGTATAGATAAATGATTAGTACATCTTGTCAGCGTTTCGTGTGCTTGTTGATTTTTCAAAGTACTCGCTTCGTCACTAGCTGATCTTGAACTGACATGAAATCTCACGGAGGCGTTCCCATACCAGACGGAGCAGGAACTCATCCTAAGGGGACGTAACTCGAACTGCACTGTCCGTAGAAGGCATGCGGGTGCATTCAGTGTATGTGGTTCCCGCTTGATGTTC
Source organism: Sinotaia quadrata (assembly GCA_028829895.1). Taxonomy (NCBI): domain Eukaryota; kingdom Metazoa; phylum Mollusca; class Gastropoda; order Architaenioglossa; family Viviparidae; genus Sinotaia; species Sinotaia quadrata. Next base: position 104,574,750 of record CM054179.1, on the reverse strand, counting down.
AAATTCTTGACATCTGCTATCACCATACGGTACCTGAAGGACTGCATTGTCATGGAAAACGCACTCCCTCAGTAGATCTTTAAGAATTTGAACTGCAAGAAATGGGGAGGTGGGGCGGAAAGAGGGGATTGTACAATGCCGCAAGCAAGTGTGATGCACTTGACCACGTGCCATTGGCAAAATATCTCCAGGATGCACATATTAGAATTCAGCAGCAGTATGTCATCATCGTCGACGTCATGATCATCATCATCATTATCAGTTGGAAATATCTGAACCTCTAAATATTTAGTTGTCGGAGTAAAGCGTGTGTGTTGGATAACGTAATCATTTGAATTTTTAAAACACTAAATTATTTTTTTTTAAATAACACTCATTTTAGAATCCAGTCTCATTTCAAAGAAATTATGTGTACTTTGAAAAACCTATTTCATAAACTAACTTTATATCTATAAATTAAACTGGACTTTTACATATATATTGCGACAAAATAAATATACCCGACTAAAATCTCAATATTAATTTATTAATTTATCTATCATTAATTGTGCGATGAATAATATTAAATACGATCACACACACTATGGCTACACTTAACCTTGTTTCTGTATCTAAACATTTAACTTTATTTTTGGAAAATCTATTGATTAATACTCTCATGTTAAACATTATCTTGATCCTTGGAAGATTACGTGCCCTGTTCTCGTTGTAAAAGGATAAATATTTTTTCAAGTTTTCAACTTGATATTAAATTTCCATGTAAATGTTAAAATTGATTGTCTTTGACCTAGCTGGCAAATGCAATGATTTAACATTGATTCCCTGGAGCAAGCGTATAAAAAAAGTCGTTAAAAAAAATACTTTAAGCTACTGGTGGAATGAATGTCAATGATGAGTTTTCATCTTTTTCACAAGTTGTAAGAATTTTCTTATTTTCTTTCATTTATTGTATAGCATGCTTCTCTAACTGTAGTAAATAATTAATTATATAATGGAAGTATGTACGCAAGTATACTTTTTATAATGACAAATGTTAATGTGAATTTCAATGCGTGCGAGACGAGTAGGATTGGAATTTAAGAAATATTTAGTGTCCCTCTGATTGCTTGTATTTTTCAGAAGTACACGTCAATGATTGATTTCTTTCTTTCATTTTAACCATTGGATTGGTTTGATCCATAGTTGAGAGGTAATCCAGTCCTGAGTGTTCGTCAGCGTTTGAGAGATGATTCATTTATTTATTCATTAATCATTCATTTATGATTCATTTATAAGTGTAGATCTGTGTTTGAGAGGCGATCCAATTCTGAGTGTTGATCGATGCTCGCGTGTTGATTCATGCCTGAGTGTTATCCATATTTGAGTGTGTGGCAGAGTAAATTTGCCCGTCCCTATTTCTAGACTTGATTGTTAAATTGTTAAATGGTCAAAGTAACCCGACCATGGGCAGTTATCTTCATTATTAAATTTTATTTTACTATGTTTGTTTAAATTATTTTACTGCATTCTATTTTCATTCCTGGGTGAATTGTTTGAGCTTTAGTGGGTGTGGATTCTTTAATTAATTTTGACGTTAAATAATTAACTATTACAATTACTGATTTACTATTTTATTTTCAATTTAACGATAAGAGAGAAGTCTTTTGTTGTGTTAAAACCTTTGTATGATATGAGGCGATAAGCTAACAGCACATCCAAGTATTAATTATCACTGACTAAATACACGAGTATGTGAATGTGTGTGTGGGTGCGTGCGTTATGTGTGGGTGTGTGTATCTATGTATGTGTGCATATAAGTATTTGTATGTGTATGTATATGTGTGCGTGTGTAAGTGCATATGTATATATGTGTTCTTGTGCGTGTGGGTGTATATGTGTGTTTTGTATGTATGTGTGTGCAGGTCTATGTGTGTATATGTGTGTTTTGTATTATCATGTGTACATGTGTTTGTGTGTGCAGGTCTATGTGTGTATATGTGTGTTTTGTATTATCATGTGTACATGTGTTTGTGTGTGCAGGTCTATGTGTGTATATGCGTGTTTTGTATTATCATGTGTACATGTGTTTGTGTGTGCAGGTCTATGTGTGTATATGTGTGTTTTGTATTATCATTTGTGTTCATGTATATGTGTATATATGTGTGTATGAGTTTTGTATGTGTGCATGTGTATATGTGTGTATGTGAGTATAACGTGTGTTTGCTGAACGAAAAAGAGGTAAAGTTCTTGTCGCCCTGAAGTGTGTCGCGTTAAGTGATTCAGTCCTTTTTATAAATTTGAAATTGACGGCCATACAAGGCTGATTGTGTCTCCCGAGGGATCTTGACAACCCATTGTTTACCTTATAAGATTAGATAAGAGTAAACTGATATTCGTTGTAACGAGTTTCAGACAACTGTAAAATTGCTCCTGACCGAAGTGCAAGTTGTATGTTAAGTGGTTCTATAGAATTTGTCAGTTGGTACCAGTTCTACCTAGTTTTGGCACCATGCCATAGAACAATAGGTACAACAAGTTCAACTAAAAGCCGATATTGACCCTTTTCCTGCTGTATGAAATCTGTTAATCCCGACTTTACTATTTGTGACGGACAGTGACTAACAAAAAAGAAAAGTACGTTTGTTGTGCCCCCCCCCCTCCTTTAAAAAAAAAAGTAATAAAGGTATAGTCACTATCATCAATCTAGGCTTCTACGAAGAAACAGATAAATATTTCCAAAAAGTTCCCCTACACTTAGATCGGTTGATGTAAAAAGATCTAATATCCACCGACACATAATTCTATGCCTTAATTATGACTTCAACTTTGTTTTAAAGAAATCCTTTGAAATTGTAAACATTCCTTAGAAACTTTTGTTCTCGTAACTTTTTTTTCCTTCCGCTCATAACACACAGTTATTGGTTTATTTCGTAGGTATATAAAAGAAATGTATAAGACAGCGTGAATCAATAAATAATAATAAAGACTAATAAATTTTCTTTAAAATAAATCATTAATAATACTTACTTAATATAAAATTCTTAAAAATACTATATTAGAAAGATTTGGGAGATTACTCTTTCATTTATTTGGTATGTACACATTTGCGTCCCTTTATTTAGTTTTTGAACGGTGGAAAGCAGATCTCTGCTAAATTTATACAATATTTAGACTTTATGTTTCAATAATGTTACTTTATTTTTTTTTTAAAGTAAAATATAGGGAAGAAATATTTATACTTTCAAACAATGTTTTTAATTTGGAAAATGTCCAAGAAACGAGGCGAGCATTGTACTGTATTATTCAAGCGAACAATATATTGAAGCATTGTGGCTTTCACATCACAATCATGAATAAGTGAATGAAAAAAATGTGGCTTTCAGATTACAATAGTGAATAAGTGAATGGAAAGAAATACTTTTGTGCAACAATATAAAAATTGGAACTGTAAGAACATGTGTTTAGTATACAAATTCAGCACTGTATATAAACTATAATTCTTTAACGTGGAGCTTGGGTGTAATAATCATCTTTCCGTCCGTCCGATAAAAGCAGCAGCTGTATAATATTTTCTAACAAGCGCAAATACTTTATTAATTATTTTCTTTTGTAAGTTAAAATTTGGTCAGTAAATATGTATACAGCATTTGTTGTTGTTTTTATTTAAATTGCAGAATCTATATGTTTAGCAAGTCAACATAATCAAATCGATGACATCAAAGAGTACTCTCCAACCTCCCCCCCCCCCCCGCGCGCCCTTCAAACAAGGGATAAAACACCAGTCTGCTTAATTGGTATTTCAGGAGACCAGGGTTATTTCCCTTGCATTAAAGAACTCCATTTTCAACGTTTCTTGACAATTACTCAACACTTGTCAACATAATCTCTCAAATTATTTTCTATACGGCGACTGGCTATTTGTGATAAATATTCTGCATAATCACTATCATATTTGTGGTACTTTATCTATAACAAACTCTCTACCGCCTCCATCACTACCGAAGGATTTATTCTGTATTGAATAAAACTCAGTGTTATTGTAGAAATATTGTAATTTTACACCATCAATTTGTGATTTTACCTAAAGAACTTAGCTGTTCATTGTCAGTCATGGTTGAATAGATTCTTAATATACCTCTCCCTAAATAGCTTATCTTCACTACAAGCAGGTTAACTGCATTTCATGCATTTTATTCTGTCCCTTAGTTTAAAGTATTTATTTATTCTAAGACCACGATCAGCCCATTGATGATTTGCACAATAAGCAATCGATATCACTGATCATATCAAATAGGCGAGGAACGTCGAAAAATGTCTGATTGATGGATGGATTGATAATTAATATAATTCAAGAATTGTTGAACTGACAGGTGGTATAAGTATGCATACTGCACTTCAAAACCTTCATAGAAATGCAGCTGTTTTTATTTTTAAAACAAAGATCAGCTTCTTTTTTTTTATTTTTGTATATTACATTACGTTATCTACCTCGTACACCGACTGCTGACAGGCGCCATCAGCTCTGAATTAAAATGAAACTGAAAGCACCAGGTGCACTGTATCACGTGACTACATCTGACAGCTTATTTTAGCATTCCCCGTCACCAGTCGTTAAGGGGCCAAGGGAATCAGGGAATGTACTGTTCTTGCGTAGAATTAAGACGAGTATAAAACAGCCATGTACTCAATCAAGCTTCGTTTTAATGTCTGGCTCTCCGTGCGTGAAACAAACAAACACAAACACATGCACGTACGTACGCACTAGCAAAAACCCTAACACACATTCCACAAAATAACACATACACAAATATATAAACACTCACACATGCACACATAATATTATAGGTATACACACCCACACTTTCACATTCGCGCTTAACGACTCTCTCTTACATACACACGCGCGCGCGCGCGCACGAAAGCAGGAAAATATGTTTGTATTATCTTTCTCTCCCTTTCTTTTAGTGATGTCTACATTTCATAATTCGTTTTTTTTTCCTTTAGCCATCAGTTAATCCTCTCAAGAAATATGTGGCATTGTTTTACAGACAGACAGGCTTACACATTTCGAGTGAAAATATTAATTAACAGAAGCATGGCTCAAGTGTACATTCACGCCAAAGGTTACTCACATTCAAATACATGTACACAAGGTTACCAAACTCCACACAAGTCCTACCTATGTGTCATACATACATCTTGCCTGTGTGTCATACATACATCTTGCTTGTGTGTCATACATACATCTTGCCTGTGTGTCATACATACATCTTGCCTGTGTGTCATACATACATCTTGCCTGTGTGTCATACATACATCTCGCCTGTGTGTCATACATACATCTTGCCTGTGTGTCACATATATCTTGCCTGTGTGTCATATATACATCTTGCCTGTGTGTCATACATACATCTTGCCGGGTGTGTCACATATATCTTGCCTGTGTGTCATATATACATCTTGTCTGTGTACTGTACGTACAAGCTAGTGTGACACAAAGATAACAAGCGTTGTCTCTGACATTGTATACGTGACCAAGTCTAGCCGCATCACTGAGCTAATAAGTAGACTTTTCCTACGTGACTTATTAATGACGTGGTCCTCAAACTCAAGTCCCGTTAAACTGCACATTGCAAAGGTAAAGTTCGTTTAATTTTCTAGCTGTAAAATTATTCAAACTAAAACCATTCCTTGTCAAAGATAAAGATAGGCCTAAAGTGATACATCCAATCGCTATATATACCCCAAGTCGCTATATAGACCTCAAATCGATATATTACAGAAACGTTACAAAACTATTAAAAGAAAAACTAATAAAGACCTAAACATAGCAAGCGAAACGCATCAACCCTCCCCCCCCCCTTCTTTCAGTCAGAAGAATGATAAAGAGTGATTTGGTTTGTACAAATTCAAACTTCAACCAAGTTTTACACTTTTAATCTACGCAATACACACAGTCAAACACTCTAGTCTCTACAGTCATTAGAACAGTCGTGCATAACAAAACGTTTAGAAACGTGGCTTGAAGGAGCCGTCATTTAAAATAAGGCAAAACTTATCTTCTAAATCAATCAATCAATCAGTCTATCTATCTATCTATCTATCTATCACACTCATGCAAGCGGACATGAATACTGAGAGGAAGAGAAAGTAAGAGGTGGGTGGGCAGGAGAAAGATGTTGCAGGTGCAGGATCGCTTGTGCTGAGATGAAGAAGCCAAAGAAACTGATAAGCACTATTCACGCTGACATAAAAGACTTGATAAAGCTGGCTTTATCGCGCTACCTGACCGCTGCCGGAGAAGGGAGAGCGAAATTTGACCCAAAAGGCTGCACGGGGAAGAAGGGGAGGGAGAAGAGAGTGGCAAAAGAAAATAACTTTATACCCAGCTCCCAAATCCACCCACTCCTATACCCTACCTCCATGAGCATGTAAAAATCATTAACTCTTCCTGACGGGACTTTCACCCCATTTGTTCTACCTTTATGTGTCTTTAAAAGAATTATATCATTTTAATGTGACTGACTGTTTGCTTTGTTTATTAGATACCCAGAAACATCATACCCTGTAAACAGCTGCAGCTTGCTGTTTTAGCGCGTTTGTATGTGGTGCCAGTTGGCAGATTATGGTTTGTTTCCTTTTTGTTTCAGAAGATCTAGCGTTCGTCTATTCTTTTGTTTACACATGCAATTTAGTTTCTATTTTTATTTTTGTTTTTATTTCTATTTTTATTTTTGTTTTTATTTCTATTTTTATTTTTGTTTCGAAAGAGCTAGCGTTCGTCTCTTCTTTTGTTTGCACATCTTATTTATTTATTTATTTATTTATTTATTTATTTATTTCTATTTTTATTGGTCGGTTATTTCTCGCGCATGTGGCCATCTTTGTGCTCATTTCTTCTGCTGAATGATTCGAAGATTGAATTCTTCAACATGCACCAAAAGACGACTGATGCTTAGTTGCTGTCTAGAAAATACAGTCGATAAAAATAGCCCGTCAGCTGATTGTGTGCTAAATCTTGCCTCAGCCTGCGGTAGATCAGACTTAATCAGATCGCGTGCCAGGTGAGATCTAGACGGACAGTCAAGCTTCACCAGCAACTGAAATAATTTAGAACCAGTCTTTTGTGTACACGACTAGATTTACCTGATTGAGGTAAATATGAAAAGTTCTTGGAGGTCAGTAAGTATTAGATCGATTAATTTTCCGTGTTCATGTGGGGTATTTGGCTATTTTTTCCTCCCATCATTTTAAAACTGGATTTGGGGGCTATTTTTTAAAACCACCTTTGAAAAGTCTTATGTTGTGTTTATTATTAATAATACGGTAACATGGCTGTATTGTGTCTCTCCATGCTATGCGCGTCTACACTGGCCATTGGAATACACAGTCCGAGACACGTGCCAATCAAAATTATAAGAGGTCTTTGATCAAGTTTCGGTGGCGTTAGAGTCGTATGCTTTTAATATCGACTGCAACTTGCTGTTAATATCGTCTGCAACATGCTGTTAATATCGATTGCAACATGGTGTTAATATCGTCTGCAACATGCTGTTAATATCAGTTGCAACATGGTGTTAATATTGTCTGCAACATGCTGTTAATATCGATTGCAACATGGTGTTAATATCGTCTGCAACACGCTGTTAATATCGTCTGCAACATGCTGTTAATATCAATTGCAACATGGTATTAATACCGACTGCAACATGCTGTTTATACAGAGTGCAACATGATGTTAATACCTACCGACTGCAACTCCATTCTTACTCACATTTCACTCTCAACTTACAATTTCCTGCAACAGTATTTATTAGCCCAATACAGGTACATGGCATAATAAATACAGCATATCAAAACAATGTCAATGACACACTAAATGTGAGCAGCTTAGTTCGAACATTTGTAGAAATAAACTTCAACTCAGAAACTTTCAAAAATACCATCATAAGGAGAGCCTAAGGTCGGGTTACTCTGATAGTTTAACAATTTATACAACAAATTAAATGTAAAATAGGGATAGGCAAATTTACTCTGTCACACATTTCAAACTGCAAGCAAAGCCATATGGCTACTCTGTTAAAATAAACAAAAGTGAAATACTTCTCAGCCCAATCATTAACTGAAGAAATAAAAACGGGATTTATACGTGAAATCTGTTCTGAATTTTCTATCAGCCACACATTGTGGCAATTACCACCTACGCAGAGAGACAGGCAGTTTGAAAGTTTTGACAAAAGCAAGTTCCCAGAGCTAATCAAAAATATATATCTTGAATTCGATGATGACAAATGTATGGACTGGTTAATGGTACATATAGACCGTTAGCATGTCCCATTGACTGGCAAAGTACATGTCCCACTGACTGGCAAAGTATATGTCCCATTGACTGGTATGACACGGGCCCTTTGGCTGGCAAAGTACATGGCCCATTGACTGGCAAATCACATAGCCCATTGACTGGCATGACACATGGCCCACTGACCGGCATGACGCATGTCCCATTGACTGGCAAGACTGGGACATACCTAATAACTCAGACATTAGTCTCCGACTGGAGCAAAACAATTTAATATTCATAACTGAAATGACAACTGTTCTGATTGATATCACCCTGGCGAAGAAAAACAAAGATGCCTATTGTACACATTTTGCTGACACACTGGGCAATAACTGCATTCCAGAAACATAGTGTGAAAAGACAGGACTTAGCTATCTGATGCTAAACCAAATTATGTAATAGTGTGAAAAGTCAGGGCTTAGCTATCTGAAGCTAAGCCAAATTAAATTATAGTGTAAAAAGACATGGTTTAACTATTTGATTCTAAACCAAATTAAATCATAGTGTGAAAAGACAGGTCTTAGCTATTTGATGCTAAGCCAAATTAATAGAAAACTGAATGATGGTAGGTAGCGACATTAAAATGATACATGATTCCCTCACAGATGAATATTCCAGGAAATAGCTGATAAAGAAGCTAAAGAAAGTCTTGATCTTGATTACGAGTATAAATACATAAATATAAATAAAGTATAAAAAGAAAGGCTTGAACTAGATTACGAGTATAAATACATAAATATAAATAAAGTAGCTAAAGAAAGGCTTGATCTTGATTACGAGTATAAATACATAAATATAAATAAAGTATAAAAAGAAAGGCTTGAACTAGATTACGAGTATAAATACATAAATATAAATAAAGTAGCTAAAGAAAGGCTTGATCTTGATTATAAGTATAAATACATAAATATAAATAAAGTAGCTAAAGAAAGGCTTGACCTAGATTACGAGTATAAATACATAAATATAAATAAAGTAGCTAAAGAAAGGCTTGATCTTGATTACGAATATAAATACATAAATATAAATAAAGTATAAAAAGAAAGGCTTGACCTAGATTATGAAACAAATGCATAAATATAAATAAGAAATAGCAATGGTAGTAATAGTGATGGTATACTAATAATAAAAGTGAAAGAAAATACAAATTCATCTCATTAATAAAAAAGATAAATTACTCCATAAACAAAAATATCTGATAATCCCTTTACCACATATAGCTTACTGTTCGCCCCTCCACCCGTACCACAATATCCTACCCCATCTGCCCGACTCTATCCTACTCTGGCGTAAAATCGGCTTAAGCCGGAAGTGTAACCCCCCACCTCCACCCCATCGCAATTGACTGATCCGTTGTTTGTTTTTTTCAAACTGGTTGTCCTACACCACCAGCAAAAACTGGAATTCGAAGTATGCAACAATGAGCCATTGTGTGTTACTTTTCTTGTATGTGTGCCATTGTTTCCTGAATATTGTTTACAGTTCTCTATATTTATTGCCAGTGAATCTTTGAGGTAGCCATTCTCCGTGCATACAACAGCCCTTTCTTAGGAATCGGCGAATTTTGGATCTTAACTGATTTATCAGTTGCCAGAGATATTTCTTTCTGACGAAACACTTAGATGAATGCTTAAGAGTCTTTTACAATTCTTTTTTTTTACTTGTTTGTTTATTTTTCATCAGGACTTGTGGCGCTTAGAAAGTACTTGTCACCCAACAGTAATAGTTATCTCCCTTGATGATGAACACTCTTTCTTTCTCTCTCTCTTTCTTTCTTTCTTTCTTTCTTAGAGTTGTGGGTACAAGTAATTTTCCAGATGACGTACTGTAGTAAGAGCATCACTTTATCAAATTAAACTAGGCAGTCACGTGAGTGAATACGACACTTTTATTTGTAAAATTAGTGTACCAATTTCTGGAAGCTGGCTGATTCATCAAAAAGAACTCATCATAAGTATTGAAGTTGACTCAAGTGGGATGTTGCCGTTGATTTTCCAAAAAACGTAAAACATAAATGTCTTGATATCTTATAGTTTAACATGACTGTCAAATGATGATTTTTTGCTCACTAGTGGTCAAACTCTTTCAGTCGGCCTTTATATTATCGGTGCCTTTGATGACTTCCATAGTATTATCTCTATAGTGCTGTAGTAGTAATGACCACCTGGTCAAATGTCCACTTGCCTTAGTCAAGTGTGTTAAATAGGCGAGAGGTTGATGATCTGTCTGAATAACAAAATGCCTACAATATAGATAGACTAGGAATGTCTGGCCTGCCCAGACAATCCCGAAATATTCTTTCTCTAAAGTCAATAATTCTGTTCAGCCTAATTTAGCGTACGACTGGAGTAGGCTACTCGAACCAAAATATCACCATGTTTCAGCACCAGTACAACACCTAGTCTTGCATTGCTAGCATCTATTCTGAGGATGAATTCTTCATTGGGTACACACACATTGTCAAGCGAATCTGGGGTGTCCTCACCATTGAGAATGTATTTACATCCAATGATAGAACTTTCAATGCAATTTACTAGACACACAGCCTGAATGTGTCCACATACATACTTGCTATCTATGTCTACCATCACAATGGGTACTTTATCCTTTACACTTTTGGCTAGAGTGCTTGTTTGAAACTGTCCAGTGTTGTCACTTTCCTTCACTAGGCTGGCGTTTACTACTAACCCTGCTCCACAACCAGTGCCACAGAGGACTGGAACACAAAGTCCATTTATGTATGCATAGAAATGAGGTGCATCGCTTGGTTCTATGACATTTATGTTACCTGGGCAATAACGTTTGATATTGCCTGGTTTGACACAACTAAAGCACGCTACTGGTTCAATCTTAACACCTTTGTCTTTACTGTTGGAGTGAGGTGTGGTACCCTATTTTTCGTCTTACTAACTGGAGGAGGTGTGAGAGAGATCCTGTGTTATGTTTATTATCTGGCTTGTCACTCTATTATTTAGGTATCCCTTTTTCATTAACTGGCCTGCGCGGTTCAAAATTATACGTTGGTGTCAGATTAACAAATGTCCAATATATCTCCTGGTTCTTTGTTCTGAGCATTAGGCCCTAATCTACACTTTAAAATGCAAAATAATTAGACTAAATCCACTTTATTTTTTTGCACTTCTTGTAATAAAATGGTACACTTTTTCAGAGTGAGCTATATATTTTTAGAACAGGACATCAAGAGTATAGCCCCTTTCACTGCCGCGCACATAATGTGTACCCCTTTTACAAAAGGAGAGCATTTTTCTGTTTTGTAAAGTTTGACTAGTTTGATTCAGTAGTCAGCGTGAGCCAACATATTCAAATAGCTTGCAAGTCGCGTGTTTATTGGAAAATACATTATTGGAAAATACATCTACCCAGGACAAACATAACTTGCAAGTCTCATGGTTTATAGACAGTACATCTACGCTGGACACATACTTGCGTGATTTCGTGCATAGGCCTATATATATATATGTGTGTGTGTGTGTGTGTGTGTGTGTGTGTGTGTGTGTGTGTGTGTGTGTGTGTGTGTGTGTGTGGTGTGTGGTGTGTGGTGTGTGGTGTGTGTGAATGTGTGTGAATGTGTGCGTGCGTGTGTGTGTGTGTGTGTCTATCTATCTGTGTGTGTGTGTGTTTCCAGATTAAAGTTTCGTAGTGTTTTACACTCTTTTAAAGAAATGGGGAACAATGTGAATACCCAGATTAAGTATTTTGTTTGAAAGCCGAGATGAAGTTAGATTGAGTGGCAAATAGCTACCTCACTGCATCCAACTTAGTTATCTCCCAGCAGTCATCAATAAGCTATCACAGCGAAGGGCAGTGAAAGAAAAAAACTTGCCAAGAAAGGGAGCCAAGGATTTCCTAGCTACTAATGAAAGTGTTGACAAGTGAAGAGATAGGATATCACAAGGTGAAAAAATAAAATAACAAAAACGTTAGGACATAGGTTTGTCATCTTGATCACCTCTCCAACTCCACAATGATAATATTGAAACACTGAATAGTAGCAGTAGTTGGATAGTAGTACTAGCAGTAGTAGAAGTAGCGCAGACATACTAATAATAACACGTTTTGGTTAAAATAGTTAGTTACAGAAGTAGTAGATGTAAAATGTGCATTCATGATTTTCTGTAACACAAATTCCAGTCAAGCGAGTGATTGACATTCTAGTTGTACTTTGCTCTAGAAGCTTGCACTCGTCACCACACACGCGTTTTCATCGTCCTGAAAGCAAAGTACAAATCATAAGATCAATGACATTTGCTGATAAGGTTCATCTGTCTGGAATTTGTTTCCTTTTGAGGTGAGAGACAAAAAAAATTCTTGGTTGTTTTTAAAAGATTCGTGCTATTATTTCTTCAATCTGTTGATTTATTTACCTGCCAATTTGCAAGCGAATTAATTCTTTAAAAAAAATTATCCTTAAATATTTTATGTGCTTAATTAGTTCATATGAAGAATGTGTATATTTTATGTAACTATTATAAAGCGTTTGTAGCGTTTATATGATTAATCAATTTATTTCTTCTTAATCATTATTATTATTGATTCTAACCTCATTTAACAGAAGGCTTACAAAGCATTAAAATCTTCATACAGACACATTAAAGACATTTATTCTCGTGTAATAAAATCAGTTGATATTTGCTGCTTTCTAATATCCCTTATAATTTGTATGTTCAATCCTTTTTATAATTTGTATGTTCAATCCTTTTTATAATTTGTATGTTCAATCCTTTTTATAATTTGCATATTAAATCTTTTATATATTATGTAGATTCAGTTATCTTTCTTATAATTTGCATATTCAATTTTCTTTCTTTAAGTTCCCTGTCTACATGAAGAAGAAAAGTGAGTCAGACAGACAGAGGGGGAGAGAGAAGGCTGAGAGACAGTTGGAGAGCTGAGACAGAGATAATTTCATTGGTGCTGTTATTGTAATTATCCTTTCCCTATCAAACACTATCTGCCGGTTGTGCATGCAAAGAAGGGAGCGTGATAAGGACCAAGTAACTAGAGAGAGAGAGAGTGCTTTGTGCTGGCCAGCCAATGGAGCACACATTCTGGGGAACGCTTTCCGCCAGCACCAGTACTCGATCAAGAGTAAAAAAACGTTGACAGTATCTGAAGGATATCGAGTCTCTGTGCATTTGAAACATGCAGACAGTCCGGGGGGTGGGGGGAGGGAGCGAGAACGAGCGAACGAGAGAGAGAACAATACATTTTAGTGTCGTGAGGTTGGCTGGAAGAAGTAAAATATCTCAGAAGTGCGGGATTCGAACTACTAACGAAGTCGTAGTAGTAATATGAGTAGTAGTAGTAGCAGTAGGAATAGTAATAGTTGCAATATAGCAGGTTGCAAAAGAAGTAATAACAGTAATAAAAGTACAAAAGAGATGTACTACTAGTAGTAAACTGTAATAAAAGTACAAAAGAGATGTACTACTAGTAGTAAACTGTAATAAAGTACAAAGGAGAGATACTACTAGTAGTAAACTGTAATAAAGTACAAAGGAGAGATACTACTAGTAGTAAACTGTAATAAAGTACAAAGGAGAGATACTACTAGTAGTAAACTGTAATAAAATACAAAGGAGGTGTACTAGTAGTAGTAGTAAACTGTAATAAAGTACAAAGGAGAGATACTACTAGTAGTAAACTGTAATAAAATACAAAGGAGAGGTACTAGTAGCGACAGCAGCAATCGTTTTAGTGACAACACTGGTCGTTATTGATTCGAATGTGGTCATACATACTTTTATTGATTGTCGTTGCCAAGTTTGAAGATGTGGGGAGTACATTTGTGAGCTTCTCGCTAATGAATATACTAATTGGTTTTGGAAGTTACTTTATATCATTCTGAAGCCGAACACACGCCACATTCTTCTAAACCGATAGAAGCAGATATTCTTTCAAAACTAGTTTTTCTATTTAAAAAAAAAAAAAAACTTTTTTTGAAGCTTCATGGCTTTTCTTGATTACTTTGCCTTTTGATAATACAGACTTAATACATTAATGTCAAGAACAACCTATCATTGATTAACAGTAATCTGCTAGCAAGTATTCTCATTTTCGATGTAAACCAATAACGTCTATCACAATTCTTAAGGAAAGAAACATACAAACAAGCAAACAGACAAAAATACAAACCATTGGAAATAACAAGAGATAAAAAAAAAATATTCAAATTTACCACTAAATAAATAATGATTAGGAACTAGAAAATTTACTAGTGCACAATTGTAAGGTAGTTCCTTATACATTTGACGATCATTATTGATCTAAGTAAGCTTCAGAATGTACTGGTAACCCAACGTGGTGGCCAGTATAATGATGAACAGCAAGCAGCCTTCAAAGAAGACCGGGGAAAATGTGAACAACAAAAACATAATATTTTTTAATTTGTATTTTTATTGCTTTCTTTTTTTCATCTTTTTAATCTTTGTTCATTTAAATTTTTTTATTTTTTTTTATTTTTTACAAATTACATATAATGAAGCGGTTTTGCAGTGATTTTCAAGTTTCAAACGTGAAACAATTGCTACTGGTAAAGGAATTTTCATTCTACAATTCTGGAATTTCGATAGAAGACCTGAAAAAATAATTAGAAGTAAAATATTTCCCCAAAGCATTCAATGTATTTCTTAATTTTAATAAATATCTTTTGCGTTATTTATATAATAGATTAGTAAATGTCTTTTGCGTTATTTATATAATAGATTAGTAAATGCTAATTACAGTGCTGTAGCGCACTTGGTGTTATTAGTGTTTCAATTAAAACTGGATGCAGTCTAATATGATTTCAGTAAAATTCACAGTGTGCACAATATTTAATTAGATAATAAATGACAGAGTGTTAGTTGAGTATATAGCTTCAAGCCCTTTGATACATACAGCCAGGTATAATTAATCAAATACAGTGTTAGTTGAGTATATAGCCTCAAGCCCCTTGATACATACAGCCAGGTATAATTAATCAAATACAGTGTTAGTTGAGTATATAGCTTCAAGCCCCTTGATACATACAGCCAGGTATATTTAATCAAATACAGGTGGCAGACTCCAACGCATAATATGTGAGTCACGCCAACAAGAGTGGTCTAAGTATCAATATTTAAAATATATTTTAACAGAAATAAAATAAGACAGAATGGTGATTACATATAATGAATAATTCCATGCTTATAATTAGATTTTATAAATGTATATCATTCATAATCAAAACTGTGTTGTGTCATAAGAGAAAGCTTGCTTATGGTCTAAGGCACTGTTGTGAATGTTTGAATTATATTGATTTGAGTGACATTCCGAGAGAAGCTCTGAGAGAACTCTGAACTAAATTCTGAGAGAAGCTCTGAGATTGTTAATTTAATGGCCCACCTATCACCTGATGTTGTCCCCTTGGGTCCTAGTGGTGCTGTAGCAGATTGTCGCCGCTGTAACCTGGGGTGACTTTGTAATAATGAATTATATCATATATGAGTAATTAGTTATGATACAAAGACATCTACAAGTGCCGATGCAGAGTATGGGTCACTGGTTATATATATATCTGCAACTGTTACCCTGATATACTAGTACACTGCCAAGTTGGCTCCGGCCCCTACTCAGTTTTCCATGAGAATCGGTATTTATGAATAGATATATGACGATTAATTATAAATAGACGAACAGAGGACGAGACGTAATCATTAGATTATTATCACTTCCGACTACGATAACAAACGATAGAAATTACTTCACTAACAAATATGCGATTAAATAATAACAAGAAATTTAATAAAAATTAACAAGATTTAGAGAAATAAGTAACAGTTGTCATCATACTGCAGTGATTTAATTCTAGCCACACTGTAGTCACTTTGCATCACAACTTATCTCAATTGCACTGGAGTGACGTACACACTCTGGTAGACTCAATAGTACATGACATCACATCGGGAATAGATTCCAAATCTCACGTTGAAATCAAATCAAAGTCAGAATCAAAGCCAGGAACAAAAACAAAACAAAAGCCAGAAACCCTGAAACACGAGCAATTGCAGAGTCTAAGTGTCCAGTCAATTGTTCTCTTAATAAATACTAAGTTTGGCAAAGGCCTCTGAAAGAAAGAAATGTTAACATGTTCAAAATAAAACATAGCATATAACATAAGTGTCCATAATTATCCTAGTGTCATGCTAATTAACCTAGACTTACTAAGTGTCCATAATTATCCTAGTGTCATGCTAATTAGCTAGACTTACTAAATGGCCATAAATATCCTAGTGTCACGCTAATTAACTAGACTTGTTAAGTGTCCATAAATCTTGGAGACAAACAAATGGCTACAAACAGATAGACAGACATGGAAAAAAAATATTGATAGGCAGAAAGAAAACATATATTTAGATTAAATATATAACTAGCTAGCTATCGTTATGTATGTATGTATGTGAGATAGATAGAGGAATTAGGGAGTTGATAAATTGATTGATAAAGCGACAGTCAGAATTCATTAAACAATTCTTCTAAGAATGACACTCCAGATAAAGAAAATGAACAATGTAACTGCCAAGTAATGAGATCATACGTTTAATTTTTCTAACATGACTGAAGGAGAAAAGAACTTTCTGAAAATGCAAAAGGCGATGTATTGTTTCCTCGTTTTCATCCATCACGTGGTCACGAACCAATTGTACCTTTGTATTCGCTGTACGTAGGGTCTATAATCTCTATATGGTAGCGTGTCGCTCTTTGCAATATATATGGAAATACAAACACTCGGTCTCCCTACCCGACCCCTCCCCCCTTTTGTCAGTGTGTTAAGTCTGATAACTTGCGTTATTGTGTGTGTCTTACTGATTGAAATCTTCAGAATGCGAATATGAGAAACTGAAATACTTTCTTATTCCGAACTTGAACTGACCCGAGTTCATTAAGTGCAGATCATGATATCTCTCAGTGTGTCAAATAAAACTTAATGCAAAAATGCCCCGGAAAGATTTTAGGATAAAATTAAGTTACCATAGCAACTGAGAGATATAGATGGAGAGATTTCCCCTTCTATTAAACATTGTTCTCCTTATATTAAATAACAAAGTACACATTATTCTACTTGTATTAAATGACAAAGTAAACATGTGCTCCTTGTGTTAAATAATAAAATAAATAATGTTCTGTTAATAAATGACAAAGTAAGCATTGTTCTTGTATTAAATGACGAAATAAACATTTTCCACATATTAATAAATGACTAAGTAAACATTGTTCTCTTTATATTAAATGACAAAGTAAACATTGTTCTATTTATATTAAATGACAAAGTAAACATTATTCTCTGTATATTAAATAACAAAGTAAATAGTTTTCTTGTATTAAATGACAACGTTAACATTGTAAAATTGTTGTCCTTGTATTAAATGACAACGTCAACTTTACTTTTGTCATTTAATTCAAGGAGAACAAATATTTACGTTTTTATAACACATTCAACGACATATTTCATCTAAGACCATGCCCTCCTTTTTCATTCTCTCTTGAAATGAATAGTGAAAGATAAATTAGGGGTTCATTTAATATCTTGAAATGATCTAAGGATAAAATAATTGTGATTATCAATACGAGCCTCCAGTTTTAAGCGACTAAGTAAAATTTCAACAAGATTATTTTAGATGAAAATATTAATTACTGACCACAAGATCCATCATAACTATTTCAAGTTGCTGACTAAATAATGTCCAGCACGATTATTTCAGATGAGGAAGTCAAAGAGACCAAGTTTTCTTAACCAGGGTTCCGCGAGAGGTCGCAAGGGGTTCCACAAGAATCGTGATTTTAAAAAAATAAACATCGTACATGTAGTCATTTTATGCAGGGATTCCCTGAGATCTAAAAATGATTCCAAGGGTTCCTCCAGTGTAAAATGTTGAAAAAGGCTGGATTAGATGACACAAAACCCAAGTTTTCTTAACCAGGGTTCCGCGAGAGGTCGCAAGGGGTTCCCCAAGAATCGTGATTTTAAAACAATAAACATCGTATATGTAGTCATTTTTATGCAGGGGTTTAATGAGATCTAAAAATATAATTCAGCATATATTAGGATATAAGACTGAATAAGCATTGAAATTATTCAAGCATAGTTTCGGGAAATATTGATGTTAAATAATCTGTTCATTGTATTTGTTATATGTATATTTGATTGTTTTTATAAAATAAATTTATTGACCTTCTACCAATAAATTGATAATCATATGTTGGAGAGATAGTGGGTGGATGGGGCTCGCTAAATATAGATTAAAAGACCGATTTAATTTCTCCTATTGTAAGAACCTTTCCACCTACAAAAATATTGTCTGGAGGTAATGTCTGTCTTTAACTTTGGATGTGTACAACATTTCGCTACCAGAAATAAAATTAGTGTCCAGCCAAAGAATTCCACATTCTGAATATTTAATGTCCAGTCTTCTTTCACATTTAGTGTCCAGCCAAAGAATACATCTTTCGCATTTAGTGTCCAGACGAAGAAATCGACATCTTTCATGTTTAGTTTTCAGCCAAAGAATTCGACAGCATTCATATTATTAATTTCAAACCCTTTATTCAATACCAAAATTATGTAATGATTTAATAGTCAATTAATTCGTTTTCAGTTCTGCATCATTTTATTTTTTATATATCAGAGGGAAAATTACGTGTACGTTATAGTAGACTGGTTAATTGTATTTTTTATTAGTCGCTGACTATTTGTTTTTAATTTATTTTATTTTCTAAATCTAAAATTGGTTAACTAAAATATTGCCCCCCAAAATGTCCACGAATGAGAATAGAGTCAAACAGTGATTTCCCTCCATCTCCTGGCGCGCCTCTCTTCGCCCCCGCCATACTTTGTACCACTTGGATGTGGACAGCTAAAGTGGATCTCCCTACATCACTCTCCAAGGGCCAGAAGGGCCAGACCCCATCCCTCTTACCCAGAGGGAAGAAAGCACGTGCAGCCAGGATGGTAAACTTTGGAAGCTATTGACTCTAAAAGTAGGTTTAGTAGAAGGGGAAAAGTCAGAGGTGAACACGAAACAGACGGACCAGCAGTCTTGAGTGTGCCTTGTTCTCCCAGTGGGACGGGATGATACAGAAGAAGAGATGTTGGCGTTATACTTGCAGTAAAGGCGGGAATTGAACTTAATTTGAAAGAAACTCCATTAGAATAAATTTGCCTCAGTCTATTTCTTTACATGAGAAAATTTACCTCAAGACGTCTTATGGTGTGCTTGGAGAGTGCATCAAAGATTCTGGTACAGTTGTGTAAAATGCCTCTAGAAGAGACACATGAGACCTCACCTAAATAAGAAAGGTAGTGACTTGTTGCAAACTGCATGACTGTGAAACCCATTCCATCGACAGCCGCCATCTTTGAAAAGGTTAAATGCTTTGACTTTAATGATTTATCTTACCTCTACTCTCATTTCCTTGATGAAAACCATGAACTTGATTATGTATTTATGTTAATTGACTGCTTATGTATGTATCTGCTAGGATAAACTGAACAATTGCCCAGAGTTAATTGAACATTGTTACAAAGTGATGTAAATGTTCACAATCTTTGATTATGTTCATATCTTATGTATTTGATTGTTGATTTAATAAATTTATTATGACCTTACACCTATGTTGGAAAGACAGTGAGTGGATGGGAGCTCGCTAAATACAAATTAAAGACGGATTTGTCTTCTCCTTTAGTAAGAAGTTTTCCACCTAAAGAAATATAGTGAGATGGTAAATGTTTGTCCTTAATGGCGTGGAGGAGAGAAAGGTTTACAACGCCAGCATATCCGCTAAAGTGAGAGAGACGAATGGTGTCTTCTGGAGAAATATTAATAACATAAATTAAGATTCTCATCACTTATAATTAGTTAAGGATGATTAATTAATAATAATAATAATAATAATTTCCCAACAAACGTTACAATCAACATTGAAAAATTGCTTGATGACCAATAAAGAACAAATTAATGTTCGTAGACAAGACGTGTTATAATTTTGATTTTGTTTACGAATAATCCCATGTGGTTTTATTCTTGCAGCAGTTTTCTTTAGCTATGCGCATTGACATTATATCGTCTGTGAAATATCAAATTGTATGTATCAACGTAACATAATTAATGGTCGTTTTATTTGAAGACGTAATTACGACGATTTTGACTACAATAGTCTCACTCAAGTCGTATACGACTTTCTGTCGAAAATTCCAGTACAACATTGAGGGATTTAGTCTACAAAAGTACAGTCAATCTGCACGGGTGATTGTTTGGACAGGAAAATAGAAAACAAACAGACCATCTCAAAAACTGCTATGCCGTCTTCCGGCCTTTTCACCATAGAGGTGCAACAGGTGATCGCGGGCAGACGATGTTGACCGAGGATCAAGCCTAAGGGAGACAATGGGTTTGTTGGTAAACATCCTTTCATCGATTTTTATCTGCCCATTGCATGCTTCTGAGTCTGTGTGTGTGTACATGCGTGAGTGCATGTACATGTGATATGGTGAGCAGCTGTGTGTGTGTGTTCGTGAAAAGATTGGATTCTTTGCTGGAACATTACGAAAAGGGAAGTTACTCTACATTTTATATTGTTGCGAAGGCGAATGACGGAGGGATAATACAAACGCACAAAATTTCAACTTACAATTTATATCGGCTTTATATGGATTCCCATTGAAATATTATTACCCGTCGCAAGAAGTGAAACACTTTGTAAGCGGTATGCGTAAAGGAGATACTTCAATTCATTTATTGATGATTGTAACAAAACTAAAAATAGATTACTTAATGATAACGTTTGCCACGGGACTTTGTCTTATTATGCTATTTTTTTTCCTCTTTTGCTTAACAGATAAGATTTCTGTCAGGTAAAGTGGTTACTGTACAGGTGAAATAGGACAACTAGCGTACTCTCATTGTTAGGTCTCAATCACACCCTACCTCTAAGTGGGGTAATTAGTATCAAGGTAGGCCGTAGGTAGGGATGAGAATCTGGTCTTCGTGTATGATGGGCTGTGTAATGGCTTCTTGATAGTTAAAATAGTAGGTTGTTGACCGCTATCTGGACAAAGTTGCACCTAGAAAAATCCTGCATCACATCCTCATACCCATCGTGGCAATATTTCTATCTGTGACATTCATGTTATCGAATGCAGTATTTGTAATCTATTTATTAAAAGTATATATATTTTGTAGTATGCATATTACTCATCTGTTGCGAAAACTTTTCCCAGATATTATTATTATTCAGGGCTAGATTTAAAATTCGCTGTTTGAAATATGGCGGCGATATTGTTCATCGGTAACGTTCTATCGTGTCTGGAGTGGTGGTGGTGGGGGAACGTTCTATCGTGTCTGGAGTGAGGTAACGTTCTATCGTGTCTGGATTGGGGTAACGTTTCATCGTGTCTGGAGTGAGGTAACGTTCTATCGTGTCTGGAATAAGGGAACCTGACAGACAGTACATGCATATCAGGGCTTCTTAACTTGGGGTCCACAAATCACTTAGATATCAGGGGTTTCGTGAACATGGAAGCAAAATTAAATCTTTATTTTCACAATCCTCTAACCGAAATTGAGTATTTCGTCCAAGTACAAACCTCGGCAATATTAACAGTACTTGTGATTTTTTCACCAGTTTGTTGCTTTTTAAAATATTTGGATACATGTATTTCAGTATGATTGGTTTCCCTTGTATTTTATTTTATACGTTTAAAACATTTCTTCTGATAAGGGGTCAATACACTTCGCCAAATTGCTAAGTGGGTCTATGGCACCACCACCACCACCAAAATATTAAGAACCTTTGCGATATACTGTATATACATATCTGGTCTAGCATAGCTGCTGCGCAAGGCTGGTTACATTCAGTTAAATCCTTGGGACAATCAAACGATCTTAAGGTGTAAGCCGCCACGTGTCCAGTGTTAATTCCCATACCCTGTTTTCAAGGTCAAACTTCCAGAGCTTCCAGAATATTTTCATTGATGTCCGCGATGGTACGCCTGAAAAAAAGATGAAAGGATAAGATGAAAACAGTTTGTTAGATTCAAAGTAACTTACTTATTTTTTTAACTTTTAACGCTTTTATTTATGAACAGTAGATTGCCAGTTGTTTTATTGTAAAACTTAGTAAAGAAGTTGATTGGTTCACTTTCGTTTAATTTCAATAGTGTGTATATTGCCCAAAGGTTTTCATTTTGATGGACCTTTAAATTCCCTTTTCAGAGTCTGCCTCATCAAGGTTTGTAGTTTCGCTTGTTCTAATGATATTTTCTATAAGTATTTTTTCTCTGAGGCATTTTTTGCACTTAAAAATATATTGTATTTTCTTCCTTCTATGCATACATTAGAGCGACACTGACAGTGAGAAAGAGACAGAATGAGACAGGAGACAGGAGACAGGATGGAGAGTCGTGGAAGTTTAGCAGAATCAACATTAAACATAATGTCACTTCGTCAATACGCTTGCATGTCAAAGCTTGCCCTGTCGGAAATCTCTTGCTACAAAGTTTTGTCCCCTGACGCCTCCCGTTTCGCATGTGGCCACATTATGAAATGGTGGGGTGTTTTCGTTTGTTTGTTATCTTGTTGTTTGCAGACACTAGCCCTAGACCTCTTTGATAGCAATTTATCTCTTAGAATTTGTCACAGGGATAGAAAAATGATCTTTACATAGTCAGAAAAACAGAAATACTTTACGTACCAATGAAGACAGCTTATCACTTTGTCACTACTTTTATAAGTCATAATATATTTTAAGCCGACCCAAAACGAACACACTACACTAGTGATGGAGTTATCCAATCTTAGCTAATTCTGGCCATTCCTAAGCAATTGTCCCCCATTCCCCACCCCCCTTCTCGCCTTTCTAAATTTCTTTTAATGCTTTGCTCGAACATTGCTAGGTTTAATTTCCTCCATTCTTCATTTCTGTCTTCTCAAACTAATGCAGGCTTCCCTGAACTGTGTTTTCTCCCCAGGAAATGACGTCCTTGCCGCCATATTGAAGTAATGCACATCGCATTCATATTTACCAGCATGCATGCATGGGTTCCCAAGTCAGGTAGCTGACAAATTCTTGTCCGTTTGTCGTCTGCCCTACAGAAGTGCAGGCATTTTTTAGTGTTAGGCTATAGAGGCGAGTTTGGAAGGAATGCTTGAGATTTGCAGGAGGGTTAATCGAGGGTTGTTGCATGGCAAGAGATGTTTAGGATGGATTATCCGAAATCCGAAGCACGAGAGGTATTTTGGGAGCAGGTGAATCTTTGCATAGTGACTTTTTGTACCTTTTCTTCTATCCACAAACATTTTAGAAAGGAGCAGTATTGAGAAAGAATGATAAAAAATTAAAGTTAGGCGGGAAGGAAAGCGTTGGCTAGCTCTCATCTCGTCTTCTTCCCTCTTCTATTTCTGTCATTGCCCTTCACTTGATCTCTTGGAAAATGTAAATGTAAGCAACTGAAAATTAAGAAAAAAATCTTTAAATTTTGAATATGTAGTTATTTATATTTTTGTTTTAAAACCGAGTTGTGGTGGCACCTGTTCGTGAAAAAGAACAAATTAAGTTTATTTCTTTTAGGCAATTATTTCTGTCATTGAGTCAGTTCATTCTTCTGGTTAATTTCTGGGGGAATTGTCATTATAATTCACTCTATGAGAGTTTATATGGATAAGTATATGAGTGTGCGCGTATGCATGAATGTTTGATTATGAGAGAGAGAGAGAGAGAGAGAGAGAGAGTGTGTGTGTGTGTGTGGACGTGTGTATATAGAAATGTGTGTGTGTGTGTGTGTGTGTGTGTGTGTGTGTGTGTGTGTGTGTGTGATTTCCAATTTTATTTTAAACACCACCCAATTGCCACATTAAAATCTCTTCCATGGAAATACTCCAGATGACATTTTTTTCTTTACTGAAAAAAGACATTCAGAAACTGATACGATATTATTTATGTTGTGGACCTTGCTAAACCATTGTGTTAGCTTTGATTTAAATATACTGTTTTGTTATCTTTCTATTATTAGTGTGATATCTAATTTCAAGTGTCTTTCAAGGTAGCCATGTTTACATGCATAAATGTTACTCGAGAGATTTATTTTTGCTGCACTCGAGGAAGTAAGTTTGTAAGACGTAATATAAGTATAAACAAGGGGAATTAATCCTTAATTATTTTAATTATTAAAGTTCATTTGTGGTTTCTGATGAATACACCCTAGCAATGGAGTGAACAAGCTGTTAATCGCTGGCACAGACCTAAGATGGAAACATAATAATCGAGAGTCTATCTCCCTTTGTCTTCCGAAGATGGCTCTCAGTGCATGACGGGACTGTAAGCTGCAAAGCTTTTGATTGTCCGCCACTTGCCTGACGGAACCCTTATACTCAGCTTATAGCGTGGACTTGCATTTATATATATGAAAGAACCCTTATGGTGTGGACTTGCATTTATATATCTGAAAGAACCCTTATGGTGTGGACTTGCATTTATATATCTGAAAGAACCCTTATGGTGTGGACTTGCATTTATATATCTGAAAGAACCCTTATGGTGTGGACTTGCATTTATATATCTGAAAGAACTCTTATGGCGTGGACTTGCATTTATATATCTGAAAGAACCCTTATGGTGTGGACTTGCATTTATATATCTGAAAGAACCCTTATGGTGTGGACTTGCATTTATATATCTGAAAGAACCCTTATGGTGTGGACTTGCATTTATATATCTGAAAGAACTCTTATGGCGTGGACTTGCATTTATATATCTGAAAGAACCCTTATGGTGTTGACTTGCATATATATATCTGAAAGAACCCTTATGGCGTGGACTTGCATTTATATATCTGAAAGAACCCTTATGGTGTTGCATTTATATATCTGAAAGAACCCTTATGGCGTGGACTTGCATTTATATATATGTGAAAGAACCCTTATGACGTGGACTTGCTTTTACGTGCCCGAAATAACCCTTATGACCTGACGTCCATTTATGTGCCCGAAATGATCCTTATGACCTGACGTCCATTTAAGTGCCTGAAAGAACCCTTATGACCTGACGTCCATTTATGTGGCTGAAAGAGCCCTTATGACGTGGCCGTCAATTAAGTGTAGTAATCATTTTCCTGTAACGTTACAGCAATGGTTCAAGCACCTGTTCTGAAGACAAATTTAGACTAAAGGGAAAGCATCTTTGACGAAGAGCGACATATCCTTTATGTAACTTTAGAATTAGTCATGCGGTATTAGTTCGATCCAGTCTGCTCATCAGGAATCGATCAGTGCTAATCGGGGTAGACTGTAAACTGAATCTAATCAGTTACTTTTTTTTTTGTTATATAAATTTCAGAGGTTCTCATTTTGTGAAGATGATCATGTAGCACTTGAGGTAAAAATATTCGGGCTTAGTTGTGTATGAAAGTTTTCTTAAATGACGAAATGATTGCATGTGTGTGTGTTACGTTTCCAGTATTTATTTAAAGACCCTGCTTAGGAAATTATAGAACTTTAATTTACTATTTAAATTAATTCTCTCTCGTTTAACCTAAACAGACTGGTTGCTCAAATCATCATTCGACTAAATTAAAAATGCATCTTTGTAGTCTAGATCACAGATTTACGAAACTGATAATTTGCGTACATTAGCTAGATTGGAAATCGTTAAAAACTCTCTTAGATTCATATGCATTCATTACGTCATTCGTTTAGCTCAGACAGCCCCCATCCAATCCCATTTGGTCTATATGCATACAATTTACTACAAAAAGAGGTTCTTAACAAAATGAAATAAGATTTAATAAGTTTAACAATTAACAGCAACGATTAATTACAACACGACGTCTTAATTCTACACAGCGTTGTTCTCTCATTTTACCGTCTTTGTTAAAAGTCTTAACGAGAACTCTCTGTTTAACGAGAATTGGTTTGCCAAATAGTCACTTGATTCTGGACCCTAGTAGATATACTTAACTACACTCTTGGTCGCACGTGGGGTTCAACTGGTTAGAACTGGTCCACATCACTTTGGCTCATCGTCAGTACTGCATAGCATAACAGTCAATCGTCCACTCAATTACTGCATCGCTAATGTACTTGCGACGAATCGTTAACCGTAGTTAACACAGGTACTTCTGCATAGTTCACGTATGGGTCATGAAGACACCCGAGTCGGTGTACGACTCAAGAAGTACGAAGGTAGAGAGGAGTAACATAAGAAGAACCCGGCTGAAACAAAGGATTTGGGCTCTGTAACTATTTGCGTCTATATTCGCAAAACCCAAGCACATGTTTCTTTGTTTAAGGTTCTGAATTTAGAATCTTTGACTATCGTGTCGTTTACAATTCAAATATGGTTATATTTAAATATACATTGTGGTTCACGTGTGTGTTACATATAACGTTACACGAACGTATGAATTCCCAAATATTTACAGCATTAAAAATTGGAATTCACACAAAGGATTAATTCAAAATGAAGCATGAATGCTTTACAATTTTACACGAAAAATTATATGCAAGAACAATTTGAATTACAAAGAAGAATTCACCACGTGCACAGACATTCTGGCGGCACTAGGGAATTTACGATTTATATAAATTAAAGATAAGAAAATGTTACAATAATTTATATACAATAACCTTTAGATTTGTCCCTTTACATCGAAACACGTGCTTTGGCTAAAATAGCGCTAAGCTGCACAAAATACATACGTCAATTCAATTACAAAATACAATCAATAAATGCAATAGATACTGTAAGAAGTAGACGTGTTATTGTTACCTCTTCAAAGTAGATTTTACTGCTCTAGCGCGGGTTCATCTTCGACTCTCTTACGACTCTGGTATGGCGGCGGGACGGAGCTATGTTAAAGCTGCCTGGTGTGTCTGCCGGTCTGGAAGTGAGTGAGAGTTTTGGCGCGTTATGATCGTATTTATGAAACTGCATTGAACGCATCACGTGACCGTTCACGTGGTATGTTGTTGATCTCGAAGGTGCTGGACACTGGCCTAAAGTTATGCAACAATCCGACCTTGCTAGAAGCTTCTAGATACTGATGTATCACGGGTGAATTTCAACAAAGGTCCGTTCAAAAATTTAATTTTGAAACGAGCAATTGGGTCACGAGGTCATGACACAGAATTTGTCACACATCGTCACACCCCCTTGCTTTTGAGGCGTTTATCTTACCAAAAGATAAATGCCTCCTACAAATTATGTGTTATAAAATGTAGAAGTGCAAAATGAAGAAAAAATTTACAATTAAAAAATTTCAACATAACCAGAAATAATGTAACGCGGCAGGGAAATCAACTCTAGATTAACGGCACTCTCATACAATATTTCTCACTTCAGAAATCAGAGAAAAATGATTTAAGAAAAAAAATCAAATAAAATGATTTAAGAAAAGGTCCAGTCTAATTTAATAGACATCCATCCAATGGAATAACATGTTCTGAAATTCTCACTATCTGTCCCAATAATCAATAGTTCACTCACAACCTAGTTCGATCTAACCAGATTATTCAGAATAGAAATCCAACATCAACCAATTCCACTGAATACGTATCCAACAATAGTGTGATCAAAAATTGACTTCCAATGAACAACACTATCAATATGCAGGTTATGAAAAGTTCCAGATATTGATTTCCTGTATCAACCAAATATCAGAGTTTGTGAATTACCAACTCTAATGAACTATCTATCAGTCCACCTGTCATATTCAGAGTTACAACACTAACACAATTCAATCAGTGTTATAGCTTGTCCCAAGTTTCATGAAATGTCCAACATATTTACAATAACAACCACCAACTACGGTACAACAAGAAAATAATGAAAATTCAAAGAAGGTACCAAATCATTATTCCTACTGCTGTACTATCCTGCCTAGCACAATCTTCGTAGTTCTGTCCCAACCCCAATACACGTCATCGTCCATGTGTGTCAACATGTCTACGGCATGACAACTGTATTCTTTCTTTCTTACTCTGTTCGCCAGAATGTCACTGTGAGGTACAATATATTGCATGTCAAGTTTAGACTTTTCATTTCTTGTCCGGTAAGTACGTCCTTGAAGTGTTTTATCTCTTTCAAAACTCTCCAAAGTACTTGTCAAGTTTAAAATGTTTCTGGTAGTGTCAGTTTCTGCATGACTGGTCTCTACCCTGTCTAACAGTTTCAAACTTCTCGATACGTTTCGTATCATGTCAGTGTCACTGTGGCATTGATTATGCGAAGTCTGAATTTCAAATCTATCGCTCTTAGCCTTGTCACTGAGCTCACGCAAATGGAAATTTGCTCTCTTGGTGTTTCGTGCATCTGTAGTTACGTCATTGTGTACACATTGAACGTCTCTAGTTCGCATGCACTCAACGTCTTTTGTCGGAATGGCGTCAGATCTACTATGGGTCCATTTCGCATCTAGTCTAACGTCATAGGTTCGCAAATGTGCTCTGTCACGGCTACCAGTCTCTCTGAAGTACCTGAATTGCAACATTAGCGTCCCCTCTAAATCTGGAGGTTCCGTTCTCCTGATCTTATCATAGACTGAAGTGAAATACCTCATCCCACTAGTTGTTTTCTGTTTTAACCCATTCACAACTAGGTGTTTGACTGTCATTATGTCTGTCAGCTTGTCTCTCTCCCTGACAACATAAGTCTGTGTCTCTTTTGTGACTCTAGAATTGTCTAACTCTCCACTCGAGTATTTTCTAGTCACTGTGGGGTCAGACTCACTCGCTAGCAAGTCAGATTCCCGTGGTTGTATGAACAAGGGTTCTGTCTTAAACTCTCCAAGAGTTACTGATTGTCTCCCCTGGACCATACCGTTTATTGAACCAACATAATCTGTCTCCACTGACTCAGTTAATTCAATACGTCTTCTCATCAAATCGTCAGAATCTATGATGGAAATTCTGTCAGTTTCAGTCACCAACTGGCAGTGAATGTTACCTGTCTCTATTACACTGAATAACATCACTATGTCTACTCTCTGTGTGTCGTAGGCTACACTCCCACTGTTTCCTCTATCATAATTCTCTGCATCTGATGTCAGTAACAGCCCTGATGCCCCACCTACTCTGGTTATCAGTCCGTCACTCCGGTTTCCATTGTCTATCGATCTAGTTCTGTCACTCATTTGTACTGTGTCTTTGATCAATTTGGGATTACACTCCGTACTAATCATTAGTGAACCAAGGAACATATCAGTTAATGAAACCCCCTCCTCCTTACTTCCACTTGTCTCAGTTTTTGGTACGTACTCGTGACATTCCTTTATCTCAACAGGTGAGTCAATAAAGGTAGTCCATGTACCGTGGCTTCTGTCTACGTCACTAAGTCCATTAAGTGATTTATCTGCAGACAGTTCTGCCATGTCTCCGACAACGGCGTGCATACACGTCAGTACACATGCATTGTTATCGTTGACCGTCCCTGTACAGTTTTCGACCATATCTTCTTCCATGTCACGTTTGGAAAAGAACTCTGTCTCAGCTCTGACAACTGTCATGTCATGTGAAGTAAATGAATTTATCATAGGCACATTGTCTCTGCCTGTAATGCTACCTATACTGTCATCTGGATCAAATACTTCTGTTTCCCTGGCTATCAATGTGTTAGCACTCGAAACCTCGCATAACGCAATAATCTTGTGTTCCAAAATTACGTCATGACTCACGTCAATCATCGGAGATCGAGATCTACCGATGTCAGTCTTCGTAGCGAGCACATTCTCTCTTAAACTAACAGTTCGGTCAGTAAACTCAGTCGATGTGTCACTGCCCTTCGACGATACACAACTGATAGAATCCGTTTCTATCTTCTCATGCATATTTGTCCTGTCAGAAAAATCAGTCACTGTGTTGCTAGAAGTTTCATCACACCTTAACGGTACACAACTGATAGAATATGTCTCTATCTTATCATGCGCATTCAGTCCGTCAAACAAGGTGTCACACGTACACGGCGGTGTATGTGTTCGTCCAAATTCTACACGTGTTATTAAGTCCTTAACAACAGTGTCTTTTCTTGTCTCTGTTTCAAGATCAAGCTTTGGTGCGCTAACTGTTTCTGTAAACTGGTTAGCAAGTTGAACTGTAATGGTTTCGTCAAAACATTTGTTTTTGTTTTCAATCAAACTGTCTAATTCGTCTGCTGTGCTTGGTAGTGCGACTAATTTCTGTGTGTCAGTCTCCACGCTCGCGGTGTTTGACCTCGGCAAGTCAAAGTTCACGGCCTGACCTTCCTGTCGTAATTTGTCAACAGTACCTTCCCCAGCAATTTTAGACTCTGTTTCGATTTCTGTCCACAACCATTCTAATTCTAGACTATCTTTCCTTTCCATAAGCCTTAGCCTTTCTTTCTTCAACTTTCTAATTTCGAACGTTAGGTCTCGCATTTCAGCCTCCCCTTCCCCTTTGAATCGGAAATCTTTATCACACAACTGTTTTGCTCGTGAGCTTATTGAAGATCTAATTTCTTCCCTGTGTTCTATTTCCTTTTCATTGAGTGCTAGCAAGATGAAAATACGTAGCTGTTCACCTTTATATTCTAGTGATATGCCTATTTCCTGTTCGCGTTTTAGAATCTCCATGAGCTGTAAGCTCCCCATCCGTTCATCGACCCTTAGATCTATCAAAGTCGTAAGGTGATCATCTTCTATCTCTATCCGTTCCATCTCTCGTTCGTGTTCCTCTCTCCTCTTTTCGCGTTCCTCTCTCCTGTCTAGTTCAGTTCTGACGAAATTCATTAACTCGTCTTCCGTTCGGTATCCGATCAAGGAACCTATCTCTCTCAGATCCGCAATAGTCTGTTCGAGATCCATCTTATTTATTTAGCGCGTCTGGCTACAATAAATATCTCTCGTGATTGTGTATCTAACCGTAGGCGATAAAACTCCGCTTTTATCCCACAATAACTTTTAGGCTACAACCTTACAAAAATTATTGAATTTATTCAGAACACCTTCCGAAATAAATTACGCGTTGGTTACACGTTCACCTGCTTGGCTACAAATCTGTTGTCTCCAAGGCTTTCGTAATGTCACGGCTCCAACCATACAACATTACACATTATACTTAGCACCCTAAATATAATAGTCCGAAGTCTGTTACTACCGATAACTCTCCTAGCTGGCGGTATAACACGTCGACCTCTTACAATGAAGTATCCAGTAACACAATACTAAATAAATCATCAATAGCTAACATGACATATTTAACTACGCTTAAATATATCAACATTAACTAACATGCACGCTACTCTGCAAAAGAATACATGCACATGTCACAACAAAAGCAAGATAAATATTTCAACAATCCTGAATCAATAGAATATTGGCAATTCTCCGATGTTCGTTTGTTTCTAGGTTTATGATGCGCCCCATGTATAAAAAATGTTACAATTTAATACATATCAATCCCATGACGAGGCCACACTTGTTACGTTTCCAGTATTTATTTAAAGACCCTGCTTAGGAAATTATAGAACTTTAATTTACTATTTAAATTAATTCTCTCTCGTTTAACCTAAACAGACTGGTTGCTCAAATCATCATTCGACTAAATTAAAAATGCATCTTTGTAGTCTAGATCACAGATTTACGAAACTGATAATTTGCGTACATTAGCTAGATTGGAAATCGTTAAAAACTCTCTTAGATTCATATGCATTCATTACGTCATTCGTTTAGCTCAGACAGCCCCCATCCAATCCCATTTGGTCTATATGCATACAATTTACTACAAAAAGAGGTTCTTAACAAAATGAAATAAGATTTAATAAGTTTAACAATTAACAGCAACGATTAATTACAACACGACGTCTTAATTCTACACAGCGTTGTTCTCTCATTTTACCGTCTTTGTTAAATGTCTTAACGAGAACTCTCTGTTTAACGAGAATTGGTTTGCCAAATAGTCACTTGATTCTGGACCCTAGTAGATATACTTAACTACACTCTTGGTCGCACGTGGGGTTCAACTGGTTAGAACTGGTCCACATCACTTTGGCTCATCGTCAGTACTGCATAGCATAACAGTCAATCGTCCACTCAATTACTGCATCGCTAATGTACTTGCGACGAATCGTTAACCGTAGTTAACACAGGTACTTCTGCATAGTTCACGTATGGGTCATGAAGACACCCGAGTCGGTGTACGACTCAAGAAGTACGAAGGTAGAGAGGAGTAACATAAGAAGAACCCGGCTGAAACAAAGGATTTGGGCTCTGTAACTATTTGCGTCTATATTCGCAAAACCCAAGCACATGTTTCTTTGTTTAAGGTTCTGAATTTAGAATCTTTGACTATCGTGTCGTTTACAATTCAAATATGGTTATATTTAAATATACATTGTGGTTCACGTGTGTGTTACATATAACGTTACACGAACGTATGAATTCCCAAATATTTACAGCATTAAAAATTGGAATTCACACAAAGGATTAATTCAAAATGAAGCATGAATGCTTTACAATTTTACACGAAAAATTATATGCAAGAACAATTTGAATTACAAAGAAGAATTCACCACGTGCACAGACATTCTGGCGGCACTAGGGAATTTACGATTTATATAAATTAAAGATAAGAAAATGTTACAATAATTTATATACAATAACCTTTAGATTTGTCCCTTTACATCGAAACACGTGCTTTGGCTAAAATAGCGCTAAGCTGCACAAAATACATACGTCAATTCAATTACAAAATACAATCAATAAATGCAATAGATACTGTAAGAAGTAGACGTGTTATTGTTACCTCTTCAAAGTAGATTTTACTGCTCTAGCGCGGGTTCATCTTCGACTCTCTTACGACTCTGGTATGGCGGCGGGACGGAGCTATGTTAAAGCTGCCTGGTGTGTCTGCCGGTCTGGAAGTGAGTGAGAGTTTTGGCGCGTTATGATCGTATTTATGAAACTGCATTGAACGCATCACGTGACCGTTCACGTGGTATGTTGTTGATCTCGAAGGTGCTGGACACTGGCCTAAAGTTATGCAACAATCCGACCTTGCTAGAAGCTTCTAGATACTGATGTATCACGGGTGAATTTCAACAAAGGTCCGTTCAAAAATTTAATTTTGAAACGAGCAATTGGGTCACGAGGTCATGACACAGAATTTGTCACACATCGTCACAGTGTGTTTATGAGAGAAAGAGAGAGAGGGGGGGGTAGAGATAGAAGTGAGTGGAATAAGGTATTATATCTGAAAATGTTCAGACTGTTATATTTAGCAGTACACAGTTATATCTAGAAATGCATCTTACTTTTACCACCGTTTCCATAACACTGGAAGCAATGGGACTCTACCCGTGTGTGTGTGGCAACATGTGACTGGAACCTGTTCGAGTACAAGATTACCCCCACCACCAGCACTTCTTTTGACTGAGACAACCTGTGCAGTTAAAGACAGTGCCTGCCAACATGGCCGATTACACGTACTGGACAGCCAAACTGTCATGTTACAGTTTGGCTGACAATGACATGACAATTCACTAACTGAATTTAGCTCACTATGACATGACAGCTCAATGATTGGGAAAGGTCTACTAATGGCTCTGATCTCTGCTATGAATTAAAGAAAATTGAAAAGATAAGCCTACGACGAAACAAAAACAATCTAGGTGTCCCTGTTTCTACAACCATTATTTATCTCCTCTTGTTTAATTAAAATTATTGGCAAATAGAATACAACATGGTCACACACTACCTACAAAACACACACGTAAAAATCACAAAATGAGACATAAGAGGATACCCAAGCAAAATGGCCAGAAAAATGAAACATACTAAATGGACAGAGGACAGACTACCTCCCGACCAACTTACGAAAAAACTTATTTAAAAAGCACAAATTAAACTTACGCAAAACAGGGCTCCCTCAAATGGACCCAACGCCACCATGGACCATCTCCCCCCCCCCCACACACACACACACTAGTTCACCTTACACTTATAAAAACACAACTCGTTATGTGCCAATATACAATACAAACACTATTCAACACAAACATCATTTCTAGTACATACACCAAAAAACAAAATAAGAAAGACTGTTTGCTGATCTGCAAGCTCAATTGAAACTTTTGAAATTTTATTGAATTTTGACAAATTGTTGTTGCCTAGCTCTTGCCCTTCCTAACTTCAAACAAACAAAATGGCGGGTACAGGCAAATGATTATTTCATTGCTGAGAAAAATCGGACGGCAAACACGCATTTAGCGATTGTCCGGCCAAGGAAAAAATAATGTGAAGGTAAGCCTACTATGGTGGATTTCTGTTGCAAATCCAGACCATTATATGCAATTTCTGTTGCAATGTCAAAACATTATGGAAGATTTCTCTTGGAAGCAGCTTGTAATTGTCATAGGTGTAATGAATCTGGCTGCACTCAGTATGGGCAATGGCATTGTTATCAGAGAAGGCACTGAGGCGTGACCGAGATATTTTGTTGGCATATTATAATAACCTTTGCAGGTAGAGTTAGGAGGGATTAATTAGTTGGAAGATTAATTCATTAACCCTTTAAATAATGTTTCATTGCTATGGTTTTGTATATTTCCCCGTGAGTTTATATGTATGGTACGTTGATTTCATGCACGTTGGTTTTGTTCAACTTTTCCTAGATGTGGTTGTGCTACGGTTGATTGAATTACTAATCACCCTGCTGCTGCAGCTTTTTTCTTTCAAGAATTCTTTCGAAAGTCCTTACAGAATTTTGTTTCTGGTGTCACTAGTGTGATTTAAGGTGCTCATAGCTGTTGCTTATCGAGACTTGTTTGCTGCCCTTAATGTATGCAGTTAGGCATTTCTGCATGCTGTCGTTGTTTTGGATATGAGTGCATATGTTGTTTCAAGAGAGTCATAATTACACACGTCGGCGTAATCACATTCTTTGCCGTGCGTTCTAGCTGTTGATGACGTACACATTGCTGTGAATGTTCTTGCCTCAATTTTAAAGAGCCTAATCACAGTAGGACCTGGGTTTCAGCATGATTTAGTCACCACATAATATTTTAATCTCCAGTGACTTGAGTAGCCGTCTAACAGATGATATACTCCTTACCAAACTACGTGATATATCAAGCATTTGACGTATAAAGGGGAGATAGGACATTACCGCTGTCAGGTGACCTCGTATTGAGAGTGCGTACAGCTGGCACGACGCTGATACGTAATATTGCGTAAAGTGTACGCTTGCAGTTTAGATAACGTGTAAATGGAATGTGCACATTCTTTTACTGACAGTTGAAAACGAGTATATTTCAATCCCTTCTCCATGACCTTAACGAAGTATTTTTTTTTTTAATGAGCAATTTTTCTTATTTTATTTACTTGTACATTTATTTATAGATGTTTTTATTTATAGATGCAAATAAACAACAATCTTCACAACTGAATAATGCCAGACAAATAAAGAGAATAAAAGGAAGCTAAAATACAAACAGTAGCAAGACTTTATTTCGGAATAATGATTCCATCAAATACCATACAAGCAAATAGAATAAACAAAACGTTAAAGGAAATTCTTTTAAGACAGGTATTTGGATTTCCTTTGATTAGCATTTTTGATATGGCAAACAAGGACTTTAATTACATTTTACCCATACATATATATATTGGGAAATAGAGAGATAGGGAGAGGGAAATAGAGAGATAGGGAGAGGGAAATAGAGAGATAGGGAGAGGGAAATAGAGAGATAGGGAGAGGGAAATAGAGAGATAGGGAGAGGGAAATAGAGAGATAGGGAGAGGGAAATAGAGAGATAGGGAGAGGGAAATAGAAAGATAGGTAGAGGGAAATAGAGAGATAGGGAGAGGGAAATAGAAAGATAGGTAGAGGGAAATAGAGAGATAGGGAGAGGGAAATAGAAAGATAGGTAGAGGGAAAAAATATTTCGTTGAAAAAGTAATTAAGAAAATCGTGGATTTTGTTTGTAAGTCGCCACATCACTATGACTTGTAATGTCGGATGACCTTGATTCTTTCCTTCTTTCCACCTTTCCATCGCATTCACCTCTACGGTTCAGCCCGTGTAGCCTAAGAGGTAGGGCAAGTTTTCTTTCCACCCTTCCATCAAACGCGCCTCGACAGCTCAGCCTGTGAAGCCTGAAAAGGAGGGCAGTCTGTCTTCCACTTTGCATCTGACCTTGTCATCACGAAATCACAATGCGTAACACTCAACTGCTGTTGTGTAAGAGGTGTGTGTGTGTGTGTGTGTGTGTGTGTGTGTGTGTGTGTGTGTGTGTGTGTGTGTGTGTGTGTGTGTGTGTGTGTGTGTGTGTGTGTGGAATAAATCCAAGGAACAGCTCAAATAACGAGACTGCAATTCCAAGAGATGGTTTGGTGGAGCTCGGATTGCCTGAGCTAAACAAGGAGGAAAACTTTAAGTTAATTTCTGTGTGATTGTATAAATACAGACGACTAGTGATAGCTGCATATCCATGTCAACCTTTGGCCCAAGATGGATGCTGGCTTTCCAGAAAGCTGGTGCAAGAGACATATTACAAACCAGTCAATTAAGTTTTGTGTTCTGTGGTTATTTGGTGGGTAAAAACGACAGCGAGTGGTGGAATCGTGCCTCATAGTCACTGTCTCTCACACCACACAAGCCAAAAACACGAGCCAAATACACAAGCCAAAAACACGAGCCAATCAGCAATTGATTTGATTGGTTGCAGACCAGACAGACGCTTAATCAAGTGTGGACAGACAGACATTTAGAGAATGAACAGACGATCTGGTGAACAAATTGATAATTTTAACAAATAACGCAATGCTTGGTTAAGATTGCCTAAAATGTCTGAGAATTAAATGCAACAGGGAAAAAATGTTTACAAGTGACACAGCAAATCTACTGTCTTCATGTCAATACTTATATATCTAATGTTAAAATCTATAAAACAGTCTGATGGCTTTGATATGAGTGCAAACTTTGATGAATCAGCTTAGTTACGAGCGCAAGCTGCCTAAATTAATTATAATTATCAAGTAGTCATTTTCTCCCTATCTGGGAACTGCTGGAGAGACTGTATAGTTAGGATGGTGTGTCTTCTCCGACATGATTGCTGGTTAAGGGTAGGTGACAGCATAGTACGAGTAAAATAGTGGCCAATCTAAGGAGAGTTAGTACAAAAATAAAATGGTGACCAACCTCAGCATAGTTGATACCAGTTAAATGGTGATCAACCTCAGCACAGTTAGTACAAATAAAAAAGTTGATCAACCTCAGCATAGTTAGTACAAATAAAATGGTGATCAACCTCAGCATAGTTAGTACAAATAAAATGGTGACCAACCTCAGCACAGTTAGTACGAGTAAAATGGTGACCAACCTCAGCATAGTACGAGTGAAATGGTGACCAACCTCAGCATAGTACGAGTAAAATGGTGACCAACCTCAGCATAGTACGAGTGAAATGGCATTATTACGTAATGATTGTATCGTTTTGTGTGAAACAACACTAAGAGTTAAACTAGAAAAAGGCTTAGTAGACTTAGTAGGCGTAGAAACCCAGCTGTACATGACAACTATTGTAAAACAGGTATTGTTCTCACTTTATGTGATTTACTCTTTATATATGTAAGATGTGAGTGAAATATGCACTCCAATCGATAAGTACTTTGTGCAAAATTCCCAGAGGGCTTTGATGACATAGCCAGACATATTAGGTCTAGTGTGCTCTCAAACCAGTACAAGTATAACTGTGATTGGACAAACTAAAGACAATCTAACATTTGCTAAGACAACGCATGTCCAAAGCCTCTGTGTAAATATATTTGGATTTACTCAACAGCAAAATGGACAGCCAGTCATATATAACTAATGTTATATCCACAAATATAATACCACAGTTATATAATTGCTCTACAAAAAATAATTTAAATAATGGAAGAAGCCTGGTCTGCTTGATGGAAACATTCTCGACCTGCATCCACAATATAATGACATCTGAAAGTACAGCAGTTATCCCACAGTTCAAATAAATGAAAAGAATTGTTTTCCAGAATGGAAATTTTACACCGAGTAAAAATAAATCTACAGAATGTACAAGTAGAAATTATTTTTTAAAAATATTTTCTTACAGCTAGGTAAAATGGAAAATAAAATAATATTAAAAAAATATTCTTCTTGTCTTTGATATCAAAAGTCCTTCCAGTCAACAGTGTTCTCGCGTTTTGATTCAAACAATAGACAGATGTATCCTCGAGAGAGAAAAAAAGTAGTTGGTATCAAGTAAGCAATAGATCTGTATGTAATAAAATAGAGTTACGAGAAGCCCAAAGAATACTGAGACTTTGGTAGATGATTCAATAGACTTTGGTAGATGATTCAATAGACTTTGGTAGACGATTCAAGAGTCTTTGGTAGATGATTCAAGAGTCTTTGATTCAGTGAGACATTGGTAGACGATTCAAGAGTCTTTGGTAGATGATTCAAGAGTCTTTGGTAGATGATTCAAGAGTCTTTGGTAGATGATTCAAGAGTCTTTGGTAGATGATTCAAGAGTCTTTGGTAGATGATTCACACTCTTGCTGGAACATTCTACCTAGACAATGTCTCAGTTGCTAACTATAATTTTGGATTGACTGTAAGAACGCCAAAAGAGTTCCGGTCATTTTGTCAAATATGTATTTCCCTGTATTGTTCACTGAAAAAAAGATACTGCTTGCATTTAATAGGTACACAAAATTCAATCTGTCAAATATACATTTTCCTAAATTGTTCACTATAAAAATGTACTATTTACAACTAATAGGTACACAAACTTCATTCTGTCAAATATACATTTACCTGTATTGTACACTTTAAACAATTACTGCTTACACCTAATAGATATATACACTTCTTGGTCTTGCAATCTGAATGCGCAAAAATGGGATTTTTAAGTTGTGTACGTATGATAAAGTACATTAACATACCTTTGCATATAAAAAGAAATTATCGGATGAAAGATGATCACACACAACGTAAGAAAGAATGAAAGAAAGAAAGAAACAAACAAACAAACTAACTAACTAACTAACAAACAAACTAACAAAAGAAGAAAGAAAGAAAGAAAGAAAGAAAGAAAGAAAGAAAGAAAGAAAGAAAGAAAGAAAGAAAGAAAGAAAGAAAGAAAGAAAGAAAGAAAGTTGTGTTGAGATGAAATATATGAACAACTGGAAAAAAATAAGAATGGAAATGTTACGTTCCACAAATATCATCAAATTTCAAGAGTTCATTCCAGACTCACTTTAGGCGTGGCTACGTCCACGAAGGTGGTGTGAAAAGGGGAGGAAATTAAAAAAAATACTTGTATTAAACGAGAAGAGAAAAAGAAATTAGAGAAAGGTTTCAGAATCAAATATGTTTTTTCCATCAGCAGCTCCCTGAAGAAGATTTTGTTTCAAGATTCACTTTTACGGGCCTGCCATTCCGTCCCACGGGAGCACTCATTAATTTAAAATGCGATTGGCATCAAATTACCAAGCGCTCCCAGCCTCATGTTGCCTGAGCAGACAAGCTCAGAAAATGATTCTCCCCCTTTCTCCCTCTCTCCCTCTCTCTTCCGCTCTCTCCTCCCCCCTCCTTTACAAGCTCTGAACAGGTCACTACGTATTCACTTTTCCTAGAATTCTTTGTCTTGTACTGAAGCTTTTCTTTCAACTGTTGTCCACAACTTTAACTAGAGATCCAACATAATTGTTCTGACGAGAGTGACATTTGCGATCTATTGAGTGTGCATTGAGACATGTAGAGTTGAGTAACGATGAATGAAGGCAAATTAAGATAGTATTTAGACACTGTATTTATCAAACAGGAATGATTGATGGGGCGTCTCATTTGATTTCTTAGTGTGAATTTTCTGCATATGTCAATGAAATATTTAAAGTACTATTTGAACAAAGTGTCAACCGTATTCTCTACGTTTTGCAGGGAGAGGCATAAGCATACTTGGCAAAAAGTCGTCTGTACTTGCATCGTGTGTGTGTGTGTGTGTGCGTGCGTGCGTGCGTGCGTGTGTGTGTGTGTGTGTGTGTGTGTATTTTATTGTTAGTTTATTAAATATAACTATATTAATATATCTTAATCTACTCTAGATACATGTCCTAAACACCACATATACCATCACACCATGACTAATGAAGATACAGAGTTCTATTAATAACACGTACACCGTTACACCATGACTAGTGAAGATAATGAGTAGTGAAGATACTGAATTCTATTAATAGCACGTACACTGTTACATCAAAGAGCAGTCTTTAGGCGAAAGACTTTATTTTGTACCTACGTCAGTCTTCTTCAGTTTGAATTTTAAAAAAAAGTTTGTTTGGATCGGAAATTATTTTTTTAGATCACAGCACCTTAATATTTAATCTTAAATGTGCAAACAACATTCCAGTCCCCCCCCAAAAAAAAAAAGAAGAAAAGAAAAGAAAAAGAAAAAAGAGTAGATATTAATATATATGAAAACTGTGCGAAAATTTCCATATAGTGTTAAAATTGACTGTGTGAATGAGTGTTCCTGTGTTTCCAAGAGTGTTTGAGTACATGTAACAGGAGCCTGTTTTCTGCTGGACTTTTGTGTATTTGGTTCTTCTGTATCTTTTACTTCTAGTTCTATATATGACAAATATCTCAGGAAAATATCAGGATATCTATTTTATTAAAAGTATGGTTTTTCTTGTAAGTTGCTTATAAGTATATTTGAAATGATCGAGTTACGTCAGTATTGCTTCTAGCTTGTGTTCAGTGACGCTGTCTCCTGTGAGGTTGCAGTGAGTTTGATTGAGAAAATGTGCAGGAACCTATATGAGACTCAAACATGAGGCAGACTTTTCCGATAAAATTATAATTACAGTTTAAGATGCTTCAGCAATATTGGAACAACTTAAACTAGATGACCTTGAACTATATTGTTTTGATTCATGAGAAATCAGATGATGGGATAATGACTCCATTACTGGATAAGTAATTGAATTATAATTGAGTATGAGGCAGTGACTTGTGTAGGACTATATTCTAATTTTATAAATTGTATTTTTAACGTCGAAAAGGATTTATTTTGAAGTATATAAGTGCATAAGCAGAGAATTAGCTATCTGACATGAATTAATGAGGACCAGTAACATTCTACACTGGCTGAAGCAAGGTTTGAGAAAGAGAGAGAGAGAGAGAGAGAGAGAGAGAGAGAGAGAGAGAGAGGGAGAGAGAGAGGGAGGAACCAAAGTATATTTTAATTCATGATAGTGTTAAGGTCGTGCTTTCTATTTTTGTTTCAAGTGTGGCAAGCTGTTTTCTGTTATTTTAGATTGTAGATTTGTGTTCTTGCTTCTAAATTTCTGGATAAAGATTTAAATGTATTTGATCGATGTCCTGAGTTGTTTTACTGTTAACCTGATTACTGGTGCTGCTGTGGATAGTGGACTCTTGTATCCCTACTTGAACGATAGTGGATTAGTGTATCTCTATTTGTGCCTATAGTGAATTAGTGTATCTCTATTTGTAACGATAGTGGATTAGTGTATCTATTTGTAACGATAGTGGATTAGTGTATCTCTATTTGTAACGATAGTGGATTAGTGTATCTATTTGTAACGATAGTGGATTAGTGTATCTCTATTTGTAACGACAATGGATTAGTGTATCTCTATTTGTTACGATAGTGGATTGGTATATCTTAATTTGTGCCTATAGTGGATTAGTGTATCTCTATTTGTAACGATAGTGGATTGGTATATCCTAATTTGTGCCTATAGTGGATTAGTGTATTTCTATTTGTAACGATAGTGGATTAGTGTTTCTCTATTTGTGCCTATAGTGGTTTAGTGTATCCCTATTGTAATGATAGTGAATTAGTGCATACCCATTTTGTGACGATAGTAGATTAGTGTACCCCTGTTTGTAACTAAAATAGATTAATGTTTCCTTATTCGTAATGATAGTAGATAAATGTATCTCTGTTTGTAATGATAGTGGATTAATGTACCTTTTTTGTTATGATAGTGGATTGGTGTATTTCTGATTGTTATGACAGTAGATTAATATATTCCTTTTGTTATAACATTCGATTAATGTATCTCTATATGTAATGATTAAGAGATGAAGTCTGGACCGATAGAAAAAAATATCCGAGGTATGTGTTATGTCATTAAAAAGAAGTAATTAATCATCTTCTATGAACTAGGTAGTTGTGTTGTGTAATAAAGGTTTATTAATTGTGAGTCTTGTTGATTGTAGATTTTATATTCTTATATGAATTTACTTATGTATACTCTATGTATATTAAAGGACATTAATTTATTTATTTACTCGAGAGTAAAACTTAACAAGGAGAAGAAAAATTGTTTCGCGTTCTGCTGTGATTTGACAGGAAGTGAAGAATGTAGTGAGATATCCTAAACCAAAATGTACTCCATTACACGTGTTTGCCCTTGACATTATAGTGTTTTGTATTCCTGAATGTACTCCATTGCACGTGTTTGCCTTGACAGTATAGTGTCTTGTGCTCCTGAATGTACTCCAATGCATGTGTCTGCATTGGTTTTTTTTTATAGGTATGTGTGTGTTTGAGTGTTCTCCATTGAAGGAGTTTGCATTGGCATTCTACTCCTTTGTGTGCATACATTGACATTACAGTGTTATGTGTGCCCGAATATACTCCATTGTGTGTTGGCATTGACAGACATTACAGTGTTGTGTGTGCTTGAATAGACTCCATTGTGTGTTGGCATTGACAGACATTACAGTGTTGTGTGTGCTTGAATAGACTCCATTGTGTGTTGGCATTGACAGACATTACAGTGTTGTGTGTGCTTGAATAGACTCCATTGTGTGTTGGCATTGACAGACATTACAGTGTTGTGTGTGCTTGAATAGACTCCATTGTGTGTTGGCATTGACAGACATTACAGTGTTGTGTGTGCTTGAATAGACTCCATTGTGTGTTAGCATTGACAGACATTACAGTGTTGTGTGTGCTTGAATAGACTCCATTGTGTGTTGGCATTGACAGACATTACAGTGTTGTGTGTGCTTGAATAGACTCCATTGTGTGTTGGCATTGACAGACATTATAGTGTTGTGTGTGCTTGAATAGACTCCATTGTGTGTTGGCATTGACAGACATTACAGTGTTGTGTGTGCTTGAATAGATTCCATTGTGTGTTGGCATTGACAGACATTACAGTGTTGTGTGTGCTTGAATAGACTCCATTGTGTGTAGGCATTGACAGACATTACAGTGTTGTGTGTGCTTGAATAGACTCCATTGTGTGTTGGCATTGACAGACATTACAGTGTTGTGTGTGCTTGAATAGACTCCATTGTGTGTTGGCATTGACAGACATTACAGTGTTGTGTGTGCTTGAATAGACTCCATTGTGTGTT
Source organism: Sinotaia quadrata (assembly GCA_028829895.1). Classification (NCBI taxonomy): domain Eukaryota; kingdom Metazoa; phylum Mollusca; class Gastropoda; order Architaenioglossa; family Viviparidae; genus Sinotaia; species Sinotaia quadrata. Next base: position 104,531,025 of record CM054179.1, on the reverse strand, counting down.
GGCATTGACAGACATTATAGTGTTGTGTGTGCTTGAATAGACTCCATTGTGTGTTGGCATTGACAGACATTACAGTGTTGTGTGTGCTTGAATAGACTCCATTGTGTGTTGGCATTGACAGACATTACAGTGTTGTGTGTGCTTGAATAGACTCCATTGTGTGTTGGCATTGACAGACATTACAGTGTTGTGTGTGCTTGAATAGACTCCATTGTGTGTTGGCATTGACAGACATTACAGTGTTGTGTGTGCTTGAATAGACTCCATTGTGTGTTGGCATTGACAGACATTACAGTGTTGTGTGTGCTTGAATAGACTCCATTGTGTGTTGGCATTGACAGACATTATAGTGTTGTGTGTGCTTGAATAGACTCCATTGTGTGTTGGCATTGACAGACATTACAGTGTTGTGTGTGCTTGAATAGACTCCATTGTGTGTTGGCATTGACAGACATTACAGTGTTGTGTGTGCTTGAATAGACTCCATTGTGTGTTGGCATTGACAGACATTATAGTGTTGTGTGTGCTTGAATAGACTCCATTGTGTGTTGGCATTGACAGACATTATAGTGTTGTGTGTGCTTGAATAGACTCCATTGTGTGTTGGCATTGACAGACATTATAGTGTTGTGTGTGCTTGAATAGACTCCATTGTGTGTTGGCATTGACAGACATTATAGTGTTGTGTGTGCTTGAATAGACTCCATTGTGTGTTGGCATTGACAGACATTACAGTGTTGTGTGTGCTTGAATAGACTCCATTGTGTGTTGGCATTGACAGACATTACAGTGTTGTGTGTGCTTGAATAGACTCCATTGTGTGTTGGCATTGACAGACATTATAGTGTTGTGTGTGCTTGAATAGACTCCATTGTGTGTTGGCATTGACAGACATTACAGTGTTGTGTGTGCTTGAATAGACTCCATTGTGTGTTGGCATTGACAGACATTACAGTGTTGTGTGTGCTTGAATAGACTCCATTGTGTGTTGGCATTGACAGACATTACAGTGTTGTGTGTGCTTGAATAGACTCCATTGTGTGTTGGCATTGACAGACATTACAGTGTTGTGTGTGCTTGAATAGACTCCATTGTGTGTTGGCATTGACAGACATTATAGTGTTGTGTGTGCTTGAATAGACTCCATTGTGTGTTGGCATTGACAGACATTACAGTGTTGTGTGTGCTTGAATAGACTCCATTGTGTGTTGGCATTGACAGACATTACAGTGTTGTGTGTGCTTGAATAGACTCCATTGTGTGTTGGCATTGACAGACATTACAGTGTTGTGTGTGCTTGAATAGACTCCATTGTGTGTTGGCATTGACAGACATTACAGTGTTGTGTGTGCTTGAATAGACTCCATTGTGTGTTGGCATTGACAGACATTATAGTGTTGTGTGTGCTTGAATAGACTCCATTGTGTGTTGGCATTGACAGACATTACAGTGTTGTGTGTGCTTGAATAGACTCCATTGTGTGTTGGCATTGACAGACATTACAGTGTTGTGTGTGCTTGAATAGACTCCATTGTGTGTTGGCATTGACAGACATTATAGTGTTGTGTGTGCTTGAATAGACTCCATTGTGTGTTGGCATTGACAGACATTATAGTGTTGTGTGTGCTTGAATAGACTCCATTGTGTGTTGGCATTGACAGACATTATAGTGTTGTGTGTGATTGAATAGACTCCATTGTGTGTTGGCATTGACAGACATTATAGTGTTGTGTGTGCTTGAATAGACTCCATTTCCTGTGCTGGCACTGACATTGTAAGGTTATGTACTCCTTGCTTGGAACAAAAGAATAAAAAAATAAACCTCTCTTCATGATAGAAGTCATTGCCAAAATTTTCCTGATAAGGTCGGAACTGGTGCCACTTTCAGGCGATTAAAATAAAGTTCCAGACAAGCTATTTTTATGCATTACTGTTTCTGTCTGGATCTTTGGCTCTGCAGACATTATTGTCAAAATAAAGTCACCTTTCTAATTCCCAGCAAGCATCTTTATCAAAATAAAAGTGTTGGTGCATTTAATATGCTGCTCGGTCATCAGATCTCTAGTATTTTTTTTACGGGTCTTACTCGGCAACATTTCGAGGGTTAATTCCTTGCTAATATTTCCTACTGGAGTAGAAGGGTTAAAGCCACATATTACACAGACGCGCTTGCGTTCTTATTCAACCGTGACAAGCTGTGAGCGCCAACGTATTAAGTGGCGATAACTTAAGTCCACAAACGTCATTTCTGAAAATTATTTTTCCTGCTACTTTAGTATTGGGGCAAAATAAACTTCCGACTTTAGATCTGTGAAAGACTGATCACAGTCCGACAGCGTTTCCGCTGGCTATAGCTGGAATATTAAGTTAGGTATCAATTTCAGGAATATTAAGTGACTGGGAAGCAGTGAATCAATATTGTTGCAACATCAGAAGATTAAAAATAATAAGTGCAAAATAGGATCTCTGGTTTCGTTGGCGCTCCCCATGGCCACTGGTTGACGCGATTCAGTATGTTAAAGATTTCGTTGATTGTTGGCAACAGTAACAAGAGCAACACAACACTTTATTGTTACTTGAAAAGGGGCATAACTTAATTTTTCATAATTTTTCAGCACGATCAATCAGCACTATACATGATGTTGAGATGATGTACCAAACTATACTTTATAAAATGCTTCAGAATTTCGGGCCAATAAGACGACCTATGATTTGAATATTCAAAATATTTCGTGAATTCAGCCCAGAGAGATTTGGAGAACTACGACTTTACTGTGTACAACGTTTTGGGAATTTATTCATGCCGGGAGATCCACTTTACTACAAACAACGTTTGGGGAATTTATTCATGCCGGGAGATCCACTTTACTACAAACAACGTTTCGGGAATTTATTCATGCCGGGAGATCTACTTTACTACAAACACGTTTTGGGAATTTATTCATGCCGGGAGATCTACTTTACTACAAACACGTTTTGGGAATTTATTCAGTCTGGGAAACATTTTACACTTGACTTTTCTAAACACTTCGGGATTTTAGGCAGATTAGAAAGTCTGCGTGTTTGCATTGCTCAGTAACGCCTAGAGAAGGTGGGTAGATCGAGAGATTTAGGACGTGATTCGTGAAACGGTTCAGAATTTTTGGTTTACAGAGAGACTATATGTTAATCAGAGACAAAGAAATTAGTGCTCTTATTCATTCTAGAAAAAGGCTCCAGCCGAATGGAGACATAAGCAGAATGGCAAAGAATGTTGTAATCTAACGAAAATCTTTACTTTTATGAATGAAAGTCATAGTTCTACGAAAAGAAAAATATCTTGTTCATAGGAACAGTTGAGCAGACGACACTTACTGATTAACTGATAAAGAGTGATTAATGTTACCAAACAATATTTTCATGAAGACAGAGTAAAGTATACTGCTATTAATTCCAGGCGCAAATTAGCGTACGTGGAAAGTAACTGGAAATCATCCCTGCAGTGCATTACTGTATGTATGGATTAATGCATGTATGGATTACTGTATAATATATATATATACGTTCGAACATGCATAATTATACATATGTGTGTTTGTGTGTTTGTGTGTGAGTGTGTGTGTGCTTATATATGTTTGAGCGTCCATATATATATATGTGTGTGTGTGTGTGTGTGTGTGTGTGTGTGTGTGTGCGTGTGTGTGTGTGTGTGTGTGTGTGTATGTGTGTGCGTGCGTGTGTGATGCTTTGCTTGCGCGTGTTTTTCATATACTACGCGAAAGCCAAAAGCGTCCCCCCCCCAACATGAACAACAACTACAACCTGAAATTTATGATTATCAACAGTTTTATGTACTTTGAGCAGGATTGTTGTACTTGTAAGACATAAGGGCGTATGAAAGGTACTAAAAAATCAGACATAATATAGAGGGCGTATGAAAAGTACTAGAAAATCAGACATAATGTAGAGGGCGTATGAAAAGTACTAGAAAATCAGACATAATGTAGAGGGCAGAGAAGCTCAGACTAAGTCGTACTAACACTGCAGTTACCATGGTACAATTTTATCGGCCTCCAGCTATCAATTCCCGTGTCAGGATTATCTTTTATCAAAACCTAAGAATAGCAGGCCATCGCTCCAAAGCAATCATTGCCAGGTACAAAGCAATCGTTCACTGTAGTTTGATGATTAGAGAGTTAGCGACTGAGACAAAGTTAAATACGATCACTCTTCGAGATATATATAAATATTGGGGGGGGGGGGGGGCATAAATTCACAGATTTAGGGCAGAGGAGGAAACGCTAGAAATAGCGAAATAGGAAGAGAGATTTCGAAAATTGTGTAAAGGCAACATTATTTCTTCCTTTATCAACGTATTTTCTTTTAAAGTCAAGGCTGACTTCCCGTTATAATAATTCTAAAGTAGCTAATACTATATGGTGGAAATAGGAAAATACCCGAACAAATAAAAGAGTTTAACTGTATTGATTGTGATCCAAAAAATCGACTACAATTACGCTAAAAACAACGTTATCAACGGGAAGTCCAGTAGCAACATTACGTATACAGAAGATCTGATAAAAAGCAACTCAATATAAACAGACTGTAAAACTAAATAAAGCAACTCGATATAAACAGACTGTAAAACTAAATAAAGTAACTCAATATAAGCAGACTGTAAAACTAAATAAAGCAACTCAATATAAACAGACTGTAAAACTAAATAAAGCAACTCAATATAAACAGACTGTAAAACTAAATAAAGCAACTCAATATAAACAGACTGTAAAACTAAATAAAGTAACTCAATATAAGCAGACTGTAAAACTAAATAAAGTAACTCTCAAATATTTCAGTACTCATGCAAAGAAAGCTGAAATGTCAACTGTGTTATTCAGCTAGGCATTAGTGATTTACGTCATTCATACAATATCTGACGTAAAATAAAGAAATACATTAAACTAGTTCAGACTGAATTTTTTAAAATAACTAATTTACATACTGCAAATGTAACTAATTTCATTTGCTAGGGATTACGTCATCTGGGGGGGGGTGTGGTCCAACACACCATCAAGAGCAGATGACGTAGTTATCCTGTATTCAAGTGCGTCAGATACAGAAATGAGATGTCAAAGCATCGGTATCTGCGCTTGACATGAACGAGAATAAATTAATAAGCTGTATCGATTTTTAAATCAAGTTATATATTTTGGCAGAATGACGGGAAGTTTGTAAATAGGTTGAACTAGTTCACCTTTTATTTGAATTTACAAATAAATCGGTTCAGGTTACCGTGATCTTATGCTTGCTTATCTTTATCCAATCGAGCCTAGTATACATATCTAATGTTTGCCGAGACACTGGAAATCTTAACGACAATATTGTTTAACAGACACATATTATATTTGTTTAAATATCAATTTTCCGGCAATCAGGGGTGTAAACAGTGTCCCGGCGGAGAAGTTTGGATTAATATTTGTTTGCTTGTAGTTAATACTAAAAAGACCAGGCTTTTAAAGCAGGGAATTGCAACCATAAAATAATAACTGCATTTTTTCAAATTATATACACATGTATTACATCGAGACGGAGATGAGCAGCCTCAAATGTTATTTTCATATAGATTAATTGGATCTCTCTATTTCCGCTCCCGACTTTATCATCTATATTTAGTTCAATACAATTTTCGTGCATAATTTTATAAGGTTTTTTGATATGTCAATCTTTCAAACATAGTATTAGTAGTAACAATTAGGCGTGCGTGCATGCGCGCGCGTGTGTATGTGTGTGTGTGTGTATGTGTGTTTGTGTGTGTGTGTGCGTGCGTGTATGTGGTTTTGATATTGTGCATATTTCGTGTGTGCGTATGTATTATGAGAGAGTGTGTGTTTGTATCTGTGTGTGTGTGTGTGTGGTGGACGCGTAGTTCTCGTGGTGGTCAACAGAGGAGGGGGGAATGGAATTCTAGAAAAAGAAACTCCCGACTAGTGCGACGAAGCTAGAGCAAGAACAACAACTCGCGTTGGAAGCAAACAGCCCGAGACTGGGAGCGGGATGATCATGTGCGGAAGGCAAAGAGGAACGCCGCCAAACGAAAGATATCTGTTGGACGTGACATTTTCCTCTTATTCGTCAGGTGACATCAAACAGACGTGACAATTAAATAAGTCGGAATGACGTGTCAGTGACAGAGGTATGAAGAGAGAGAAAGAGTGAACTGAAGGAATACGTTTTTCAACTGCAGACCATAGAAGGATTATTATTGCAAAGAAAAGTGCAAGAGATATAATATGTGTCTAACCATTCGGATTTACACATTCCAAATGCAATGTGCTAGGTGTAAAATCTCACCCCTTTGTAGATCTATAACAGGACGAAATCTCACCCCTTTGTAGATCTATAACAGGACGAAGTCTCACCCCTTTGTAGATCTATAACTGGACGAAATCTCACCCCTTGGTAGATCTATAACTGAACGAAATGACAGCATGGAAACGTCTTCAATCCGCTTATGACAAAAGGAACTAAATCAAAGGCGTGAATCATTCCTTGTAGCCGCGCATGCCTAGTCGATGAAGGCGGCGAGGTTTTAATGGGAATTTGTTTTTTCTACTAATATTTCCCGTCCTTCTGTGCGATAACTGTTAGTCACGATAGCTCCCACCCCCCACCCCACCCCTTATCTCGCCAGCGGGAAATCTTTTTCCTCGCCCAGAAAGACTTTTCGACTCAGACCGAAATGCCAGAAAAGTCCTGAAGTGAAAGCGCTCTTTCCAACATCCGTGATTGACATTTGGCTGCACGATAAGTGAGGAGGCGAGCTAAAAGCCTATCTGATCTCCTAGATTAAGGATCGCGGCAAGGGGGCATAACTCTACGCAGAGGGCGCTCTTGGCTGCATCCTTCTAACCACTGTATATTTTTGCTGTACCTTCTCCTTATATTTTAGTTTTCTCATTCAGTGTTGAAACTGGTTCTCTTGCTCTTTGTGTCAATGGTGCTTGCAATTATCGTGACATTACACAAGATAATAAAAAAAAAAAGTAAAATGCTTATCACGACCAGGTCAGTTTCATAAACAGACAGCTTAAATTGTTGCACAGACAAATGGCGTCCAAACCTTCCTAAATGAATGAAAAGTCTCTTTCCGATAATATTGCAATGAAGAAAAGGACACACAAAATTACAGGTGAGGTCAAATTAAATTTGAAAGAAAGAAAACTTCTACAATGCTCTTTGTACTGCAATTTGAGTCACCAAAGGGTCAAGGGCATTCCTATTACAATACATGACTTTTAAAACTAAAAGTGATCATGTGTCAGTGTTTCTATCAGTGACGTGACTGAAGTTGTGCTAATGAACCCTGGACGTAAATTTTAGAAGAATTATGGGAAATTTATTATTGTACTTATTCTTCTCTTTTCGTTAATCCGTGATGGACGTAAAAATGCCACAGTGTGTCCTTTCTCCACATTTTATGTTTACTATTTAACGTGCCTGTGTTCTCACTGTTAATGTCACAGTTCTTTGTTATGACGAAAATTTAGAGCTACTGCAACTTTCATGTTGTTGTTTGGCAGCAAGTTTACACATTTTCATCGGTCACATGTGATTGTTATTGGTAAATGATTATTTTTATGATGGGCACTTAGCTGGTCACATATCATTGTTATTAGTAAGTGCATCATTTTTATGAAGGGTACCTAGCTTAAACTGTTGATTTACATTTATATTGATATGGTATATCTGCAAGGTTTTTGAATTTTCCTGTTGTGATGAAGGGAGGTCACTCTTCCTTAATTAAGTCCTATAGGTCTTTAATTTTTCACGCTCTTCACCAGCTGAAGCTGACAGAAGGGTGTGGTTTCCAATTTCTAAGAATTTTCAAGTTGAACGCATAGAACGTGAGTGCAGCTGACTGACTGACAGAGGACAAAGGAGGATTTCCAACTAGACTGCCAAGTTGCAATCGAGCATAGCGACTGTCAGACAGCAAGGGGAAAGGAAGGGTGCACTGACGGCTCCTTTGAAATAGTGTAGGTCCCCCTAGAAGTACCGGGAGCACCCCGTGGAATCAGAGTGTGGGTGTAAAAAGGTAAATGAATGAATGAACGATTCTGGTCAATTGACACCTGAGTCTATAAATACCGGTCAAGCCTTGTTACAATGACTTGCAACAAAATATTTTCGGAGTCCAGTAGGATACATACCAAGAGTCAGTGGGCGTGCCTTTATTCATCCTTCATTTTAACTACATCTCGACGTTAAGATGTCAGCTTTCTTTTGGTCTTGTCTGATCAGTACAGGCCTTATGACGTGCATTGCGTCTTGAAGGAGGCTTCTGAAATCGTCAGACTACTGTCTAACATTGAACTTCTGTTTGGTGAGAACAGATACAATGACTGCCATTTGCTGTTCAAATTTCCAGACGATCCAGCAGACAGTGTGCACGAGCGAAGTGGGTCCTGGTTTGGGCTGACCTCATAAACTCTTTTCTCCATACATCTAAAAGATGTTGCACTTACAGACGAGGTCCAGAACTTCAATTGAATACCTCTAATTTTCTCTCTTTTCCAACTCGTGGTAAAATTGTAACTCTGATTAGAGATTGTTCCTCAAGCAGACATTGCTGAATATCGATTGTATAGTGTAGAGGATTCGAACAGTTGAACATTTACTGTAAATACGTGAACTGTTTCAAACTTAGTTGTATTTTGTGATACAGATATTATTTTATAATAAATCTTTTATCTTTTGTCACATCCTTCACATGCATGTGCAATGATGCATGTCTGGAGTAGTTAGTGGGGTGGATGGGGGTTCGAGAGTCAATTGTTTTGGATGAAAATTAGTCAATATTGTGAAATTACATTACTCCTTAAGTAAGAAGTTCCACCTGCGGAACAGAATTTATGTGTCGGTAGTGCGTAAGCTTATAGTGGTATGTGAGTGTGGAATTCATGTTAGGAAACGTATCCTAAATTTAACCACTGATAAGCGACTATGTTTATTAAATGATAAAGGAATTAATAAATAATAATCATAATAGAGGCAAACGCACTATAGCGGCCACATTGGATCTTCTTTTTCTTTTTAACACTCATATATTTTGCTGTAAATTCTGGCATTATTTCTGTATATGGAAATAGTTTCTGATTTTAACTCTGGCGTTGTTTCATTATATGAAAATATCTTCTGCCGATAACTCTGGCGTTGTTTCTATACATGAAAATAGTTTCTGCTGTTAACTCTGGCTTTGTTTCTTCATATGAAAACAGTTTCTGCTGTTAAATCACAAAACACGTGTTGCTGACAGTTTCTTTCCATTTTAATTTTCAAACTCTTGGTTTATTCATATGTCAATAGCTTTTCAAGTTATTTTGTCTGACATTTTCACTAGGAAAGGCGGGATAGAGAATTAGCAATTACTTTAATAACAAAAAGTGCCAACTACCTGATGGAGTAAGAGGGGAAGAATGAGAGAGAGAGAAAGAGAGAGAGAGAGAGAGAGAGAGAGAGAGAGAGAGAGGAAATAAGAATAAAGATGGGGAGAAGGAGGATACTGGTTTTGCGTATTTTATGCTCGTGCATGTGTGTGCATTTTTGGGTGAATACATGTACATATGTGTGTGTGTGTGTAAATGCATGTTGTTGTTTTTTTATATTTTAAATCATGCTAAAGCTAAACCTGAAACGGGTTGTTAATGAAATAACCAAAGATGACTCACAGTTGTCAGTGTTTGCATTTGGATTTTTGCAAATGGACCAAGCTTTCGATTTGTCTCCCCTTCACTTTGTTATTCCTTTGCTTGTCTACCCTTCTTGCGGCGCCATAGCAATCAGCAGAGAGGGCGCTAGCGTGCCCAAAGGCCAAGAGAGCAAAGGCGGGTGGTCACAAGAACGCCCCTGATCAATAGCTTAATACGATAAGCTCCAGATGAGGCGAGAAACTGATAGGTTTAGAACCCTCTCATCCCGGAGAAATGTGTTCTTGTTCCCGTAACAAATTTCAATTGATCTGGAAGAGGAAACACGAAAGAAGACGAAGGGAAATTTCCTCACTGGAAAATTTGGTGAAAGAGAGGGGGCTCGGAGGATGTCCTTGGCTTTAGGCGGAAGTTGATTCATCACGCCAGTTTGAGCGTCAAGAGATCAAGAGAGTGCAGTAATGAGATTACGTTAAGAAAGTACGTCAATAGATTACGTCCAATAACTATGTCTGAATATTCCTCTTGAAATTCAGTCACGAGATTATGCCATTGGATTGCCATCAGATTTAAGGGTTTACTTCATGATATTATATCGCGATTTTACATCATATGATTGCGTCACGTCCGTATGAACCAGTCATTAGTCTGAACACAATCGGGATGAATGTGTTACTGTCATTATTTCGCTGAATTTTGCTTCAAAGAATTCCTTCTCGATATGCAATCTGTATCCGAGCAGGACCAACAAATCTTAAATTCTTTTCCTCATTTCTAGTTGTCAGTAATCCAACTGCAGTGAGAAACACCAGTCCTTAGTGAAATGGAAAAATAAAGAAAAACTTGGCACCTGTCACTGAATTCCCCTCCCCCAACTATATTCTGTGCTTTAACGTTTAATTTCCCCTTCACCCATTTACCTTTCACTCTCAATGACTATTTACTCACTCGATCTTTCTCTCTTAGCTGCATTAGATTGACAAAATCTTTATTGACAAGTGTTCAAAATCCTTATTGACAAGTGTTCAAAATGCGTCTAATCTCTCTCTTCAGTGATACATACACGTGCCGGATTCCCTTAGATAGAGTAAAACTTCATTATCTCTATTATTAATTATTTATTAATTAGCTGGCCTACGAAACGCCATAAAACTAACTCAAGAGATATATTAACTTAATATTTTCCTGAATGGTAAAGTTTACTAAAATCTTCTACTAATAAAATATCAGAATTATAAGATTAAGTTCTGCTCTGTGTCTTCAAATAACTAGAACTTTAACACTAGTCTGCTGTACTTTTCTGATTTCTTTTGATAAACTTTGGAGCCTTGATCCTTGTACTTTGTCATTAACCATTTAACTTGTTCCTTGTACTCTTTGTAATTAACCATTTAACTTGTTCCTTGTTCTCTTGTCATTAACCATTTAACTTGTTCCTTGTACTCTTGTCATTAACCATTTAACTTGTTCCTTGTACTCTTGTCATTAACCATTTAACTTGTTCCTTGTACTCTTGTCATTAACCATTTAACTTGTTCCTTGTACTCTTTTTCATTAACCATTTAATTTGTTCTTTGTATTCTTTGTCATTAACCATTGAACTTGTTCCTTGTACTCTTTGTCATTAATCTTTTAACTTGCTCCTTGTAGGGCCTACTCTTTGTCATTAACCATTTAACTTGTTCTTTGTACTCTTTGTCATCAACCATTTAACTTGTTCCTTGTACTCTTTGTCATTAACCATTTAACTTGTTCCTTTGAGTACCATTCAGTTGTGTCCTGTATTAAAGGATAAGATATTGGGATTTTGGCATACTTTACCAGAGAAAAACTGCTAATATTATTGAATTGTCAATTGTAAGTTCGGTTAGGAACTCTGTAAGACTGAATACTAGATTTATAAAGAAATGGTCAATCTATACTAAATAACGTTTTGTCTAATTTCATAATTAGGCAGTATGGTGGAGTAAGTTTGCCTATCCCTATTTCTGGACTTATTTGTTAAATAAATTGTTAAATTGTCACAGTGACCCGACCATGGGCATTCCTTATGATCAGACTTGGAGTAAACAACCCGAGTTGAGAATATGCTAGAAAATTGATGATGCAATCCAAACCAGTTCCAACTGGATGAATAGTTTCTCTGACTAATATTCTCACACTTGTTCATAAGAAAATCATCCAATGGGGATGGACAGGAAGTTTCTTCGTTGAAGAAGTACTCTATTCTAATTATTTTGAATTTGAACATGACTCGAGTCCAGTCATAAAGGCGATCGTTAGCCTATGTTGAGTTTATTGACTGATAAAGGAAGAATGGACATAGAATATTTCTTACATGTTTGCTATTGATCATTGATTTGTATTGGAAATACTTATGTAAATGAGCCATTATTTCTATGTTCAATTAATTTGACTATGTTGTACATTATACTTGTTTCCGTGAGTGGAAAACGTCTTACTAAAAGAGAGACAAATCCGACTTTTAATCAATTTTCAGTGACCCACCATCCACCCATTTTCTTCTCCAACATAAGATTATCAATATGCGTAATAAGGCAATATTTTTAACAATAAATTTATTAAATGAATAATCAAATGTATTAAGGAAAATTACAATGAAATAGATTACTTGACATCAATATTCCACTAACTCACGTTTGGATAATTTTATGTCTACACAGTCTCTCTCTAAAAATATAATTACATTTCAAAAATAGAATCAATACAAATCGCAGGTTAGTCCTATCAGAGAATAGAAATGGAGTTATTAGAGGTAGGTTAATATCATCTTTTACATGACCTGGATTAATCTCTGCTTTGTCAGTCCTTCACTTGCTTTTGCAACAACGCGCACACGAAACGTTGATGCACACTAGGAATGATAAGAGAAATATTATTAGATGAAATTATATGTAGTTATACCTGAAATGGTTTCGATATTGATGGTATTGTGGCTCATCTGGGTTTATCCAGAATTCAAATTTGACTGAGTTTATCAGACGATTAATACAATACGTTCTGTTACTCAGTTAAAAGCCCATCCTCACACATACCGCGGATATACTTACACTTATCACGCACACACGTAATACGCAACACGCACACACGCAATACGCAGCACGCACACACTGCGATGAATAACAGTGTATTGCTTGTGTCTACAGTGGGTGATAAGAAATTCTTATGACCGAAGCTATAAGTCTAAAGAATGATTTTTTTTCTTACTGACATTATCTTAATAAACACTTTCTCAGTCATTCGAGCAAATTACTTCGAGTAGATTACTTCGGGTAGATTTTACAGAGCGAGAGGCGTGAATTTCCATTCTCGTTTCTCTGATTCAAATATGCAGGCAGGCATTCAAACACGAATTTATACAATGATTCTCGAAGATATTTCTTTTCCAATCAGACTAGCAAATTTGGCACATGACACACAGACACAAACACACAGTTTGCAGACTTGCAGATTTGCTCAGCAGATTTACTCAGCCATTCATACAAAGAGAGAAACAGAAAAAGCAAACGAACGTTGATTCGGATGCACACGCGCAATAATACATGTTGACACACTTGTAAACTCACAATCAGACATATACAACATATATGCAGACACAAAGTGACACACAGATACACACACATACAAACACAAACTTAACGCAGTAAGCACAAATGCACGCTCACACAGAAATGCACACACACACACACACACATACATATGCATATATGCAAATATGCACACTTGTGTGCGCATTCATTGAGACTTACACCGAATCACACATGCAAAGATAAATGCATACAAGTGCAAACAGAATCATACACACTCAAGCATACAAACGCACTTGCAAACACATATTTTTGTATTCTATATCCGTAAACGTACGCACGATACGCACATAAAGCAAACATATGCAGACACGCATGCGCAGGCAACATAAGACATGCACAATCACACGTGCAAACACAGGCATATAACAAAGAAATACACACAGGCACACACACACACACACTCAACGACACACACGCAAGGAAGCAAACAATCACATGTGCCCCAATGCTAAAGCTTACAATCACATCGCTCATGCATGAATGAACCACGTGATTTCCAGCGGGAATAGGATACCTTGTCAGTGATGCATTCCTCCCAAATTAAAATAGGTAACATTACCTCGGATTTGGTCAGATTTTGCCCAGCTGTACTGAATTTGCTTCAGAGACAAAATTCTCGAGGCAACATGAGTATGGGACAGTAATTGAAAATCATGGTTGTATCAAAGAAAATATTTTTTTTTAAAATTTCATTTCAGGTTACATTAACTGCCACAAGACTTAATGCGATATGGATGGGTCGGGGAGAGATGTTGGGGCGGGAATGGTAAAGTAACTTAGGATCGGATAACGTGCGGTCCTAGAGTCCACTCTTGCAATTAACAGGGTGGATGAAACTATTCAATGTCGAGTGAATGGTTTAGTAGGCTAACCGTATTTCAAAATGCAAGTCGATCAGATTTCAGTCAGTTTTTAATTATTTATTTCCCTTACAAATATAAGGTGATAAAATCGAACAAAGTGGCGAGAGAGAATGGAAGTGGGGAGAGATAATTGCGGGGGAGGGGGGGGAGAAAATGACAGGTTAAGAGAGAGCGTTGGGGGAGATGAGAGAGAAAGAGAACGAACAACAATGAAGAGGAAAAAAGGGATAGAGGGAGAAAGACAGGAAAGTTGATGGAGAGGGTAAGAACTGGAGCTATTGTGGATTAACTAGGACTCGTGTCTATGATCGACAGAAAATATATATCAACATGTCTGACTCTTTATTTAGTTCTATCTCTTTCCTGCTTTTTGGTTTTCTTCCTTCCTGTCCTTTCTTTTTTTTTTTTAAATTGGAGGAAAACAAACTTTAACAGTACACACTAAGTTGGAATTTATTTAGCACTAGTCTGGTTGCCTTGGCGCCGGAAGTCTGCGCTCTCCCTTCTGGGAGTAACGACTTTTTGCAGGATTCCCTGTTAATACCAAGCAATAACAGGAAGATCTGAGAAACAGGGGACCGTTTTTACCCTTTTTCAATCTGGCGAGGAGTTTAAATGACTCGATGAAAGACTGGAGAAAGGTGGCGGGAGGACAAAGCTGTCTGGCGGATTACTGACGTACCACAGCGGTCAGGAAGCTGCTTTCAGTCACGTCATCACAATGCCTGCCCAGCGCCCTGGTCCCTTAATTGAAAGGTTTCGGGTTCAATATGACAAAGGCTACGTGCTGTGGATTTGTTAAGTAGCTATAAAACTTAAAAAAAAAAGTATATATATAGCAAACCTCGAATTTTTACTTTAAGAAATGCTCATAGCTCAAATTGCACTCAACACTTCAGAGTGTCTGGTTACCAAAATCGCAATAGACTTTGTAAGTTTGTGTGGCGCAGTCTAAATTTATAAAATAGACGGGTTTGTGAGGCATAACCTTTGAATGGGGAGCAATTATAATGATATTTTAATAACATCTCTATTGGTACGTAGATTAGCTAGCGATGAACTGATGCTATGAGTAAGTAAGATTCGCTTGTTTGTAACTACGTGAAAGTCTTTGGCTTAAAAGTTTGGAATAGTGCTTCGGCAGGCTATTTTTAGCGCATGGTGCAAGTGTGGTGACTTTATGCTATTATGCGACACCCACTGTTGAATCTGCAGACGAGTGCAAATGTCGAGTGATTTAAATTCTGGAAAAGAGAAATGGTACGAGCTGACAGTGGAATGTGTACATTTTATTTTCATATAATTATTAGAGGGTCTGCAAGACTTATCTGAGAAATGTTGCAGTGGATAACAACAGGACCAGCCAACTTTTGCAGTTGTCCTATGACAAGGGATTTGCAGCGAAAGTAATCTTTGGCACATGGAGTTTGCTTAATTGTCCATTCCAGGCAACACATAGAGATCCCGTCACATCTAAAGGGTGTGTTATTCTTTGCCTAGAGCTGGACTCAAACCATGATATCTTGAACAAAAGTTTAATGCTTTACCTATGCAGTACCGGTCAATACAACTAAAGCATTTGATTTTGTTGTCAAAATATAATTATTGCATTATCCAGCACAATATTATTACGGAAAAGTTCTTAGTAAACAAAATTCCTTGTAAAATATTGACTCTAGTGTCAGTGACGTCACAAGTGAGCTAGTGCATTCTTCTAAGACATTTATGTACGTAGAGGAGTACTGTGCGCATGCGCACACTTACACATATACATACACTCGTACACGCACGAATGCACACAATTGTGTGTTATTTTCAGAAAGAAAAATAAGATAAACGAGATGTGTTTCGAAACATACAAACTGAAATTTAAATAAAAGGAAACTAGCGATAAATAGTTACTGTCCTGGAACAAACTCGAACTCCTTTCGAAGACTTCTTTTTCTAACCCTGCCCGCCCCAGTGAAGACAATCCCGCACGCCCCAGTGCAAAGTATTGTATGTATATATATTACTTGATAAGATTATTGTTATTCTCACGCTCCTCTGGCCGCCCTCTTCTTCAGTAGATTAGGTTTTTCCAAACACTGTTTATAGACCCTGTGGATCGACTGGCAGCACGCTGTCAACCCCACCCCCTTGTGACAAGTGTGTGTGTGTGTGTGTGTGTGTGTGTGTGTGTGTGTGTGTGTGTGTGTGTGTGTAGGGTTGATACACTTCGATTTGCAGTGTCTGAGTCTGACGTCACTTACACAGGAGTGACAATTTAACCAGGTGATGAATGAAGCCTGGGCGAAGCATCTTCAGACTTCCGTAGGCTAACAAAGGCACCGTCCGAAACCCTGACCACAGCCGATAAACAGCAATCTGGCAGGCTTAAATACTGGATATAAATGTCCATCCAGGTCCAGGCTGGTGAGAGACGTGCTGCCTTTGTTGCCGAGTGTCCACACGCTGCTTTTTCGCGGCTTGATAAAGAGACACATTCCCGAGACGGGGATGGGGTTGAAGAGGTGGTGGCATAATGATTTTTAAATTCGTCAATTTATAATATATTAGATACGATGACGATATATTACTATTAAGGAGTGACAAATGTTTATATTATTTCCTTTTTTCCTAAGTCCACTCCCAACATTTGCAGTATTTATACAGATTAACCATATTTATACAGATTAACCATATTATTAATACATTTTATTTTTTTGGACGTTCAAAAATTAATTCTTATTTTATAGTTATTTGTGTTTTCTTAAGCATTCAACTGAAATTAAGATGTAAAATGTTGTAATGATTTCTAATTCCTTTTTTATTATTAAAACAATATTCTCCAGCCCTGATGTACGCTGTACTAAACTGAATAACGTCTAGGACAAGAGGTTTTAAGAATGTCAGGCATACACATGAGCTACAGTGTTCACCAGAAGAATTAGAAACTCGTATTCACTGCACGCCATTTGAACTTTGAACCAAACGAGTACAAATTAAGAAACAAACACTTGTACACTTTCGGTGTCTGAGATCTTTCAGCATGGAAAAGAATAGGTTCCTACATCACATCTTCCTGACAAAAATAGCATTTTTTACGTCATGTCTTTCACTTGAGAAACAATACTTAATTAGAACATATTGTGACAAAAATAGTATTTTTTACGTCATGTCTTTCACTTGAGAAATATACTTAATTAGAACATATTGTGACAAAAGAAACCCATCCCTAAGAATTGTCATTTGCTAGTTATTTAATTAATAATAATTAATAATACATGACTATGCCATGCCGTGGTAAAACGTTGTTTCTTTAAGTTAAATTTAATCTCATTTGAACAGCACTTAACTTTCTTCCCTGAGAGCACCACTTAACTTTCTTCCGTGTGAGCAACACTTAACTTTCTTCCCTGTGAATAACAATTAACTTTCTTCACTGTGAGCAACACTTAACTTTCTTCCCTGTGAGCAACACTTAACTTTCTTCCCTGAGAGCAACACTTAACTTTCTTCCGTGTGAACAACACTTAACTTTCTTCCCTGAGAGCAACACTTTTCTTCCGTGTGAGCAACACTTAACTTTCTTCCCTGTGAATAAAAATTAACTTTCTTCACTGTGAGCAACACTTAACTTTCTTCCCTGTGAGCAACACTTAACTTTCTTCCCTGTGAGCAACACTTAACTTTCTTCCCTTGTTAAGGTTATAGACGTTAGGTTTCTAATTCCAACTTTTAATTCATGCAATCAGCCAATGAGTTTTCCAGCAATGTTTAAGCTTTCGTGCTCTCCAGACACTCATAAAGGGTTTCCCAAGGTATTTAAACTTAATGGTTAGGTGGGATCGGATTTGATAGGTTAATTAAATAGAAGAGTCCATTGGAATGGATTTTAATAGGAAGATGGATATTGGTTTTTCCTTTTTGCCTGCTTGATTAGTGTAGGTATCAATGGTCCTCCTGTTTTTTAACCCTTCTCTCTGTTTTTGTTCTCCACTAATCTCTTCCTTTAACCCTTGAAATTATCCCCCTTTTCTGGTCTATCGTAATAGGGAGCCTACATACATGCTCAAACAAGCTCACCAGGTTTCAGTTATATATAGTAAAATTAATCAGCATAAAGTATGCATGAAAATATGAATTGAAATATTACTTTTAACCTAGGTACTTTCAAGATTAAAATGTTCAAGATACGTAACTCATAAATGCCTGGAGTTTCATAGAGAAAACTCATGAATTTGTAGAATAATTTTTGAGACAGCACCTAGCCATTGTGAAGATGTCAAACACGGCAGAAAACATCTTCACGTATGGGCTAGTACTCACAATCCGAAATTTCAAAACCAACCTGCCTGGCCCACAAAGTTCGAAGGATTCGTTCGAGTCAAGCCGCAGTGCAGGAGGCAGGATACTCGTACCATAGTAATATCTTTTCGTTCCAAAACGTAAAAGAGAATAATTCCTTGGTGCTTGTATTCGTCTGCAAAATCAGCGAAAGTATCCAACCACTGCAAATGTTTCTGTCCTCGTGAATTCCGCTGTAGGCCATTAGCTAATTATTGACGTCACAGAGATCAGAGCGAGACCACGTGACACTGAAAGCATTCACAATTCAGCCTTAAATAAACACCGTAAGGAAGGTTAATTATTATAGACCAACTTTTCATTGTTTGTTGGGCTTTTTCTCCCACCACATTTTTTTTAAAGATCGGGAAAAGTTCAAGAAGTATGGTATAATGATTAATTAGCGAACAGAGACATTTAGAGTAGGTCATTACGATTAATTAGCTTCCAGAGCCATTCTGAGCACGTTATTATGATAATGAGGGTCTCTAACCGTTCTGGAATTCTTTCACCCAGATATACCATTGTGACAGATGAACCAAAGACCTTTTGAGAACTTAGAAATCGCTTTTGTCCATTGTGCCGTGATCATCCTTCACTCACCACCTGCCATTTTTAGATATGTGGTCATGACTGTAAGCACTTAGAGCTCTTAGGATGATTAGAGCATTCTATCTGTATGTAGATTTGTATAATTTGTACAGACTAAAGAGTTGTTATTGCCCACTCATCGCTAGCATTGCACGACGATCGGGAAAGATGGCGGATCTAAATGAGAGTTGGTATCTTCAAATCCATTGAATACGGTAGACTTCAGAGAACCTCTGCAAGCACTGAAATGCATCGCGTAAATGCTCACAATTCTTGAGAATAATTCCGGAAACGCGACCTCTTGAACTCTAACAAAGTTGCTAGCTGTATATGATAAATAAAAGGGTTTGGAAAACAATACCATTGTAAAATGAATACGGTAAATAAACAGCTTTGGAAGAAAATACTTTCATAAACTATTACTTGAGCTAGATTAATAGTGACATGGTAGAGATTTCTAAACAATTCACTTCTCACTTCTCTCCCTTTTCAGCAAAGAATGCACTAGTCGTGAAGAAATTTTCAGATTGTCCAAACGTGAGCATGATATATACAAAGTCGTTGTCGTTAACATAACCGAATACTAACAGCAGACGACATTCACGTTCTCATCAGTCGAGAGGAACACCTTAAAACTAATAAACACAAAGCATTTCCAGGCAGTCTAACAGAAATTGAGAAGCACGAAGCAGAGAAACTTAATTTCGTCCTGACTCTGAGCTCAGGTAAGAACCAACAAATGCAGAATTTAGGGTCAACGTCGGGAATACTTTGAGACGTTAGCGACACAGCCGAGGAGACTCTAGAGGTCATTGTCTCCTAACTGTTGTCGTAGGATCGGGTGGCTTGGGAGTGCGTAGACTCGGAAGGTGCCACAGCGACAGCATACAGTTCCTCTGCCAAATACTTTCGATCGGCTCACGCGCAACTGAAATCAACGCCACAACTTTTGGACCTCAGGCCACCTTTGGTGTCCGCTAATTAGCCAGGCCTACAGCTGTTTCCTTAGACTTAGCTGGAGCAAAGGTTATATCTGAATATTTTACTACATGCTTGATGGTAAGAGAAGTGCGAATAAAATTTTTATAATTTTATTTTGGTGGAGGTACCGATTTACCTGTCTAGTGGACGATGCTTGGTTTAAAACTATAATTGGTATGTTATTGTTTATTTTTTTAAAATATACATATTCTATAAGAAGACAAGAGTTTTGTTTGCACTGGGAAGTTTAAGAATGAACTAAAGCATTATTACTGGGAATGTAAAGAATGAACTAAAGCATTATTACTTGGAATGTAAAGAATGAACTAAAGCATTATTACTTGGAATGTAAAGAATGAACTAAAGCATTATTATTTGGAATGTAAAAAATGAACTAAAGCATTGTTAGTGGGAATGTAAAGAATGAACTAAAGCATTGTTAGTGGGAATGTAAAGTATAAACTAAAGCATTGTCATTGCTCCACACTGACAGAAACCACCATCCATATAGATCGATGCACAATTTTTAATTCAAATTGTATTCCATAATTTTTGTATCGAAAAGGTGTTCGCTTACATATTTACTATTCACAATATTTCAATTATTATAAATTATATCCATTCTCTCTCTGTGACGTGACGAGACCTGACCCCAAACCTTTCATTCTTCTTTAGATAATATTCTTCTGTTAAGGATGGCAAAGATGGACGCTAATTTATACAAACATTACCTCTCTCCTCCCATATGGAGGCGAGCAATCCTAACACCATTTTGGTGGCCTATGTCCTTGGGATACCAGGTAGTTATAATATCCTGGATATGTAGTCAGACTAACCACATGACTGCTCATGTTCATGCTGAGAATGCTCGCAGAACCTCAAGGCAAAAATAGCCTCAGTCTGAGTAGCAGTGCATAGAACGCTCTCCCAGAATGCCGCTGGACAAAGGTCTTTATATGCCGTGACAGGTCAGTCAGATAGAACTTATAGCTTAAACCATGTATAAGTGGTTGTGATTATAATTATGCTAGCCTTTAGATATCTATGTTATGGATTCTTTTCTATTTTTCATCGTTGATTATTTGTCATCTGTCTTTCCTTATTTTTCCATGTATGAGTGACATGCATTTGGTGTGCTTAACGCCATGCTACAGTTCACATGATACTAAGTGTCAATATGTATGTGTTGTAGATTTGGCATTTTAAATTCCACGTATCGGCAAGTCGCTGATATCTCTCCTGCCTCTATGAGCTACATGTGCTTCAGTCCACGGTCAACACGGTCCAACACCGAAAAGTCCACAGCCTGCTCCACATTCTTTTCTGTCTAGAACGCGAGAACTGCCTCACTGCTCATCGTCAGCTTTAGTGGTCACAGCTTGGCACCTGAAGTTTCTTTTCATTTGCATTGTGAACACAGAGCTAAATCGTGGACACTGAACGTTACGCTAATCAGGAATTAGTTTCATTGTAAATTATTTCTGTCACCATTACTCTTTCTTATAAAGTTTTTCTATTTTATCCCCAAGTTCATGAGTATTTGTTTCTTTTATAAGTTATTTTTGTTTTCGTATTTATGTCAGGTTGGGATTGGGGTCTCGTTGTAGCCGTTTGTAATTTTAATGTTTCAAATGTTGTTTGAACGTTTGAACGTTTGAACTCGGGACGCCTGGCACCGCTGAAATATGGGTGGACGTGTGGTTGGCCACATTAGGTTTTAATTAGTTTTAACAACACTTTTTAAAACACCACACCACACTCTCCC
Source organism: Sinotaia quadrata (assembly GCA_028829895.1). Classification (NCBI taxonomy): domain Eukaryota; kingdom Metazoa; phylum Mollusca; class Gastropoda; order Architaenioglossa; family Viviparidae; genus Sinotaia; species Sinotaia quadrata. The sequence goes on along the minus strand of CM054179.1, from coordinate 104,509,199 downwards.
TCCCAACCCATCGTATCATGTCATTTGTGTTGACCTCTGTTTATCATGGTCTTATGTTGACCTCTGTGTATCATGTAATTTGTGTTGATCTCCGTGTATCAGTGTGTCATTTGTGTGACCTCTGTGTATCAAGTCGTGTTGATCTCAGTGTATCGTGCCATTTGTGTTGAACTCTTGTGTATTATAATGTCACTTTGTGCAGGTGTTTATGTTCAAGACATAACTATTTTAGACCTGTGCGCTGCCTTGATACCCCTTTTTGTAGAAATTGGTTTATCGTGACTTTACTACGTTCAGAGTTGATATTTTTATATGTATGCACAATATCATTTTTATAGATACCAGAGCTGCCTTTGACATCACTGTGTTTAGATCTTCATCATGACTTCACGCTGCAACGGTGTTTTTTTTTGTGTCCTGACGACTTTTGTATAGATCAATTGGTTGACATTACTTTGTATAGATCTATATCCTTCGTATAGATCAATTCTTTGACGCTCTGTGTATAGATCTACTTCCTTTGTATGTGTGGAGGAGTAAATTTCCCTATCCCTATTTCTAGACTTAATTGTTATATAAATTGTTAAATTTTAAAATGACTCGACCTTGGGCACTATTTATGATAGCATTTTTGTAAGTGTCAGAGTTGGAGTAAACAACTTGAGTTGAGAATTTGCTAGAAATTGCTGATGCAATCTAAACCACTTCCAACTGGATGAGTAGTTTTTATATTATCCAATGGTTAAGATTTCATAAACGAGACCGGCCAATGGGCAGAGATCAAAAGTTTATGTGTAAAGAAATCTATTATCTTATCACTTGAATTTGGAGTGGCAAGAAGTCTGGTCATGAAAGGCGGCCTTTAGCTTAATGGTGAGTTAAATGACTGATTGCGAGAGAATGGACTTAGAAATATTTCATGCATTTTGCTATTGATATAATGTTGTACTTGTGTTTTCTGTAGAGATGCACTGGAATTAGTCATACCCTATTTAGCATTTCTGTTCTTCACAGTTATTTTCAGTCTGTCGTCATAGAGTTGCATTAATCACTTGCTGCTATCTCATTTTAAATCTCTTTAGTTCTCATTTTCTCTCCGCCTGTCTCTTTTTTTCTCACTTTTCCTTCTTATTCTTTTACTTTGTCTTCCTTTACAATATTTTTTTTCTTGCTTTTTACTGTTTCACTTTCTCTTGTATTTTTTCTCTTTCAAATATATATTTCTCTCTCCTGCTTTACTATTTTTCTTCTGACTCTCCCTCTCGGGGTTGGCTCTCTTCTTTTCTTTATTTGTGTCGACTTTCTTCTTTCACTTCTGATCACTCAAATTCTTATTTAAAATAAACTCTTTCTTGTTTCCTTGATTTCAATTCTTTCTTGTTAGTATCTTTTTTTTCTCTGTCCTCACCTATTTTTTCTTCTTTTTTTTTTATATTTATCTTTAACTGTCTTTTTCCCTTCTGTCAGTTAGTTTGTCTATTTTTTTTTTTTACTCAAGTGTTTATGAACTGTACTTTGCATTGATCCTTTCGTTTCTTTCTTTCTGTCTTTCGGTCTTCATTCCTTGGCAACTTGTGCCAAACATGTGTCTTAAGGTGTCAGTATAAGCAATTCCTTTTGCTATTTTAATCCACTTATTTACTTATCGCGTCATTTCGTAAACATTGGTTTCTTTACATTTACTTTTCATGGGTTTACTTGTTGCTGTCTAAGAAAGATTTCTAAAGACATTTTGGCTCCCGTCTAAAATACCAACTTGAACAGGTATTCCTGTCATGCCGCTTGTCACATCTTCTTCAGGCGCTGAAGCGAAACATCTGTGGCAGGTGAATGCTGACTATGCCCGTAGTGTAGTGACGTCTTCACTGTTGTCTCCTGAGTGACGTGACCGGACATTTTTGCCGTGCTGCACGCGTCACTGACACCAAGCGGCTAAAACAGAGCTTGGAGCGGATGCTGCAGTCTGTGAATGGGCGTAAAAGCCTTATTTCTCCCCCACCCTAACTGCGGGATTCAGTCTTTTCTGACCTGGAATGTTTGTTTTTTCTTTATGGCTCAAATTTTGTTTACTTAAAAATTTTAAACTGATAATGTTAAACAGACAGATTTTGTGTTAAAGCTAAATCAACAATTGTACAGTGATTGCGTTCAATAGTGTGTAACATTGTTGTGACTATCTATCTATCTATCTGTCTATCTATCTATCTATCTATCTATCTATCTATCTATCTATCTATCTATCTATCTATCCATCTATCCATCTATCTATCTATGCATCCATCCATCCATCCATCCATCTATCTATCTATCTGCAAATTTATATGACCACTTATGCAATATATATGCTGTTTATTCAGATGCTTTACAGATCAGTGAAAGTTTAAAAAAAAAAGAACACAGATCACTATATTTTACCTTTATGTAAGTACTTAAACATTAAATACGTTATTAGGCCTTCCTTTATTTGAATACTCGATTTGTCTCTGCTCGCCGTGAATTTTGACTGATTTGCGTCTGCTCACAGTCCACTTCTAACGCTTTCTGATTTCGCGCAAAGCCACTTGCTTTGCACTGTGCTAGTTAGTTTATGACTGTTACATGTGTAGCTTTATTTCATTAATCATTCCATAAGGAAGCATCTTTGGATGATGGACTAAGTGTGCGTTACAATGTTGGATGTTGGACTAAGTATGCATTACAACGTTGGATGATGGACTAAGTGTGCGTTACAACTTTGGTTGATGAACTAAGTGTACGTTACAACTTTGGATAATGGACTGTGTGTGTTAGAACGTAATATGATGGACTACGTGTGCATTACAACGTTGGATGATGGACTAAGTGTGCGTTACAACGTTGGATGATGGACTAAGTCAGCGATACCATTGATTTAATCTGTATAAAGACAGTTTGCCACTCGACTGTAGCTTTTCTTTATCTGTTTCTGATTACTAAGCACTTGCTTCCTCTCTCTTATTCTCTGTCTCTCTTTCTCAGTCATACTCTTTTTCTTATTCATTTCTGTCTCTCACTTTATCACTGTTTTCTCTTACTCTCTCACTCATTCTCAAATGTCCCTCTCTTTTTCTCCTCTCTTTCTCTCACAAACGCACACGCTCGCAGTACTCCTTTCTTTCTTTCTCTTTGAGTTCAATGCATTCTCATTCTCTCGCTTATTCTTCTAAATCTCTCTCTCACTCCCTCTCTCTCATAAATGTTCATTTAATCTTTGTCTCTCTCTCCATCTCCTCTTTCTGTCTGTCTGTCTCATCTCTTTTTCATATACATTATTTCTCAAACTCTCCTTTACATCTAAAGAGTTTATGCATTATAATCGCAGACAGTTCCTGCAAACTCGCATCAAGGACCGCTGTTCGGGTCTTGGAGTGTTATTGAATCCGTTCAGTGATTTCCTTAACTATTTTATTTTAATAACTCATTATTGTACAACACATACACACACGCACGCACGTACGCATGCACACACGCACGCACGTACGCATGCACACGCACACGCACACACACACACACACACACACACACACACACACACACACACACACACGTGTACTTAACCTCGCATTGAGAGAGAGGATGGAGCCAGGCTGTAAGGGAAACAGCCAGCCAGTATTATCAAACACACACACATACACACACACACACACACACACACACACACACACACACACACACACACACACACTACTGTACATGACCTCGTAGTCCTGGAGAGGGGATAGGAACAAGATAGGGGAGGGAGGCAGCCAGTATTATTGCATGCTGTAAGGATCCCATCGACGCCGCCCAGGGCAAACAGCGTCCAAAATTGAATTTCAATCCCTGGCCTGTCCAGTTTATTGACCTCCTGTCTTTTTTCATCGCAATCGTGCGTCCTCTAGTTCTTCGACAGTGCACTTGACCCAAACTTCTGATAGATTAATTCTACGCGAGTTATTGAATACTCTCTCCATTCTGTCTGCACTGCAGACAGATGACTATCAAAATGTGTCCGCATTGATATTGTTGATCTATGAAACAGCCGCAGTATGACGTTTGCTTCGCAAGCAATGAGTTAAAATTACGTATGTGAATCGTAAAGAAGCAAAAATTTAACTCTTTCTCTGCTGAGACCGATAGGATATGGTGCAGATATATTAATAATTTTTTAAACAACACGTGAAGCTAACCGAATGAAAAATATACAAGTAAACAAAACAAGCAAGCGAGCGACCAGTCCACTGTAGAAATGGGGCGGGGTGGTGGGTGAGATAATCGGAATATAACTGCGTACCCACACTCTATATTTAAGAAATTTAAAGTTAGAAAACATGAATATGAAAGATATATGGTTGTGACGTTGATAATCATCACAATGATGGTGATATTTATGACGATTTCGAATTTGATAATAAAGGTGAAGATGACACTAATGCGTTTTCCTTCTTCGATGAAAAACTCTAACAACATAGAAGTTTACGACCACCATACTGCTATGCCCGAATCATCGCCAGCATTAACAAAGTCTTCAGTTGTTCTCGGATGTGTCCTGTGTGTCAGCACCATGTTTCTGCGTTCACTGTTTGTGTGAACATTTCTAAGTTGCTCAGATATTTTGTTAATTCATTCCTTCACGTTTGTTTTGTAAATGGCTTGATAATTAAATAGTGTCATTATGGATTCACCAATTCGTTCAGTTGTGTTATCAATGGTTTTCTTCTGCTGTTCATTGCACGTTGTGTTATCATTGGTTGAAAACAGTACGACTTTGCTGTTCATTGCACGTGCAAATGAGGTGAGAACAAATCATCACCATTATTGTGAATTTTTTACATCACATCTCTATTTCGCTGACACAAAGAACAAATGAACGACAAAATCGAGCAATGGCCAGAGAACAAGCAAAATGAAACAAGTATTAGTGAACAAAGTAAGGCAATAGTGAACAGGGAAAGCAGAACAAACAATAACAAACAATCAGTACTCAACAAGCAACAATGGAAATGGCAATTTCTAGTTGTGTACTCGGACTATGCTACATGATGAACTACGGCCAGCCCAGCAGCACGTGTTTGATTGTGCAAAACTGGTTTCATCTTTTTTTAAAAGCAATTTGTCTTTTCTTTCTTCCTTGAACCGCTTCACTCTTTCTGCAGATTTATTTTTATATGTCACTTATGTTTTAGTTTCTTTGACACTTGTAACCATATATCCATGTGCTTCCTTACCCACATCACTGGTCAAATGCTTGCAATACATCAATGGACTAATTTCGTAGTGACTATATATGTTTTCTAAACTACTTCCTCTATGTCCTGAACGACCTTAGTGATTTGTCATCACGTTATGACTGCACGTTTTACACTTTGTACAACCCATCAGAATGCGTCGTCGTGAAAATCAGTTGTACTGATCAGTTGGCTTCAGCCCATTGGATTGGTGTCGTTAGTGCACAATGAATAACAGAAAGAGACGTATTAAAATGAAGAGGAAATTATCTATTTCTTTCATGTTATTCAAAACAAAGACTGTCATGTATGTGTTGGTGAATGTGACTAGAGATGTTGGTGGTCATGTTTTATACTCGCCCCACTCGCACCTGCAATTTAGGTTCGTCTACAGTCGCAAAGCTACCAGACTGGTTGCGTACCAGACATATTGATAGATATACACTGACTCACCTCCAGGAACACTTAATTACGCCTCGGCAGATGCAGACAGATGACAAAATAAACATGAAAGTCTGGTGACTTTGAATCTATAGCAACAAGGAATACTGTAACAACTGGTTCTTGAAGATCTTTGTACAAGCACAGAACAAATGTTAGATTTATCAAAATAAACAAAATCTGTATAAATAATACTATAACTAAAGAATAGAGTATATGATTCCATACTATTAAGTGAACACTAATGGATGAGAGACAGTGCATTTGCCTTCTCCAGCTATAACTTGAGGCATGTTATCTCTTTGGGGAGGACTCTTCTAGTGAAGAGAACAACTTCTAGAACAACTTTAATCTGACAGACAATGACTTCCCAGCAGGGTTGCTAATACAGATAAGTGTGACTGACAGCTTGATTTAACCCGGTCCTCCAGTCTCACACACACACACACACACACACACACACACACACACACACACACACACACACACACACGCACGCACGCACGCACGCACACACGCACGCATGCACACATTTTCAGTAAACAAACACAACAGACGCACAATAAAATGTCAGTTCACAAGCGTCTAGCCTTATGCTAAAACATATAATATTCAATCTAGCTCAAGCCACTCCCCCCCTCCCCAATTCCCTTTGTGAATGAATTCCCTATGACATACATAGACGTTACGGGACGAAACAAAGGAGTAGATATTTATAAATTTAAAGAGAAATTAATAAAGAAAACAATAGATTGAAATGGAATAAAGATAAAACGAGATAAAATGTCCAGACAGATTAGAATAATGTAAAAGTCATCGTCATCACAACAGAAAATTATTTTTAGTACACAAGGTAAGTAAAGCTCATGCACTAGCAATGTCAATAGAAAAGTCAATAGCAAAGTCAATAGCAATGTCAATAGCAATGTCTTTCTGAGTATTTCTCTTTTAAAACTTATTTTCACTTTGCTGCAAAATAAAGGAAAAAACATAATTTTAATAATTAGTTAGAGAAACCCGGATGCTGACACATACCTAATAATAATGCACATAATTATGACAACCATGGCAATGTTTGCCTTGTGACCAAAGTTAGACAATTTTTAAATAAGACATTTTTAAAATTTTTTTTAGAAAAGGACAAATGACAATTCTTTGATGAAGTTATTCTCTCGTTGTGTTTAGAAATTTGCTTTTGATGATCATTGTGAGAAATGTAATTTGCCATTGAATGCCTACAGGATACACGACTTAAGATTTACTTTTGACATGAACACTTTCCATTGTTTTCTTGAGTGACAATGTATGCATGGGATCGACTTTCTCGGGCTATTTTTTAAACAGGATCCTCCCATTCTATTTTCTCTACTGAACACGACATCTTGAAAATGTAATCCATGACAATGGAACAACAATTTTCATATGACACATTTCGAAGGGTAAGGTGCATTATGATGACTTGGCGTCAGAACAGTAGTGTGTCTCTGTGTTTATTAGCTTTGTTTAATACAGTTTTAAACATAATTACGTCTGCCTAGTGAGTACAATTAAAATTAACAGCTACATCTGCGTTATTTATTGGATTCCATACCAATTCACTATGACGTGGCGGGTATCGACTTCCTTTAACAAATTCAATGTGACGTCATGATGAACTGTTAAGCTTAACAAATTCAAAAAGACGCCATGACTATCGAGTTCCTTTAACAAATTCAATGTGACGTCATGATGAACTGTTAAGCTTAACAAATTCGCAAAGAGGTCATAACTATCGAGTTTGCTTAGGAAATTCAATATAACATCATGACGACCTATTAATCTTAACAAATTCGCAAAGACAGACATTATGGCATCTTATGTTTTCCACGTGAATTTAAAACGATCTCCTGGCTACGAACTGGGTTTAGTATAATTTTATATATTTTCTTGTATGAATCAGTTCCTGCTTGCAGAGTTCTTGTATCATTGTCTGAGGGTAGAATGTATCAATATTTATGTGTAAAATTCTTGTATCAGAGAGCCTTTCAGCAGGGTTTTCAGTGTCCCTGATTTCAGTGAGTGTTGTCATTGTTAGTTTAGGTATCTGTCATAGACAAGAAGAACTAGAATTTAGAAAATATAATAAACATCAGTAAAACCGGCTAGAATTAAGAAAAGAAAATAAACATCAGTAAAGCCGGCTAGAATTAAGAAAAGAAAATAAACATCAGTAAAACCGGATAGAATTATGAAAAGAAAATAAACATCAGTAAAACCGGCTAGAATTAAGAAAATAAAATAAACATCAGTAAAACCGGCTAGAATTAAGAAAATAAAATAAACATTAGTAAAACCGGCTATGAGGATTAATTGTTTTTATTTTTAATAACTGGGTACTTTATTTGTTTTCCTGTTTGTCTGACATTCACAAAGGACTGAATTCCATCCAAGACTGGCATGATAAAATGTCAAGAAACCATTCTACTTCAACCGTATCGGTGAATAACCGGAGCGTGTGAGAGACGTGTCGAGATAGGCGTGACTGGGATCATTAGCTCGGATAATTAACTGCTGCAGAAGATCGAGATGGGTGTTGAAAGAGAAGCATTTATCCGCTGTTCGTCGTTAGAATTTCTACCACAGCCAGGCTGGTTTATTCGTGTTCAAGACTCACGGGACTGATGAAACGGACACACAAGGGAAAAAAAACGGATAGGCGGAGAATATTTGCATGATGCTAAAGACTCGCAGAACTGAAGAAACGGACAAAAATAGATGGGCAGAGAGCGAGAGCGAGCTACACAGTGTCCCTCTCCCTAGAATTTAAAGTTTTTCAACGCTCTGCCTTTGGATAATATATACAATATCTTTTAGTCCATGGCATAAAATAAGTCAATATAAATGTATATATAAGCTTTATTCATTATAGCTAATTGTACACATAATAGTTTTCTATTTATTGGAAGTTCCCATGTACCTTTTAATTTCCAGTTGATTATTGTGTTCTCTTTTGGCATAGTTCTTCTGCACTCTCATAACGGTTCACAGAATTCCAGCCGTCTTTCTTTGTGCCATCTTTCATGATCTCGCCCACAGTACTCAATTCCCATCCAATCACAGTTACATTAAAAATCCAGCCAATCATACTTACAATCAAAACCCACCAGTCACACTGACAGTAAACATCCATCAAGTCACACTGACATTCAACACCATTCCAATCATCCTAACAATCAACACCCAACCAGTCACAGTGACAGTCAACGTCCATCCAGTCATTCTTACAATTAACACCTATCCAGTCACCATTACAATCAACACCTCTCCAGTCACCCTTACAATCAACACCCATCAAGTCACACTGACAGTCAACACTCCTCCATTCACACTGACAGTCAACACCAATCCAGTCACCCTTACAATCAACACCCAACCAGTCACATTGACAGTCAACACCCATCCAGTCACCCTTACAATCAACACCCAACCAGTCACATTGACAGTCAACACCCATCCAGTCACCCTTACAATCAACACCCAACCAGTCACACTGTCAGTCAGTACCCATCCAGTGATATTTACTGTCAACACCCAGCCAGAAACTCTGACAGTACCCAGAGAGTCACACTGACAGTCAGCACCCAGCCACACAGACAGTCAGCACCCAACCAGTCACACTGACAGTCAGCACCCAGCCAGTCACACTGACTTTCAAAACCCAGAACAAATGAAACACTGGAAACAAATGGCACGCTTCTTAAAGCATGCCTTGTGTGAGTGGAGCCGGCCATTCTGCAGCTTGTGCACTGAACTGGGAGACCGAGTACATATTTATTTAAAGTTAGTGAGTCACATATGCGTGTCGTTTCCTTGGTGTATAACCAGTTAAGTGAGCTCTCGCTTGTTTTTATGTACTTGTGGTAGTAAGTCGTATGTGTACGTCTATTATTTTCAGAGTGCAGAAGAACTATGCCAAAAGAGAGAGAGGGAGTGAGAGAGAGAGAGAGTGAGAAGAAGAAGAAGTGTAATGAAAGCTTTAATGGTGGGCTATGTAGAGCTAGTTTTACATGGATCAGTTAATCTTCTTTCCGTCTATTCTCACCTGATTGGGTGTTCATGTCGACTCAGTGTCGACTGAAGAGTAAACCCAGTGTAATTTCCAAGTTGCATTGTTGGTTCAGTTCATTTCGTTACATACTCAGTGCATACTCACTGTAAACTCAGTAAAGGCTCACTGTAAACTCAGTTCAAGCTCAGTGCAGGCTCTATGTCCACTTAGAGCAGGGTCACTGTAAACTCAGTGCAGGTTCTATGTACACTTAGAGCAAGCTCAATAGCAGTGAAGTCTGATTGTAAACTCAGTGCAAGTTCAGTGTGCATTCAGTGCAATCTCAGTGTAAATCCAGTGTAAACCTACTGCAAACTAATTGTAAACTCTATTCAGGCACAGTTTACGCTCACTTCAAAGTCAGTGTAAACTCAATGCATTTTTAGTGTAGGTTGAGTGCAGCCTCAGTGTAAACATAACGAAGGCTCAGTATTAACCCAGTTCAGACACAGTGCAGGCTCAATGTAAGTTCATACTGAAATGTAATCATAGCGCAGGCTTAATGTATAATCACTGTAAACATAGTTCAAGCCCAAAGAATTCTCCCTGTTAATTGAGCCCCCCCCCCCCCTCTATCATTATAGTACTGTACTTTAAATCTTTCACAGGTCAAAATGTCCATTTTAGTAGGCCCTCACCAGTCACTAGAGCCCTGTTCATATAATAAAGCATCATTTGTCAGAAATGTCTTTTCATAAAGAGAAGGACCTGGTGTACTGTACAGATACTGAACCGCTTCTGCACAAGGTTGGAGTGCCACCACTATAAACCTGAAGATTGGAGATTGTTCATTGACAGCAGTAAGCGATCACTGAAATGTGTTCTGCTACACAATAGTAACCAGTTTGCCTCTGTACCTCTAGCTCACTCGACTACACTGAAGGAGAAGTATATAGCGGTGAAGTATGTGCTAGAGAAAATTCGTTATGATCATGTGGATGGTTACTTTGTGTTGACCTGAAGATGGTAAACTTTTGTTGGGACAACAGTCTGGATTCACCAAGTACCCGTGCTTTCTGTGGATGTGGATAGTAGGGACAAAGCTCAGCATTATACAAAGCAGGACTGGCCTGTACGGGAGGAAATGGTACCTTGCAAAGCAAAGAACCTCATTAACATCGCTCTGGTGGACAGTGACAAGATACTTTTCTCACCGCTGCACATTAAGCTTGGCTTAATCAAACAGTTCACCTAAGTTCTGGACAAGGATGGAGGCTGTTTCGCTTACTTGTGGGTTGACCAGTGAGAAGTTGAAAGCTGGCATTATTGATGGTCCGCAACTCCATAAGCTAATCAGAGATCCAGAGTTTGAAAACTCAATGAACGAAGTGGAACTGAAAATGTGGAAGGCTTTTTTTCTGGTCGTGGAATACTTTCTTGGCAACAATAAGGTCAGGGCTACGCAGAGCTTGTTGCCAATATGCTGACTGCTTTCAGAAACTTTGGATGCAACATGAGCATTAAAACGAATTACTTATTCTCACATATGGATCGGTTTCCTGAAAATCTGGGATCAATGAGCGACAAGCAAAGGGAGAGATTTCATCAGGATAGAGATGGAGATCAGGTATCAGGGACGCTGGGATGCAGTCATGATGGCTGATTACTGTTGGACTCTAAAGAGAGACATCCGTACTGCTGAACATTCTAGAAGTTCGAAGAGACTATAAGTTTATGCACTGAATTTTGAACAATGGTGACCTAATATCCAGTTTATATGTACTTACCATAATCAATGTCTACTATTCAATGTATACTAATCAACTTTAGTAACATTTAATAAATGAATTGTGTTAGAAAACGATTTTTTAAATTTAAAAACCTATTTTGGAAGCGAAATATTAAACAAAAATTAACTAATAATGTTACAAAAATGTAATCGATTTAGTATAAGATCGGATTTTAAAAAATCGAATTAGCACTAAACCTTACCTGATAAAAAAAAAAACCGGATGTCACTTTTGAATTTAGCGGTGCAAAATTGTTCTAAATCATTTGAAAAAACTTAGACAACCTATCTAAAGTAAAATAAATTTGTTTGTAACTCCGGAATTATCTAATTTCTGATCTATTCCAGGATGTATCAAACACCTAATTTCCAAGTTTCACAACTTATCCTCAAAGCACCACATCTTCCGATCTATCAATTAATTTCTCCAATCTTTAGACTGCTGTCATTTTCGGCAATTACCTGCTCTCCTTTACATCATTTCTTTCTGCTAAATTCTTTTTTTTTTTTTTTTAACATTTCTTTCTGCTAAATTCTTTTTTTTTTTTTTTTACAACATTTCTTTCTGCTAACTTCTTTTTCTTTACATAATTTGTTTATGTTAAATTCCTTCCTTTTCTTTACAACAGTTTTTTCTCTTTACATCAGTTCTTTCTGCTAACTTCTTTTTCTTTACATAATTTGTTTATGTTAAATTCCTTCCTTTTCTTTACAGCAGTTTTTTCTCTTTACATCAGTTCTTTCTGCTAACTTCTTTTTCTTTACATAATTTGTTTATGTTAAATTCCTTCCTTTTCTTTACAACAGTTTTTTCTCTTTACATCAGTTCTTTCTGCTAACTTCTTTTTCTTTACATAATTTGTTTATGTTAAATTCCTTCCTTTTCTTTACAGCAGTTTTTTCTCTTTACATCAGTTCTTTCTGCTAACTTCTTTTTCTTTACATAATTTGTTTATGTTAAATTCCTTCCTTTTCTTTACAGCAGTTTTTTCTCTTTACATCAGTTCTTTCTGCTAACTTCTTTTTCTTTACATAATTTGTTTATGTTAAATTCCTTCCTTTTCTTTACAACAGTTTTTTCTCTTTACATCAGTTCTTTCTGCTAACTTATTTTTCTTTACATAATTTGTTTATGTTAAATTCCTTCCTTTTCTTTACAACAGTTTTTTCTCTTTACATCAGTTCTTTCTGCTAACTTTCTTCTTTTTCTTTTCATAATTTCCTTCCGCTAATTTCCTTCATTTTCTTTGCATCAATTCTTTCTGCCCTTCTTTTTCTTTACATCAGTTCTTTCAGTTCTTTGTATTAAATTTCAGTCTTTTTTTCTTACATCAGTTGTTTCATTTAAAATTCAAGCCATTACATTTCTTCAGTCCGTTCTACTAAACTCCATATTTTTCGACTTCTCTCAATATTAATCTATTTACTGAATCTAGCTCCACAAAAAACGCTACCAGATCAACAAGCAATATGTAGAGCAATAGCTATTTACTTGCATTTCTTGACGTCCGCTTTCAGCTTTTGCTGGCTTCTCAGGTGGACGCAAACAGTGAGGAAAGTACTTTTCTCCCGTAGGGAGAGAACTGGTGCTTTAGTGAAGACGAGTTCATTTATAACTTTTGAATGGAATTATTCAGTGCATGTCTAACAAGCGGAAGCCATCAGCCTATTCTTTCCGGTGTTTAATATCAAAAGAGATCGTTAATAAACTAGACTAGTTTTACAGTCTCAGTCAAAAGAGAGTATTAATAAACTAGACTAGTTCTCAATCAAAAGAGACCATTAAAAACTCTATCTATCTATCTATCTATCTATCTATCTATCTATCTATCTATCTATCTATCTATCTATCTATCTATCTATCTATCTATCTATCTATCTATCTATCTATCTATCTATCTTATTCTATATAAATATTAGAGGCTAAAGCCTATGCTCGATATAGCTAGCTGGCTATTTAGTGATTGTATGCTCACATTTACTAATGACAGTAATTTACTAATGCTGAACAATCACACATGCGCACGCACACACGCACTGGCACATATACTCTTGGTGGTATCCGAGCGTCCTTTACGAGTTCTCGCAAAACACTTGAACGGGGTGTGGACAAAAGAACGGGAACGGTATAGGGTAGTTGGTGCTAGTTAATGATGCGTTGTATCCTCCTACCCCAGGTATGTGCGCAGTTACGACCTGCAAGGGAAACAGAACAATGACGAGTATACCCTTGATATCTCGGCCATAAACGTATGATTCATACGTCTCGCGGTGCGCCAAAAATTAACACTGGAGGAAATATTTAACGACGAAAATTAATACGCAATGTCTTCTGCACTAACGTTCGGAGTGTGAGACAGACTTGCGGGTGCCATTGTTATTGAAGTCTGAGAGGATTCTCATATTGCACATTTATTATATACTCACCATAACCGTTAAGGAAGTAATATATTGCTTTGAGATCAGTGACCATGACTGTTAGAGCAGGTGTGCTAAGAAGTAAAAGAGGAAGATAAATAACAAAGGCGATAACAGCAACAGAAAACAACGTGTCCCTTTGAAATGTACATAATCTCAGTTATGCCTTCTTTCCACAAGCTCATTTTTATTGCTGTGGAATTGTATTTCATTGCAAAGCGTGCTCAATAAGTATTTCATTGCAAAGCGCGCTCAATAAGTATTTCATTGCAAAGCGTGCTCAATAAGTATTTCATTGCAAAGCGTGCTCAATAAGTATTTCATTGCAAAGCGCGCTCAATAAGTATTTCATTGCAAAGCGTGCTCAATAAGTATTTCATTGCAAAGCGTGCTCAATAAGTATTTCATTGCAAAGCGTGCTCAATAAGTGTTTTATTGCAAAGCGTGTTCAAGGAGCAATAAGTGTAGAACTATCATTGAACACTTAAAAAAAAAAGAAAATGCTTGCTTTAGCATTGTCAGAGCGTGGAACATGTAGCACCTTAAATGCACGTCGACATACTTAGTAATATGGAGACAACGTACATACTGAAACTTGGCGAATTATTATAATGCAGCAACTAATATTTATATTTAAAATAAAGAGCACACAATAAGAGAGAGGGGGTTGGAGGGGGTTCTGTAGACATAACTTTTACTTCACACTGGATTCGTACCAATATTTGAACAATTAAAACAAAATTAGTGGAATTAGATGATGGATTACTTTTATTTGTTCAGTCCGATCTCGGGTAGCGCTAAACGAGAGTTACCCACTCTTGCATGTACGCATGCGCATAAAAATGACAATAGCCACGTCGAACAGTGCACACTTCGCGTTTAATCTGATAAAGAAACAAATCATAGATTTGCGAGCCAAGCTTTGTACTAGAAACTTGATTAAGTAAGAGCTAGATAAGAACTAAGTAAGAGCTAGATAAGAGTTAAGTAAGAGCTAGACAAGAGCTAAGAAAGAACTAAAACAAAAAGAGCTAGGTAAGAGTTAGACAAGAGCTAACAAAGAACTTCCCAGATTCTCGACTCTTACACCGAAGCACACTTTTCTCTCTCTCTCTCTCTCTCTCTCTCTCTCTCTCTCTCTCTCTCTCTCTCTCTCTCACACACACACACACACACACACACACACACACATTGTCTTTCGCTGTCCCTCTGTGCACTCTTTTTTTCTCTCTCTCTCCGTCTCTGTGTGTCTCTCTATACTCTCTTTTCTTTCTCTCTCTGACTCTCTGCACACCTCACTTCAACACCATTCTTATTCTCTTCCACTTCACGTTGCGTGCAACGTTCTCCTGCACTCATGTTCTGCAAATCCTTCAAATCTAAGCTCCCTCTCATCTCTCCATGAGTTTATGTACTCCTCAAAAACTCCCAGTGTTTCCAGCACTGTGCCAAAGCACATCTCCCTTCAGTCAGACTGGCAGGTGTCACTGTGAACTGGGCTGAGTAAGTACTTTTTGTCATCGAATTCAAAGCACAATTTTTATTTTTACCTCCAGATCCTCCGGGGCTGGGGGGGGGGAGGGCCTGCCAGGGAATTAAATGACAATCAATCAAACAAAGCGTTCTTATGATCGGTGTAACGATTTCTGACCCCAAGCTGTATCCGTCACGCGCGAGGGAGTGTCTTGCTTTAGTCATCCCACATCCATCAAACGCTATTGATCTACTCGCTATTCCTGTCACAGGTCCGTACAGACGAGATATTTTAAGAGTAGATGGTGCCAAAGAGGTAAGGCACTAGCATGGAGCTCTTTATGGTAAGTGGTTTCGATCCCAGCTCGAAGCAAAACAGCAAAAATTACTTTTAATTGCGCCCCATCCCACCCACCCCACACACCTTTCAAGTGGTAAGCCCTAGCAGCCAGACCTACGATGACCACATGTGGTAAAATATCCGTTACCAGTTGAAAATATGGAAAGAGAGATCATTGCTACAACTAGGCAAAGACGAACAGAAAATAAATCCATACTAAATCTTTACCCAAACACACATACAACACACACACACACACACACACACACACACACACACACACACACACACACACACACACACACACACACACACACACACACACACACATACACACACACACACACACACACACACACACACACACACACACACACACACACACACACACACATATATATATATCCTCACCACCCATGACCCCATATGTCTCCGTCTTTATCTCTAGGAACTTGCGTTCATTGGCGAAATTAGCTACAAGACATCGAGTGAGAATTTCTCCTGCTGAATTCTCCTACTAAATAATCCTAATTATATTTTCTTGTGCTGGCTTCTTTTGAGATTAAGGTAGATTGCATTTGTCAACTTGGGGTCAAGCAAGGTTCTATAACAATTGCTAAAACATCCCTAACCACTAGTCAAACTTCAGTTCTAATGGTAAGAAATTTTGTATTAAACCCCTGCCTTCCTCTCGTCTACAATTATACGAAAATTCTGTTCATAAGGCCCTGAATTGAATTTGGTGATAATAGCAGCTTCCGACTTGGTCGATTTCGTTGCTTGGCACGAGTTGTGCAACTGTTGGTAGACTTGAATACGATGAAAGACAGGGTGGAAGGAAGTAGGAAAGTTATCGAGTGGTGATGATGAATGGTGGCCTGCTGTTTGTGGCACTCATATCTGGCCATTAGAGGCATACATTAGCCTGGCAGTTCGTGGGCTAATGTCGTGGTAGTTGGTATTTTTGGTTTGCCGTTGCCACTGTCCCTGATGTTGGAGGGGAGGGGTGGGGGGTATCTTACAGAGTCCAGTCTAGTAGCACACCATGTCTTACCTACTGTGTACATACATCCGGGATGTTCAACCCCCTGTCTTCCTTACTGGTGTTGTTGTCGTCGTTGTTGCTGTCACCGGTATCCGTTGGGATAAGCGTAGACGGGTTCTGGCGGCAGTATAGATAGCTGTGCAGTAGTTGGATCATGTCCATAATGGGTGATTAAAAAATACCTAATGGGGAAATTGCTGTGTTGTCGTTGAGAGTTGTTCGTTTTGTTGTTGTATGTTTCTGGCTGGCGTTGTGGGGCCGCTTCTTCTGTGGCTTTCTGAGCTCTCCTTATGCTGATAGGTGGTCGTTTTCTCTGATTCTTTTGTTGTGCTGCCTGGATTTCCAATGGTTTGTTCAGTTGTTGTCTCTGTTATTGTCCTTGGTCCCGGTTCTGACAAAAGTGAGAGAAGTAGAGCCTCAAGCACCCTTGTGTGTTCATCTGGAGCGCCCTCAATTTCGATCACTGTGCCTGAATTCTTGGTGGTGTCTGGCTCAGTCTGGGCGAATTTTACCTTATTTTCAGTTTTGTTCGTCTGCATGTTGACTATTTTAGTCAAGTTTTCCGTTTGAGGTTTGGATTTTTTTCTCCTTTGTTTCGATAGTTGTCGAATGAGAAAAAACTCCTTTCATCTGTTGCTTTGTTGTCTACTAGGAGTTTGCTTCATTTTTTGGTGGAATTTTCCTAATAATGTAGGTGTTCCTTTCCATTTCACATGTGCTGGTGGGTGTTGTATGCGTCTTTCGATCTGTAATAGTTGGCTTCTTGATTTCTTTTGTCATTTGTTCTTTCAGGATATTACTTATAACCACTCCTTCTCGTAGAATATTGTCGTTTCTGGTGTAGAGTATTGTCGCTTCTGGTGTAGAATATTGTCGTTTCTGGTGCAGAGTTTTGTCGCTTCTGGTGTAGAATATTGTCGTTTCTGGTGTAGAATATTGTCGTTTCTGGTGTAGAGTATTGTTGCTTCTGGTGTAGAATACTGAAGATAGCAGATAGCTGTATGCCCCGTTAAGAACTCTGTTTTAGTTCTGAATTTTAGGCACAGAGGTTATAGTATGGTTCGTCTTGTTTGGGTGAAAAATCAACCATCGTAGCCCTGAAGTGATTTTCTGTTGCTTCTTGCATACCCAAACCTGAAAAGGGCTTGGGAGTGGCGCTGGCTGTAGCTCTAGTGTTCCTTTTTTTCTACTGTTGTCAGAAATCGTCATTCCTTTAGATCTGATGAGTGTAAAATGGCGTCTTATCACTTAGAAGGCTGCAAGTTGGAAAGCAAGTTCATAAGACCATCAGTAATTTGGGAGGCGCTCCGGCTTCCACCGATTTCGCTTCATTAAGATCATTCCTACGGTAGTCTGCACCATAGTCACATGAACAGATCTACTAGTTACTTTCCTTGCATAATAATAATCGGTGGCTGATCCCAATAAAGATAAAGTGAGTCAACCTGACGTCACAAGACAAATTACAGTAATCTACGATCAGAGAATAAACAGACCGACTCCCTTTCAAAATCTAGTGTTCACAAATAGCACAACTTACGTTTAACTTTAATACTCTTGAACAACTTTCATTATGGTTCGTCTGGTATGGTATACCAAAAACCAAGATTTTATCTTCGGGTCAAAACCGAATGTGTTTAAAGGAGTCAGTTAACTGTTTAGTGACAAGAATACAAATAAAACTATGTTCAAAAAAATAAGTTAAATGATAGCGAAAGGGTACAACAAACTATGTTCAAAGGAATAAGGTTTGCAAAAGTTTATCAAAAGAGTCTACCGGTTCTTGTTCAAACAAAGCTTTAAAGTTATATTGAGAAACAAGATTTAAACAAGATTGAACTTTGCCCTAGCCTATATAAACATGTACACAACTTAAAAGTAAGTAAATAAAATAATCATACGACCTACTGGAAATTGTAGTGCAGTGGATTGATTTCATCAAACAGTTTGGTTTTCTCCTCAGATTGTTTCATTTACGTTTCACCTCTGCTTCAACTGTCGCTGATTTTTTTTCTGCCTAGACAAATGAGCCGATGATCTGTTTATAAGTATATAATCTGATTTTCCCCGACCAAACTATCTTCAAATTGCTCGACTTGTGGCATTAAGGACATCCAACGGTAAGTCCCCTGATTATTATTGTTTGTTTATTTCTGTTGTTTAGCTTTAAATAGTACTTTAGTTATGATTTAATATGTGCGTAGCGTATGTGTGATATGCGTGCGTGCGTGCGTGTGTATGTGTATGGGTGATTTTTGGTTTTGTTCTCAAAACACTAGAAGTCTTTGCTTGAGAAAGGGAGACCACTGAACATACTGAGCGACGTGATTTTTCTGTGTGGATGCCCAGATTGGACGCAGCTTAAGTTAGTCTGTGAGTTCTCTTCATGGACCTTGCAAATGGTTTGACAGTGTCTTGGTGGTGGTGGTGATGGTGGTGGGTGGTGATGTGTGCGCGGGGTCACATAGAATCGAACAGCAGAAACAGGCATTAGTCACGCGAGTCACACGCGCTGGTTACCACTGAAAAAGCACTTTCCGTATAAATGGCGGAGTGACGATGGCGGGACGAGACTAAGTGGTTGTTTGATTAATGTTTTTTTTTTATTATTTACACAATCCGCGAATAAAGATTCACTCTACTGAACATGACACTGAATTTAAAATTCAAATCACTCGCGCGTGCATTACCTCCCCTTCACTTGCATGTGATTTGACTTCTACTGTCAGTCTGGGAGACGTATTACCCACGGATTAAACCTGTCGCGCGCACCTTTTGGAGTGGCATGATGCAAAATTAATATCGTTTACAGTTTGAGCAATGGGGTTGAAACGTCTCTCGCGACATAGTGATTTTAATCGTCCGCATCGAGAAATAATTTTGCTGGTGAGAAACGCAGGCACGCAAAGAGCTCCTTCGCTTGCGTTATGTGAAGAAGAAAGTGTCACTGCACTTCAAAGTGTCGTTGTCGGCGCCTTTGTTGTCTTCGTCACTCTATGTCTATGAGAAGGTTTCAGAGATAGTAACGTTTTGCATCACAGAGTCACGTAAGGTAGCTGGTGGTCACGCTAGTTCAGTAGTAGATATATTTTAAAATATTCTAAATCTCTCCTTCACTCTGTCATTTTTTTTTTTAGCGAGTACTAATACCAGATAAATATGCGCCGTGTGTACAAGTGTCTAAAGTACCCAAATATGTGAGATTTTGTTGGTCCACCACCCGGGCCGCCTGTAACCTTAAAGCTAATCTCCCCCAAACGCACCTTGTGGCTGGCCACACCTTTCGAAAGATGAATGATAGAAATGTAGAATAGAAGAGTGATAGTGCTAGAAGATAGCTCGTGCCCCCTGATACAAATAGCCAGGATAGTAAGTAACATTAAATATGACAGACTACAACTATGCTAACAGGAGTGGTCTTTGTATCAACAATAAATATGTTCAACAAGAAATAACATAACGCAGCATGGTTACATACAGCGAATATTTCAACAGTTACCATTAGAGTTTATATAGGCCCTATATTTAAGTTCATAATCATGACCAATGTAGTGTGGTAAGAGAATATTCATTTGAGTCTTATGACACTGTGGCAGGTATTCTGTTCATTCCTGTGAGAGAAGTATAGTGAGTTTATAAGAGAACTCTGAACGTTTCTGAGTGAACTCTAAAGTGCTTTGGTAGAGTTTGTCTACAACTTGATTGAAGCTCTTCAGCTTGTTGGTTTTATAGTCACTTAGCCTTGGCTACCTGACGTGACGTCTGGGGTCCCAGTAATGTATATATATATATGGTCACATACGAGGTCTGTGGAACTGTGTCTCTGGCCCATGGGTCGTTCCGTTCTGGCGTTGCTTCGTATCTCGACTCTCAGTGAATTCAACAACTGAGATAATGTCTCAGATAAAGTGCCGATCTGCCAATAAAATACACATGGGCTAAGAAATCGTCCTCGTGTGTTCTTTGACAGAACACTATTACTCACATGGTCATCACACATTCATATATTATAAGTGAAATATAAATATATATTATATATAACTAATGTCTACAGATAAACCTGAGCATAATATTAGTTAAACAAGCAAAATGACACATCTTGGGCAGTAATATGTACAGAAGATATTTCCTTCATTTTGATAATCTGCGATACGGTTAGTAGTATGGTTATACTTTGTTAACATTTGGAGTTCAAGTTAATTGTTGCCTCAGTGGTCAGCTGCATTCGACTAACACTTTACAGGTGAGATTCTCGTATATTCATTCACGTGGCTGACCTGCATTTTGATTGGTTAGTTTAGTGAGTTGTCTGGAATGTGATGTTTCCATCCTGGGGATAAGAGTAAGGCTTTCTTGATGGTAGGTTTATGTGTAGACTGTTGTTAGAGGATGGGTGGGTGTGGGCTACTTAAGCCATTATGTGACACACACCCCAACTAAGAATAAAATTGGTGTTTCAAGTTTATTAAAACCACACTAATATTTATATGTGTGCCCCCATATGTATACATACGCACACACATTAGTGCCCACACTTGTATAATTGCATACTTGTACATTCAGCACACACACACAACTTTATTCAACTTTATTATATTCCTTACACTTTCATTATCATATACAGAAATTTCCATAGAAGAATGGGCAGGCACACATGCAAAAGCACAAGTTTATTTGTATTTGTGGTCTGTGTGTACGTTTGAAGCAGATTTATTTCCGTTGTATATGATGTACTAAGTAAGCCTTCTTGCAAGCTTTGAGTGTCTATTTATTTTATTTTTATTTTTTTATTTTATTTTATTTTTTTTTTTTGGGGGGGGGGTGTATTAAAGTACATGTATTTCAGAACTATGATTTAGTTTTAAAACTGTTTTGAGAAATTTTCAACTTACTTCAAGCGATACTAATAAAACCTGAAGTGCTTCTATTTATCCCCAAACAAACAAATATTTCATTATTATGAGCTATTTACTAGTAGTAATAGTTTCAACATTATTATTATGATTATTATTATCGTTTTAATCATCAGCATCGCGGTCATCAGTAGTGATACACAATAGCAGAAGTAGTGCATATAGTTGTTGTAACAGTAGTAGCTGTAACAATAGAATGGCACAGCAGTAGCAGAAGTAGTAGTAGTACTAAAGTAGTCGAAGCAGCAATAGTAGAAATATTAATAGTCTAAAAGCAGACGTAGTAACAGTCTAAAAGCAGAAGTAGTAACAGTCTAAAAACAGAAGTAGTAATAGTCTAAAAGCAGACGTAGTAACAGTCTAAAAGCAGAAGTAGTAATAGTCTAAAAGCAGAAGTAGTAACAGTCTAATAGCAGAAGTAGTAACAGTCTAAAAGCAGAAGTAGTAATAGTCTAAAAGCAGAAGTAGTAACAGTCTAATAGCAGTAGTAGTAACAGTCTAATAGCAGTAGTAGTAATAGTCTAAAAGCAGAAGTAGTATTATAATTATAGCGTAGAGTAACAGGTGTAACACAAGCAGTAAGAGCATTTGACTTAGGAGTACACCCATTATTTTCTGTAGTCCAATAATTAATCCGTGAAAACAAAATAGTTTTCGAGAAAGTGAATGGGAAAGAACCCGAAAGACGTAACAGACAGAAATAAATAAATGTGTGTATCTCGTTGTACCGTGACTTTGTTGTCCAGATAATTTCGTCCGTACAGCGCTTACAGGGACAAGACATACTTAAGAATTACCAAGGAAACCCTTATGACAATGGCAGATTTAATAGTCGTGCAGACACCATAGATAACAGTATCAAAGAATGCGGCATTTCCACTCACTGTTCACTGAGAAGCAATAATTTGTATTCACCTAGGAGTGCCCGCTTGGGTAGGCTGAATAGTCGGTCAGTCGGTTAGCTATCTGGTAAATGTAAACTGTTTCATTCTGTTTTATTTACGGGTCTGTATACTGGCGCGATGAAGTGCGCGAATTTAGTTCCGTACACGAGTATGTTCGTGGGTGTAACCAGCAAATTAATGCGTGTCTTCTGTGGTGTGCTCATTGGCATATCACCAGTGTGTTTACGAGCGTGTTCTGGGATGTGTGAATTGGCATATTCACCAGTGTGTTTACGGGCGTGTTCTGGGTTGTATGAAATGGCGTAATACTCCAGTGTGTTTACGGGCGTGTTCTTGGATGTGTGAATTGGCGTATTCAACAGTGTGTTTACGGGCGTGTTCTGGGATGTGCGAATTGGCATATTCACCAGTGTGTTTACGGGCGTGTTCTGGGGTGTGTGAATTGGCATATCCACCAGTGTGTTTACGGGCGTGTTCTGGGTTGTATGAATTGGTGTATTCACCAGTGTGTTTACGGGCGAGGTCTGGGATGTGTGAATTGGCGTATTCACCAGTGTGTGGATACGGGTTTGTTGCTTTGAATAATTGACTCTTTAATGGTTGTTTGTACCTCCATTTTCCAGATTTATTTTATTTTTCAGACATTTAATGTTGAAAGTTTGGGATTTTGATATTTGTTTCTTTCACGATATAGAATTCCTAACAAGGACGAGGTACATATAAAATGCAAAAATGTTAGAGTGGTTGAGTTTGTGATTAATTAAGGAAAGTACCGGTACTTTTTTCCATTTCGTTTAATGGATTTGACAGTCCAAAATGACGGAACTTAATAATTATAACTGATCAACACTTTTACAAACCTATAAAAGTCCGATTTAGACCAACTGTCTTAATTTATAATGCTCCTTAAATACTTAAATGGTAGTTAAGACGTTTTATGAAAAAACAACTTAAATGGTAGTTAAGACGTTTTATGAAAACAATTCCCTTCGTCGTTCAAATGTATTATTTTTCGAAATAATATAATTTATTGATTTTGTTATACTCAGTTCTTGGGATTAACGCAACACACTGGCACTGCAGCTTAACATTTTCCCGTTGTTGAAACCTTGAGACGAGTTCGTGTAACTGTTTCTGTCAAAGACCTAGAAATATCTCTTTGTTTACTTTAAGTCATGCATTCTGTGCCTTTCATTTCAAAGCAAAATGTTCTGAATCTGTGTGTGTGTGTGTGTGTGTGTGTGTGTGTGTGTGTGTGTACAAGTGTACAAGTGTACGTGTTCGTGCGTATGAGTATGTATTTATAAATGTATGTGTGCGTGTGTGTGTGCATGCGTGTTTCTGAGTGCATGCGTTGTTGAAACAATAACTGCCGAGGTAATGACTTTGTTTATTTGAATAACCCTAGAACGCAATATAAAACGTTTTTGGCTGAAGCAAATGAAACACAAACACAAAGAAAACGCAGGCAGTGTAATGTTCTCCTCGGGTGAGCGTGTGGAGGGAAACCCTAACTACTCTCGGATTTAAACTCATTCTGAGGTCATTTCGGGTCATATGACGATTTCAAGCATCATAATTTTTCTTGACGTATTATACGTGCAGTCAGCTATTTCTGTCACGTGGTGGCAAAATTCTGCTGTTAGAAATCTGCATCTGATACAGTTTTCTTGCACAAGGAAAACTTGATAACAGGGTCTCCGACCCTTACTTCTCTATCGTCTGGGCGACGTTCAGGAAATTTATTATCGTCGTTGTTGTTTTCATTGTTGTTGGCAGCTGTTCTTGTTTGTGTTGACATTTTTTTAGTGGTGGTGAGTGTTGTAGCTGTTTTTTTTCTAACTGCTGATGTTATTTGTATTTCATCCACTTTGTTTATAATTATGACTAACTAGGATGTCAACCTAGTTTAACGAAATATTTCTAATGAAAGCAGAACAGGTGGGTAGGTAGCAGAATATTTCGTTATACTTTCCTCCTTCAAAGTTTTTGGTAAAATACAATATTCCCTAAGCAATACATAAAATTAATTATTTATTCATATTTTTTCAAGCAATTTAAACACAATCTTTAAACAATACCTCTACTAATCAATTTGGAATAATAAAGTTATTAACATAAAAGAAATTGGCCAGAACTAATCTCATTAAGATACGAAAATGCATTATGAAAGTTTAGAGGAGTTTCTTAGTACTATTAAAGTCGGTTCTTTAGCACTATATTTATCCATTTGGCGTGTGACCCAGTGAACGACTACTACAATGTAATGAATAGCTAGCTGTATGGCGTGACCCAGTGAACGATTACTACAATGTAATGAATAGCTGTATGGCGTGTGACCCAGTGAACGACTACCACGACGTAACGAATAGCTGTATGGCGTGTGACCCAGTGAACAACTACCACAATGTAACGAATAGTGAAGGACTCTACAACGTAATGAATAGCTGTATAGCATTTGACCCAGTGAAGACTACCATAATATAACAAATAGTAGTATGGCTATTAACGGTTAACGGTTTTGCATCGTTGGACAATGGAAGCTGATAGCAATGTCAATAATAATACGAAGAAAAATCAGTTCTTTAAGATGCTTTTGAAAATAACATTCATGAAGTGGCCTTTCTTCTGGCATGGTTCCAGTGTCGCAGACACGTAATATATACGAAACGCTGGCGCCACGCGTAAAGTCAGAATTAACGAACCCACTACGTCACTACCGTTTTTCAAATGTCTCTAGTATTACCTAAAAAGATATATTAAAGGAATTCGATTTGTTTTTTTCAATCCCTATTTGCACTGCATGTACACTGCACATTCCTTTGTCGACCAGCTTGGATATTTTGTTTTAAATCAACACTGGTGAATGTGTTCTTTGCGAGATCAAGTCTATTTTCTTAAATTATTGACTGCGTGATTAGATGAATGATTGATTCATTTTTACTTAATTAATATTTCTTGATTGAGTGATGTCTACTTAATGCCTACTTTTTGATTGTCTGATTTCTGCTGAATGCATGCGTCCCCTGTTCGCTGAGGTCTTTTGTCGTTGTTTTTGCTGACGTCTTCCCTCAAAGACATCGTGGAATGCTCTTGGTCTTGGTTGGCTCCTGAGAGGTTGGCTGAGGTCAAGGACTGCGCATTTGAATAATACAGTATCCACCAGTCCATATAGCAGTTATCAATTCGTAAAGTGGTTGTATGTTCTCGTTTACTATGGACACAGAGAGAGCAGTTCGTAAAGTGGTTGTATGCTCTGGTTTACTCTGGACACAGAGAGCAATTCGTAAAGTGGTTCTACAGTTTTTGTATGCTCCAGACAAACTGGCCAAGGTTTGCAAAGTCGTTCGACTTGTTTTATGTTTAAGTTAGATAAAATTAGCAGAGAATTGCACAAATCCACGAACTGTTGGCATGTTAGTTTATTTGAAGTCGCATCATGATTGCACAGTTCTTCAAAACAGCATTCCTTTGAAATCATACGGTAACAATGGTTGGCTCCAGTAAAATCGGCGTGTGTAAATTACTCTTAATGCATGTACACTGCGTTTAGGACACCGCAGACATCTGTCTTGTGCAAGAAGCCTACCATACAATGCGTGAGGATAATTTTCTACTGGATGATCAGAGTGCAATGCTCTTCTTATCATATCAATCATCACCATCATCATCATCAGTAGGAGTAGTAGTAATAGTAGTAGAGGTAAAGTATTCTGTGTTATGTTTATGTTTATACTGTTGAGTTCTACATCTAACTGCTATGTTTGCAATGCAGATGATACACCCTGAGGTGGGTGCCTGGACCCGCGGCATGTTGACGAGCTCCTTAGATGTTTACCTTCCTGACAATAATTACATTCAATAATTACACTGTTTAAGCAAGAAAGAATAGCGTGTGCATTCAAGCAAAGCCCACTATACATTGAGGTAATCATCCCAAATAGACAATTATAAGTGGAACATGTTTGAGTCTCACTGAGGGATCAAATCGCTGTTATTTCAGAAACCATACACGAAGTTAATGAACCATTCAAAGGCCAGTAACTATTCCAAGCAACAGAAGCGTCGCGCACAGAGAATGTTTCTCAGACACTGTATTGCAGTACTGATAATGACAGCTATTGTAGAACAAAGCGAATTGCAGTACTGATAATGACAGCTATTGTAGAACAAAGCGAATTGCAGTACTGATAATGACAGCTATTGTAGAACAAAGCGAATTGCAGTACTGATAATGACAGCTATTGTAGAACAAAGCGAATTGCAGTACTGTTAATGACAGCTATTGTAGAACAAAGCGAATTGCAGTACTGATAATGACAGCTATTGTAGAACAAAGCGAATTGCAGTACTGATAATGACAGCTATTGTAGAACAAAGCGAATTGCAGTACTGATAATGATAGCTATTGTAGAGCAGTGTGTGTTGGAATATTGATAATGACAGTTATTATAGAGTAGTGTGTGTTGCAATATTGATACTGACAGTTATTATAGAGCAATGTGTGTTGCAATACTCAAAATGACAGTTATTGTAGTGCAGTGTGTGCTGCGATACTGATAATGACAGTTATTGTTGTGCAGTGTGTGTTGCAATACATATAATGACAGTTACTATCGAGATTTCTCCTACCTGCAGTGTTGAGAACTTTGTTAAGCATTTTCTAAAGACTCTGTGGTACACCAGCTAGAATAGACTTAGTCAAGAGACTATCAGTAAGCACACAAAAGATTTGTGTAGCTTTAGCTGTGATAAATATTGAAATATGCTAATTAGCCTCAGGTTCTGTGCTATTGGAGGTTGTAGAAAAGGAGAGAGGGGGGAAAGAGAGGGAAAGAGAAATGAGAGAGGGAGAGGGTGAAAGAGAGAGGGGTGGGGGTGAGAGAAAAAGAATGTCAAAAGTGATACCCAGACTTCTAAGTGGCTGACCTTTTACTTGGTCCACACACAACGTGATCTATTGGTGTGTGTGGGAAGTTATATAAATCAAGCAAAGAAAAGAGTTAAAGAAAGAAAGAAATATATATATATAAACAACAAAGAAACCAGATAAAATAAAAGATCGAACCATCCTATTTAATTTATAAAAGAAATTATAAACTAGTTCAATACTACGCCTCTGAGTATCGTTAAATACTTTTATTCCGCTACATTCTCAAAGTGCAGGCATGTATTCAATTCTGCTACATTCTCAACGTACAGGTATGTATTCAATATTCCTACATGCTGAAAGTACAGGTATGTATTCATTTGATCGTAAGCGAAACAATTCAGTTGAATAATGTGAGAACTTGGGGGCATGGGACGTTAAGAGTCCCAGTAAGCTTGCAAGGGTCTGTAGGGCTAACACCAAGTTGATACTTACTAAAATGACGTTCAATCATTTACGATGTATGCATTCTCTGTCGTCATCAGATTTCCTCTCTTAATGACGTCATCACTTTTGAAAATATTACGAAAGTATGAACTGAATTTATAACCCGCCATTCTAAGTGCAATCTGCCATCAGTATCGTATTTCTGGAGCCACGTCTGTAGCGCAGCTCAAGCACTGTCGGAAAATGAAAGAAAATAATTTTTAGGCAGGGAAAGGAGGGGAGAATGTTTTTTAAAAAATTAGATATTTGCCAGAGGGACGAGACCATAAATTTTCATTTTCTTAAAACATAAATCTCTCTCGCGCACACCACTCGCTCAAAAACACACAAGCATACATCACGTAAAAGAAGCAAACCGATATGACCAGCCAGTTCTGTACAGACAAAATGTGGGTGCAGTTAGGTATTTTAAATATTTATACACTGGCTATCTTCAGCTGAGATGTATCAAAGCGTTTGTAGAGGGGAGTTTCGTAAATGCTCGTTAAATTAATCAGCTCAGCATACACAATCGTCCCGTCTTTTCATTCACGTTTTTTCTTTTCGGCGTTATTTACATCATCTAGCACCAAGACTTTTGTCTCCAGTCAGAGAAAACGGTTATTCTGTCTGCAAGACCTAAGATGGAGGTCTGTGAAACGTACCCTTGCTTAATATGCTCATCACTTCAGGCCTGTTTCAAGTATTTTGGGGAAAGCAAGTGTGTTTTGACATTCAGACTCATGCAGCATTGCGATCATAAACAAGCTGCTAGTGGGGTGGGAGTGGCTGTAGTCTGTTGAAGTGATGAGTGCTTTAATATGTATGATGGTGAAGAGTGGAAGAGAGCGAAGTGTGTGTGTGTATGTACTTGTATATATAGTATGTGTGTGTGTGTATGTGTACTTGATTATATAGTATGTGTGTATGTACTTCTATATATAGTACGTGTGTGTGTGTATTTACTTGTATATAGTATGTGTGTGTATGTGTGTGTCTGTATGTGTGTGTGTGTGTGTGTGTGCGTGTGTGTGTGTGTGTGTGTGTGTGTGTGTGTGTGTGTGTGTGTGTGTGTGTGTGAGAGAGAGAGGAGGTGAAGTATATATGATGCCAGAGAAAAAACGTGTATGGTAGGCAGTATGTGAATATATTTCATTTTATTTAATGAGGATGTTAAGGGATTAGAAATAGGATTTAAATTAATTTCGAGTGGTTTTGTGTGCGTGTGTGTGGACGTGTGTGTGTGTGTGTGTGTGTGTGTGTGTGTGTGTGTGTGTGTGTGAGAGAGAGAGAGAGAGAGAGAGAGAGAGAGATTGTGTATTATACATACATGTGTGCGTGTATATATATTTTTTGGGGGGGTGGGTGGGGGTGGGTGGGGGTGGGGTGGTTGAGAGAAAATAAATAAATGTGACTAATGGTATTGCCTTGCACTCTGTTCTTTAAGAGGAAGGAAGGAAGGAAGGAAGGAAGGAAGGAACTAAGACAATTTGTTTGATTTTATTTTCGTTTTGGTCAATTTCTTTATGTCTCAAAGTTTTGAAACAATAAACATGTAAATATTATTTATAAATAATTTCATTGGGTTTTATTTTAAAATAAACTTGTGGTAATTCAGAGCAGGTTACAAAAAGACAATGAAAAGGATAAAACCATCTATGAATTTTGTAATTCATGTCTCTAGTTTTGATTTTGTCTTCTATTGTTTTCTTGCTATTCGAGTTAAATACTTACTATCTACTTTACTGTTTCCATCGCTGATCCTGACAACTGATTTTAATTGTTAGCCAAGTCCACAAATTATTTTTCTTTCACTTTATTAATATGTGTATTTTACTCCTGTTTGTGCGTAACAAGGCAGTTGGTAATAATAAATACGTTTTCTTAGAATTTCCTTAAAATGTGAAAGAAAAGGGAGCTAAAAACGTTAAATTTCTTGTTATCTCATCTTTATTTTCGTTTTCATTTTTTAAAAAGATTTAAACAGATTGATACATGTATTTCTTTGGGGTGTGTGGGTTAAATATATATATCTTTATTTTAAAAAAAACTATTGTAGTTTGTCAAAGTAAAATCTAATGTTCATGACTTTTTAACAAGTTATCTTTCCAATAATTCAGTTCTCATATCTCTCTTCAAAATGGCTGGGCGGGGAAGGCAGATTAGTTTATGGAATAATTGTAATCTTTCAAGAACTCGAACTCTCCCAGTGAATCCTTGGACAGCTCACGGCCGCACAGATTGCTGACAGGTCCCTTCTCTTGCTTTCCCAGGGCTCCAGTGATCGGCCTTTGTGTCACCTTCTGCCAGAGTGCTCTGCCCTTCCCTCTTGACGCTGCTAGTGACAGTAGGGATAAAAGGTTTATTGAACAGATTCTAGTGAGTGGTTTTTGTTTTCTGGGAGTGCCTCACAGAGATTTCTGCTCGCCTCCTTTTCATTAAAGCCATTTTCGTCAAATATATTCAGTCCGTGTGTTTCATGAAAATTGAAAATAGGAACCAAGCTTAACTTGTTCCTCTTAAGACTTGTGTTCTGGTGACAGTTTAAGTAAGTGATGTGCAATCGGGATTTTTCTTTGCATTTAACAAATTCTTTCTTTCCTGTCAGCTTTTCTTTCAGCCTTTTATTCTTTTTTTTTTATTTTCTGTTGTTCAAAAGTGGTTGCAAATATTAAAATATGGAAATATAAATCAATATCAAACAAATATTACTTTCTTTTGATTTCAAAACTGTTACTTAAAAAATATAATACTCTTGTTTTCGAAGTAAGGATCCAGTCCAGCTGAATACATGCAAAAGAAGAGGTCTTTGTGGCACTGTCGACCTTGGGTTAAGTGAAATGGTGTAGACGATGAATTTGCAATGGTAATTTTAATTTTGCTGGAGTGTTTTTTCAGAGACGACATTTTGCATAAATTTAATTAAGAGAACCAGAAGATTTGAGGACGCCGGGAAGTTAAAATAGAAAGAAGAGAATGATGTAGAGAATAAGAGAAAGAGACAGTTGTAAAAAGTAAGAGGGGAGGGAAAAGAGGTATACAACTAAAAAGAGAATTATAAATTTTGTCAAGAGAGTTTTAGCTAACCTTTTAGCAAGACAACTGTCAATGTAAAACCAAGGGCATTTAACAACGTCACACAAATTTACTGTAAATCTTCTTGTCATTCAGTGAGTTGCTGAGTGTAAGTACCTAACACATATCTACCGCTTTATCCCACTCTTGTTCTATTTCTGATCAACCTGCAGTGAACAAAGCTTGACTGTTTTCTGAAAATTGTACTTGAAATAAAATCGATATAATTTACTTCAGTCTCCACGCAATTCTTCTCTGCCCCATTCTGCACGCCTCAAATTCATCAAAGCTCGAGTTTCCTGTGTCATGTCACTAGAGCAAGTCCGGGCAATGGCTGGATTTATGAGGCAATATAATGTTAAATTACAAAATCAAATTTGTAACTATTGGGCTATCTGAAACAGTTTGATGGTCAATTTTTTTATCCTCAAGCATGAGAAAAGAATGTGAAGTTTGAGCCATTAACAACTAACAGGAACAATGAATTGCACAACAGTAAAATGTCCTTCATCAATAACTCTTGAAAAACTTTGAATATCCAACTGCAATGAGAATAAACAAAATGTTGTTATCTCTCAAGGCATTTTTGATAGCATAAACACATATGGCTTTGCCGTCTACAATTTCAGACATAACATAACATTGCTCGACGTAATATATTTCGGATATTAGGATCCATACAGAGATGTATTTCAGATATTAGGATCCATACAGAGATGTATTTCAGATATTAGGATCCATACAGAGATGTATTTCAGATACTTGGATCAATGTCCATATTTTAGCTATACCTTCAATGCATTGCTTAGTGTTACTAAGTATTCACCGTTTAAAAGTAAATAAAATATATTATTTTATTTTAGAGTAATACAATTTTACAATAAAAATCAGCTGACAAATATGTCATGCGGTTTTTATTTTTAGTGAAACTGTTGTTCTGCTATAAATGTGCAGATCAGGCTAATTGAAAGACAAACTCAGGAAACCCGTACTCATTAAAACAGAAAGTTTTTCTATCATTTCAATAAATTTCATAGCTGTATATTTGTAGTTTCTTAGAAATTTCAATTTATTTCAATCACACTCAAACGCTAACGTTACAATGTTATTCCAGCAACAATAAAAGTCACACCATACTGTTGTTCCATCAACAATAAAAATCACAGCATAGTGGTGTTCCATGAAAAATAAATACACACCATACTTTTGTTCCATCAACAATAAAAGTCACACAACAGTGTTGTTCCATCAACAATAAAAGTCACACAACAGTGTTGTTCCATCAACAATAAAAGTCACACAACAGTGTTGTTCTAGATCAAACTCCAATGCTCATACTACAACGTTAACTACAACTTTCACACTCAAACTATAAGTACAACGTTTATAGGCAAAGTATAATTGCAACGCTCACACTCAAACGATACTACAACGTTCACACTCATACTTTAACTACAACGTCCACACTCATACCTAACAAACTACAGCCTTCACACTCGAACTATAACTACATCTTTCAAAATCAAGCTTTAACTACAACATTCACACTCAATCTTTAACTACAACTTTCAAAATCAGGCATTAACTACATCCTTCACACTCAAACTTTAACTACAACGTTCACACTCAAAGATTTACTACAACATTCACACTCAAACTTTTACTACAACATTCACACTCAAACGCTCGCTTCAAGGCGCTGGGGTAAACAAAAACAAAAACAAAAATAAAAATAAAAAAATCTAGTTTTTTTTGCGATAAATATGTGCGTACGTACAGTGCAACTGCACTAGCGAGTTTGCGATGTATACAAAATTTAAATATTCATGTAAAAGTTGCTTAGCTCTGGGGTCAGCAATAATTGTTTGATGTGTGTGGGCTTATCGTTGCCACTTTCGTCAAGACTAAAGGCAGCGCAGCGCGTTTCATTCTCTCGTGGTAGACTGCTACATGCACAAGGACCGTGCAACCCCACATTCGAGAGATTTCAGTTAAGATATTGAACTTTGATCCTCCATATGTTTGAATCTGTTGGCGTTCAGCACGCGTATTGAAGAGAATTTTCTAGGGATGGGAAATAACCCACACGTCCTACAGTAATGGATAAAAATTACTTGATCGACTGCGGTCTGGCTGGTACCATTGCTTTGTCCTGGCCTGAAAGTACACAGAGCAATCAAGGAGCAAAATAGCTTTATTCAATGAGTGTGTGATTTCGGACATAATTAGCTGTATCCACTGTTGTGATTTGGTACATAATTACCTGTATCCACTAAGTGTGTGATTTCGGATATAATTAGTTGTGTCAAATGAGTGTGTGATTCGGATATAATTAGCTGTTTCCTCTGAGAGTGTAAAGATTTCGGACATAATTAGCTGTATCCACTGAGTATACAACATAAGAATAAAATCAGAGAGCACTGCCATTTACATCACTCACAAAGATGTTCAATAAGGACAATCATTCAGCTTATCCTAGCATAGACATCAGCAGTCAAATTAACTAATTAATTAATGAATTCTACCAATCAACTTCGTTAAATATGCATATAATGAAGTTCATAGGTATAATTCATCATAGCCCTGAGAGTGGAGTTTTAGAGAGATAATTAAAGCCAACCTTTTCAGAGATGGCAACTGTCACTAAAATTAAAGCCAATGTACATAACCTTTTCACTGATGAAGCTGTCACTAGCACGTGTTCAGAATCACGTGGTTTGCAATACGTCACTGTCTTCCTTATTTAGATTATGATCCAATGAACCCCTTCTTGGCACATTACACAACTGTTCCAGAATCATTGATGCACTCACAAAGCATACAGTGGAGAATCAACCAGAACTTCACATGCACTAATGAAGCACGTCACACGAAATGTTCTAGAAACTTCACATGCACTAATGAAGCACGTCACACGAAATCTTCCAGAACTTCACATGCACTAATGAAGCACGTCACACGAAATCTTCCAGAACTTCATATGCACTAATGAAGCACGTCACACGAAATCTTCCAGAACTTCACATGCACTAATGAAGCACGTCACACGAAATGTTCTAGAATCTTCATGTGCACTACTCAAGCACACAACGAGGAATTGTCAAAATAATCTCCATGAACTCTCAAGACCAGACTCAGGCCTCAATTTTTGCCATATTGGCCCTTGAACAGAATTCACAGGAATCAACTTACAGCAACACGTTGACTGATAGTTTGATGACAATGCTGGATTCACACATCAAAGTGATCTGGATGAGATTATTAGTCACTGTAGTCTGAATCAGATAAAAGAACGCCATAGAAAAAAGTGTACTGCTCTCATAAGCTAACGATTGCCTTTATGAAATGACTCGAGTTATGTCAAAATCAAAGTGATTAGAATATAGGACTTCTTCAACAAAGTAACATTCAATCCATCCCCATTGGATGAATATTATATGAACAAGTGTGAGACTGTTAGTTAGAAAAACTACTCATCCATTTGGTACTGGTTTGGATTGCATCAGCAAGTCCTGATATATTCTTTATCTGAGTTGTTTACTCCAACTCTGACACTTAAACGTATCAGTATAAATCATGTCAATTTGCCAT
The DNA here is from genome assembly GCA_028829895.1 of Sinotaia quadrata. Classification (NCBI taxonomy): domain Eukaryota; kingdom Metazoa; phylum Mollusca; class Gastropoda; order Architaenioglossa; family Viviparidae; genus Sinotaia; species Sinotaia quadrata. The sequence goes on along the minus strand of CM054179.1, from coordinate 104,474,601 downwards.
TTAACAAATTATATAACAATTAAGTTCAGAGATAAGGATAGGCACATTTACTCCACCGCACTGTTGTTCTAGCAACAATAAAAGTTACACCATACTGTTGATCCAGCAACAATAATACTCATATCCTATTGTTGTTCCAGCAACAATTACAGTCACACTATTAATGTTGTTCCAGCAATAATAACAGTCACACCATGCTGTTGTTCGAGAACAAAAAATGTCACCAT